>JABTXL010006712.1:26725646-26778361 GCA_025134845.1 Neodon shergylaensis | reverse complement strand
TTATTTATTTATTTATTTATTTATTTATTTATTTATTTATTTATTTACATTCAGATTTTACTTGGGATACAGAGATCCAAACTCATGTCTTCTGAGATCCTTATCTATTGAGTGCCATCTTTCCAGCTCTTTTATTCACATTTAAATGAGCTAAAAGTTAGAACCTGAAGAAAGACAGGATGTCTCTCATTCTAGGCCAATTGTGGCTTAAGTTTTCACAGTCTCTTTATGCAAATATTAAAGTTTAAAATGTAAATTATCATTTAGAATATAATTTCTTTTTCTGTCACCTTTGCTCAGTTGATTTAGAGAACTTGTTCTCCTGGTGTCCTCTATCCTCTCTGGTTCTTACACTCTTTTCATCTTTTCTTCTTCTGTAGGGTTTCCAATTCTGAGAGGAGAGATTTGATGGAGACATCCTAATAGAGCTGTATGTTCCAAGATATTTCTTTCTGCATAATGCCAGCTGTGGTTCTCTTTATTTTTCCCATATTCTGCAGGAGGAAGATTTTGTGAAGATGGCCATATAAGATACTGATATATTTAAGACCACTAGTGTTTGGTTTTTCCCTTAGATATCTGGGCTATTTTGCCTCTGGTAATGGGTTACCCATCACAAAGACTAAAGCAGCATGGACATGACCAACAAGGGTCTACTTTATGTCCCCTGCATATGTATTATAGCTTTGGGTTTAGCATTTTTATGGGAATCCTGAATTTGTGAATGAGTGTCTCTGGCTCTAGTGCCTTCTCTTGGTGATCTTTTTATTGTTTTGGTTTGCCTTGTACAACTTCAATGTAATGAGTTTTTTATATCTTATTATATTTTATTTAATTTATAATTTAAATTAAATTAAAATTTAAAACAGAAGCAAAAGAATATAATTTCTTTTTTTTTTGTTTTTTTTTTGTTTTGTTTTTTTTTTGTTTTTTTGAGACAGGGTTTCTCTGTGACTTTGGAGCCTGTCCTGGAACTAGCTCTGTAGACCAGGCTGGTCTCGAACTCACTGAGATCCGCCTGCCTCTGCCTCCCGAGTGCTGGGATTAAAGGCGTGCGCCACCATCGTCCGGGTAAAAGAATATAATTTCATATTTGACTAATTGATTCATAAATAAGATATATTTGTATGAAAAAATAATGTCAGTATGATGTTATTTAAAATATTCTTGAATCTACAGACTTTCCAATTGGGAGGGGAAACAACCCACACAAAAGCAACATGAAAATTTAACATTTTCTAAAGAAGCATAAATCCTTGTTGCCGTATTCCTATTAATCCTTCCATAATATTTTAAATTGGGAATATAAAATATTTTCTTTCTCATATATTTCTAAATAAAATATTTTTGTCATTAAATTAGAGAAGGGAACAAAAGATTTTAGACTGAAGAATAATTAGGATTAAATCTTCAATAAATCATACAAAAAGAAGTCTTGGGTTTTAAAATACTTTTAGTTTAATTTATTAATTTTAACTTTTTTGAAAACTTTATGATTTTAAAAAATGGAAACAATAATGGAAAAACAACTTTCTGAAGGACCCCAAATAATATATGTATAATATTAATAATTAAATATTTTATTTAAATTCTTTTACTAAAGTTTTAATGGCTTTAAGGGTCAAAATATTATATTCTGTTATGTTCTCAATAATTTGTTTCTGGATATTAATCATATACCTTCGAACACCTGATTTTTGACAGAGGCAAAAAAAATATCAAATGGAAAAAAGAAAGCATATTATACAAATAGTGCTGACATAACTGGATATCAGCATGTAGAAGAATGAAAATAGACCCATATCTATCACCATGCACAAAACTCAAGTCCTAATGGATCAAAGACCTCAACATAAAGCCTGCCACACTGAACCTTAAGAAGAGAAAGTGGGAAGTACACTTGAGTGCATTGGCTCAGGGAACCACTTCCTAATTAGTACCCCAGCAGCACAGACACTGAGAGAAACAATTAATAAATGGGACCCCCTGAAACTGAAAAGCTTCTGTAAAGCAAGGGACATGCTCAACAAGACAAAACGACAGCTTACAGAATGGGAAAAGATCTTCACTAACCCCACATCAGACAGAGGTCTGATCTCCAAAATATACAAAGAACTCAATAAATTGGTTATCAAAAGAACACATAATCCAATAAAAAAAATGGTACACTGACCTAAACAGAGAACTCTCAACAGAGGAATCTAAAATGTCTGAGAGACACTTAAGAAAATGTTCAACATCCTTAGTCATCAGAGAAATGTAAACCAAAACAACTCTGAGATTCCATCTTACACCTGTAAGAATGGACAAGTTCAAAAACATTGATGACAACTTATGCTGAAAAGGTTGTGGATTAAAGGGAACACTTCTGCATTGCTGGTGAAATACAAGCTGTTACAACTCCTTTAGATGTCAGTGTGGCGATTTCTCAGAAAATTAGAAAACAATCTTCCTCAAGACCCAGTAATACCACTTTTGGGTTTATACATGGGTAGTAGAAAAAGACAAGATCTCTTGAGTAAATTAAGAGCATGGGGACCTTGATGGAGGTTTAAAGAGGAGGGGAGAGGCTGGAAAGGGAACAGAGGAAAATGTAGAGCTCAATAAAAATCAATAAAATAAAAAAGAAATAATAAATAAAAAATATCCAGCTCTAAAACCACAATATACATATATAAGTATTAAGGATACACAAAAATAAAAGAGTGAAATTTTCTATTTCAACTTATTATATTTGCTTTCTGTATTTGGAGTTGTAATCTTTAAAAATTGAATAGTTACAATCATATCAAAAATATGTTTAGGAGAGAATGTTTTACTTAAAATCATTTGTTGATTTTTCATTTATGCTCTGTGTAAAAATACCTCACATTTTAAACAATATTTTCATTAAACTTTAAGAAATTCCTGCAATGTTTTTTAGTATATTTGTCTCCTATAACCAGCCTATTCTCACTCCCATGCCTTCCCACCAAAGTTTGAGATTTTTTTTTGATATGTTTTGTTTTTTCTCTTTACACATCAAGTTCTTTTTGTATTGCTTAATCAGAATTGGGAGTGTGTCCTGCCCTGGTGTATGGGCAAAATACCCATGTTCTCCCAAAAGCCGACAAATTCTAAAACCCCTCTGCTAGTGTGTTATTATGTCTCTCTTCCCTCATGTATGCTATGATTTTTGTCTTACTGGAGTCTAACAGGTCTTGTGCAGGCTGTAGCAATTGTTCTGAGTTCATGTGCTCAATTTCTCTGTTGCTTCTGGAAAATACCATTTCCTTGATGTTTTCCCATTAAGGATTGAGTACTTCATTGTCTCTTATTCTGTTCATGATATTAAGTTGCCCTGTTGAGTGTCTTCCATGAATTCTCACATACTGCAATAAGGCACTGTATTTAGTAGTTTATGTAGAATTCTAAAAGTGTTGGCAAGTCATACCACTTTTAAATATATGCTCAGTAATATACTCCATGAAAGTAGCATAAATTTATGCAATTTTATCAACACAACCATTTAATTTTTCAGAAAGTGTATAAAAACAAGGTTTTAATGAACAATTTTAAGATGGTGGTTTAATTATTTCCCTAGGGAAGATGTGTTAAGCTTTACTATATTTTATTGTTTTGAATTATGTTGCCAAGAAATCTCTATAAAAGTGTTATGAAGTATATTTTCACTAACAAATAACTAAGGCTGTTTTATTCATATTTAAATAATATATGTTGTTTGTTCCTTTACAAACTAGTAAAAAAAACCCGACCAGTAATTAATTTTATTTAAATTCAAGTTAAAATTCTTACTAATCCAAAAAATGAAATTGGGTGTATGTAAATATATTAATTACTCTTTGAGGAACATGAAAGGATTAAAAGCAGAGTTTTCAAAGACTGTTCTTGGTAGAACATTGGAAAATTGTCATGAAGGAAAATCCTTTGAATAACTTCACATTGTATCACATAATTTCAAAGGCCTTGTGAGAAATCTGTATTGAACTTGTCAAGTCAAGGATGCGGTAATTTCATTGACCTTAAGTAAAAGTTGCAAAGTGAGGGGCGGTATTTTGCACTGAGCCTTGAGTATGTTCACTTTCAAATCAGATATTCACATCTAGAGAATTAATACAGTCGAGATTAAAAATGTCTTTCATGTGAAGTCGTGAAGTATAGATTAAAGGCGAGTTGTCTCTATTTTCATGTTAGTAGTTTGGGGAAGGGAAAACTTTTAAACTATGACTTTAAAGAAAAGATTTGAGATGTTACTTCCAAAAAAGAAAACAAAAAGAAAAAAGAAAAAAGAAAAAAAATGACGTTTTCCATCTGCCTGCAAGATGCATTTTTGCCCAAGGGCAGATGAAGTCACTCCCTCAAAAACTCATAGGGACCAGGTCTAAATGGCCAGAGGAGACACTGCAGGCAGGCAAGCAGAGGTTATTTTCTGTTGTATTTCTAGCTCTGCTGGCTGAGAGCCCTCAACAGATATCTGCACCGTTACACTAGTCCAACAAGGAAGCTTGTCCCTGCTTGGGAATAAAAATTCCTGGAAAATGATTAAATCTTTATATTCCATTTTATAATTTTAAAATTTTACAAACTTTTATTTATGAAATTAAAAAACACAGAGTGGTGCTATCTCTAAATCAAGAACAGATTAAAAACTAAGGCTCAACTCTACATATTTTTCCAGATATGCCAAATTAAATTCTATTTCTAACCTATGCCTTCTTTATTACTGCCTCCTCTCCTCTAAATGGTAACATTCAGACATTGCTTGGAATGAGCTACTAAGATTTGTATTCTTATTAATCTTTATGGAAGAAATGAATTGATTCTCAAGATTGTGCTGTGAGGTCTTTTTAAAACCTCATTTTAGATAAGAACTGCATTGTTGTAACAGCTTCAGATCAACTAGTGGGCGAAGATAATGGGGAACAACAGAGGAATTCAAGACGTTTCTTGTCTTGAGACACATTGGTCCTTTCTATGCTTTAAATAAAACTTTAGGAAAAACATTTTAAGCTAAAATTTTGACATGTGTCACCATTGGTCTGGCCAGTGTGAGAGCTCAGTAATTAAATGTGCTTGCCTGGAGAGATGAGTTTAGTCACTAGTATCCGATGGTGGAAAGAAAGGTCCAAGTCCAGCAAGTTTTGCTCTGATGATGTTTGCTACGATATGTGTGTATACACACACACACACATATGCATGTGCACACAATAAATAAATGTAACAAAAAACATAAAAATAAAATTGTTAAAATGTCACTAAATGGAGCTAATTTATGAGAATAGGAAAATCACAAGTTGAAGGTTGGATTCTGCTAAAAAGAAAAAAAAAGTTCCAGTATTCAGCATTTTGTTGAACAATGTAGTGATTCTTAATGATATTCTGCTATACTCATAGACTGGAGCCTAGCCCAACTATCACTGGAGAGGTTACATACAGCAAATGATGGAAATAGATAGAGACTAACAGCAAACATTAGACAGAGCTGGGAATCCTGATGGAGAGAAAGAAGAAGGCTGGTAGGAGTCAGAGAGTTCAAACCTGGGCTTACAGGGGCTCACAGAAACTGAAACAACAATCAGGAAGCCTGAATGGGACTAACCTAAATCGTGACGAAATTGCCTAGCACTGCATGTCACAAAGTCACAGGTCACAGGTCACAAGGTCATGATGCTAGGTGAATAATAAAAGTCAATAACTTCAGTTTACCAGATTCAAAGCCCCCTTCTGACCTCTGAATACCAGGCATACACAATATACAGATATACATTCTGGCAAAGCAAAAATATACATTAAAATTTAAGAATTTTAATATAAACCAGAAGATTTTTAAGCAAGTTAATTTCCATTAAATATAAATTCTGACTTAAATTTTCTCCTTAAGGTGGTGTTATCTATATTTTGAGATAGAGATAACAGAGGCTAATCTCCGATGCATAATAACCATTTAGGAATCAGTGATGCATGTCTCTCTTTGCTGGACTCTAACGTAGGAGTATATATAAAACCATCCTTCAATCAATTGCTGTCTTAGTCTCCTATAACCTGGATATTATTAGCCATAGTATTTCAGCTAGACATTTATTTTTAATGTAACAGCCCCAGAAATTTCTTCCTTTTGTCTTTATTTTCCAAAATACTATCAATTTTTATTATATATTGGATTTTCATAACATGAAAGTCTTGTAATGGATCTCATGTTCATGGTCTTTGTACCTCAACCTGCCAATCCCTAGGAATCCATGTGCCACTTAGCTACATCTGAAATGAATATCTCATCATTCAGTTATGTAAAATGGTTCAGTAAACATGATGCTATTGCATCATGTATAGACTTCAATATATTGCACATAAATATGTATCTACAACAGGACAACATTTGTGACACTCACCTATTTTTTGTACTGTTCTGCAGCAAAACTCAGCAATCTCTGGGGCATTCTTGCATTTTGTTTTATATTAATAATATTCTTGTAATAATATATCTTTACCAACTAAGGGAATATCTATTACTCTACATGTGTAGTACTTTGTATCTAATTTCATTGTCACTCACTTCAGAAATAAGAAATAAAATGCTACTCTAACATAGACACTATCTCTACAGGGGCTGCAGATATTGCTCATTCAATAAAATGCCTCATACAAGTATGAGGCACTGAATTTGAATCCCCAACAACACTGCAAAACATAGGATGTCACTGTGTATGACTGCATTCATTGCTTTGGAAAAACATACTTGAGAAGCTGGATACAAGATTTTTGGAGCTCACTAGCCAGACCTGCCCTATTGGTTAGCTCAAGGTGGAGTGAGAAAACCTGTTTCAACACATAAAGTGGAGAGTATTGGACATAAACATTCAAAGTCAACTTCTGGTTTTCACATGCATTGATACTGACTCATACTTATAAACAATCTTAGTCTCTCCCTCTCTCCCTTCCTATCTATCTATGTATCTATCATCCATCATCTACCTATCTCTCTAATGCACACAAACACATACATACTTATAGCAGCACCTAAACATGCACACAAAATAAAATGAAAACATATTAACAATCTATTGCAAGTGACATAAAATATAATGACATATAGTTGTTATGACTATATGTCTTCCAGAATCCACTAAGTACACTGTGTATCCTTGGGCTGGTCTAACTATTTTCTCTTGCTTTCCTATTTCACCCTGAGGCACTGACTTTCTTTTACTAGCAGAAATTATTAGTTCTGAAATCTTAAAGATGTAGCACAAGAACATAATGTCAGACATTTTCTCATTGGAATATTGGTTTGTAGATTACATAAACAATGCCTGCTTGAAAGATAAATTATAAATTTCAGAATAATTATTATACTGATTTTGTTGTTTTGGTTAGTGTGATTTTATTTGTTTGTTTTGCTAGTGTTTTGTTTGTTTGTTTATTTAGTTTGGCCCTACTCTTGTTTTTCAATTTGACCATTTTATCTCCTTACTTGCATCAACTTCCATTGAAATTTCACTGTTACTAATTTTTTTTTTTTTTTTTTTGGTTTTTCGAGACAGGGTTTCGCTGTGGCTTTGGAGCCTGTCCTGGAACTAGCTCTGTAGACCAGGCTGGTCTCGAACTCACAGAGATCCGCCTGCCTCTGCCTCCCGAGTGCTGGGATTAAAGGCGTGCGCCACCATCGCCCGGCTCACTGTTACTAATTTTGCTGATAGCAAATTTCATTACATACCTCACTCCAATCACCTATATAAATGAATACATATAAGACATTCATGTAAAGGTCATCCAAAATGTTCATACTTTAGTTTGTATTTATGTACAGATATTACTTGCATATTTTTCTGGCATTTAAAAAATGATGAATTACAGTTTTCTTGGTTTTATTATCTCAAGTTATTGCAAATATTAGTGCTAGCTTCTTATGAGTTCTTACCAATTCAATATTTATTTAAAGCTTCTATAGAAAATAATAGGGCAAATTTGTAGAAATATAAAGTATTTTGTCTTTAAAAATATTTCAACTTCCAACCTTTGTACAAAAGCGGAAAGTGCCATGGTCCCAGACTAAATCCCACGACTTATGAGATGTCCTGCATGAATTAACTTCCATATGTTTGACAGGCTGAGAAGTACATCACAAGTTTTAAAACCACTTCAAGATCCTGAAGGACAGGAAAGTACATCCTTAAAGTTTTTCTGTGCCACATGCTCCTGGTTTAAGTCACACAGAAATCCATCCAGGTGAAATGAGCTCTAGAGAAGGTTTTAACACAAGGAAAATGTTTTTGTTCTTGCTCTTAGTAGCCCCCTCTTACTGCTCAGTTTATTGCTGCCATCAGAGCCTACGTCTGTTGCTCCTCTCTCTATGGAGGTAAAGAACAGCTGGCCAATATCCTCTGTATAAAGTCATTTGAAATCCTGGAATACAGTAATTAAAGCACTTCTTTGTCTTTGACTAATATTTTCTATGATTTATTGGAACCTTTAATAAGTTTTTAAGAGTTCTTACACATTTCCTAAGTTCTAGAATACTTCTTTTTATGAAGCAAGTATTTCCCCTGGTAAAGTATCATCAGCGTAGCTAGAAGTAATAAAAGAAGAGTTGTATATTGCAGTAATATATCATTATCTTATTGTTTAAGCATTCCTATAAACAGCACAAGTCATCCAGGTAAATATTCATAAATAAACTTTATTTTCTTACTGAAATAAAGGAGAAAGAGACAAATTATGAAAAAGTATTATTTTATACTGCATAAACTTCCTTTACTAAATATGTTTTTCAGAATATTATCTAATTCGTCTGTGATTTTGAAGTGCCTTAGGTTATTCCTTGCAATAACCAATTACCAATTATTTGTAGACTCACATAATCTCCATGGTATGTCACAATCATTATCTCAAAACTTGTTATTAGCCTTGATTTCTTACCTAAATTGTGATTTTTTTTCATTTTGTCATGAGGTGTGATTGTATTTTGCCTTTGCTTGTTAAATGCTTAGAAGGAAATAAGTCAAACAATAAAGGACAAAGCATGAAAGAAACAGCCTTTTCACAAGTCATACGCTTATCATAGTAAAGGACTAAGAACCGCAAATATTTTCTATGAAGTTCAATGTAGCAATGTTCTTGAGAATTTTATGCCATGATTTAGCAACCACTCAACTCTGAAGTTGTGACTCTAAATCAGAGAGAAGCATATAAACAAATGTAGGCAACTCTTTAAAAAATGTAAACAAACAAACTCATCACAGGTTAGATTTTTGTCTATATCTCTTATTCCCCTGGTTTGTACTAGAATACAAAGTGCTGAAAAACATTGATGCCTACTGTCATTAGTAGTTTCACAATGCAGTTTTTGCACTGCTAAAACTATTCAAAATATTAATATACTTCCCAGAAGGTAATTTCCAAATCTAAAAGATTACAAGTTTTGTTCACATATAGTGATTTGCCTTGGTAGACTGACTCCAGGTACAATCCTTCTACAGCCTAACTGGTGGGGATCATGAGCTATTATCTCAGTGTTAGCTGCCCTGTATATTTTTCATTTGTTAGTATTGAGAGCAAATTTGGAACCTCGCCACTACATAGTAGTCAGTACACTGATCCTAAATTGTATCCCCTGGGATTGGATTCTGATTCATTTCTACTAATCCTTTCCTTACTTTCACAGTTCCGACAACAGCTGGAGTCACTTTTAATTGTTTTCACTCTTTGTTCAGTTCATCAGGAAGTTTGTGAACAGTAATTTAAAATACTCCCAGCCTTATAATTTTTATGAAACCTTATGGTTGAGCTTTCATTGACTATTTTGTGAAATCCTAAATCTATCATAAAAATAGATAATCTAGTCTTTTTTAATGGAACAATTATGTCATTAACAATAAAACATATGTACCTAAGTAAATTGAATTCTAGATAGAGTGTTTGCCTAGCATGTATACAGTCATAGGTTCTGTCCATAGCACTAAAATTAAGTTATAATTCCCATATTAATAGAGATATAATGATGGAGATAAACATGACAGCTGATCTACTCCAATGTAATGTCTAACCTTTCATTCCCAATACTCTCTCAAAGTAATCACATGATGATCTTGGTAGTGTTTTTGCCATATTCAAAAACATGAATAAGTCAGATATTTGACTTGTCATAATTTCTCACCACAGAAAGACCAATCTCCTGCTCTTGGCTAGGGATGGCATCTTCTTTAATTTCTATGATGTAATCATTTGATGTGGGAGTGTCATATATCAATCTGTTGATTTCATTGGTTAAGTAATAAAGGAACTGCTTGGCCCTCATAGGTTAAAACATAGGTGGGAGGAGTAAACAGAATAGAATGTCGGGAGGAAGAGGAAGTGAGCTCAGACTCAACAGCTCTGCTCTTGGGAGCAGAGAAGCCATGCTCCAGTCTTCCGGACAGACGTGAGCGATGAAGCTCCAATCCAAGCTTCATCCAAGGCTAGAATCTTCCTGGTAAGCGCACCTTGGGGTGCTACACAGATGATTAGAAATGGGCTAAATTAATATGAGAGAATTAGCCTAGAAGAGGCTAGATAGAAATGGGCCAAGCAGTGCTAAAAGGAATACAATTTGTGTGTTGTTATTTCGGGGCATAAGCTAGCCGAGCAGGCGGCCGGGGTGTTGGGGACGCAGCCCCGGCCGCTTCATATTACAACAATCATTCATACTTTGAATCCTGATTATTGCATTTCTGTCATTCCAAAATTTTGTTTAGGGAAATCCCACTCTTCCTGTTTAATCTTTTCTTTTTTCCCATCTCAGTCTTTTCTATATAAAACAAACTTTTCACATTTATGTGTTAGATTTGTAACTCTTCTCTTTCTCATTTGCCAACTTCTAGAATAGTGAGGGTGTGAAACATTGTCTGCTTTATATCTGGCATTTCACAAAAAAACCAAAGTAGGTCCAGACAATGGCCAGCTGTTTCAGCAGGAAAAACTTACTTGCTGTACAAGCCTGATGATTTGAGATTGATCCCAGGATTTCTCAGTTGAAAATGAGAAGTGATTCCATGGGATTGTCCTCTGGCCTCTACATGTACATTGTAGCATGTATTCACATGTGCATACACACAGACACACACACACACACACAGACACACACACACAGAGTCAGTGCTCAATAAACCATGAAGGCACAAATGGTCACATAGGCATGAGACTATTGCCAGGATCTATGATTACATGAAGCAGTACAGAAATAGTGATGCAATAAACACTGGGTTATCTTGAGATATAATAAAAATGCTGAGGCATAGAATAGAAAGGATGTATGTACCACTTTATAAATACATGGGATAATAACAAATTACTTATTTTATAATGGTTAATTTTTATGTTAATATGAGGTTCACTCTAATCTTTAAGATAAAAAATGTGAGCCAAGATCTATAGAATTTATTCACCTTACTCATCTGAGTGTCCTCATGTTTCAGGCCAACACACAATGTTGTATGGACTAGGCATTGCTGCAGGAGTTCCTTCCACTCCTTCAGCCAACAGCCTTTAAGATACCAGCTCACTTGGTATGCATTGAATGAAATAAGCTTGTAATTATTGGGAAAATGTATAGACAAGTTAATAGTAGAAACAGTTCTCTATCAAAGTAGCCACTAGATAAATAGGGAATAAAGACAAAAGGGAAGTAAATGTAATATAATGTGCTATGTGGATATGAAAAAAATAGTCTTTGTGTACTAGGACTAATCACATGTTCATTAGGAAAATTATTCATATAGAAATTAGAAATGACAAGTACTTAGAACATATTTGTAATAAGAAAAAACATATCTTCCCTCAGGAACTTATTCAAGATAAAATTTTATTTGCTTTCAGTAATAGATTTTTTTTATAAATAATATGCTTTTACCCCTCAGAGGTCAAGGAAGCCTGTGCTTTTTTAATTTGCTTTATTGAGCTATATATTTTTCTCCACTCCCCTCCCTTTTTTCTCCCTCCCCTTTTATCCTTTTCCATGATGCCCATACTCCTAATTTACTCAGGAGAGCTTGTGTTTTTCTTCTTCCCATGTAGATTAGATATATTTGTGTCTCTTTTAGGGTCTTCTTTGTTGTCTAGGTTCTCTAGGATTGTGAATTGTAAGCTGGTTTGTCTTTGCTTTATGTCTAAAAGCTGCTTATGAGTGAAAATGCAACCAGCAAAGATAATTACATTGTGCATCTCACTTTAATGGACAGACAAATAATGATATATTTTCACAATATTCTAAAGGTCATTGGATTCTTGGTAATCAGTGTGTGACACTACTTAAGAGAGATTTGAGATGCAGCCTTGTGTAAGAAACTGGAGGTTGATTTTCTGTTTCCTATGCTCAAACCACTCCCAGAGTCTCTTCTTGTTACCTGCAGAAGAGATCCTACTCCAGATGGAGAATTCTCAGCTCTTTCTCCAGCACTATGTTGGCCTGTGTGCTGAAATGCTTCCCAACACAATAATAGTGGACTAAACATCTCTAATTGTACATAAGGCACAATTCAAAGTTTTCCTTTTTAAGAGTTGCTGTGATTACAGTGTCTTTACACAGCAATAGATACCTAACTAAGACAGTTCTATACTGCCAAGATGATAACAAATATTTACAATTCATTATGCAATGTGAATGCATCTCTAGGACAATAAATGCTATAATATTCTATTTATTTTAAAATATTGAATGATGGACATAAACATAATCCATAATGTTAGGACACTGAAGAGGAATTACTCACACAAGGATATGTAGAAACATGTTGGAAAGAGTTTATGAATCACTGTAATATAGTTTCAGAACTGCACTATATTATTTTTTGTATTTCTTTTGTTTAAAAAGTATATATTTTATAGAATACTTATGGTTCTGTAATATTCTTTAAGATCTGAAATTGTAATATGTCTAGCATTGTACTTAATCCCACAGACAAGTGTAGTTTTCATCTCTCATCAAGGAGTCTTTTCTTTGCAACAGACAGAGACAACTAAAGAAAACTTCAAGCAATCAAGATGCTCAATCCAATTGGATATATCAACACACACACAAACACACACTCACTTATATAACTCGGGGATCATTTTAGAAGGTGGGCAGAAATATTTAAAAGCCAGATCAGGAAGTTTGCTGAAAGGATTTGTCTTCTAGCAACATCAGGAGCTGTACCTCTAAAATTCTACCAAAATGACAACCCAAATATAACTGAACAAGATGATACCAATATACATGACACACTGGACAGGAAATTGCCCATGAGACCTCAATCTTTACACAAAAGGCAACAGGCAACTGAGAGCTGAGAGCAGGAGAAGTGGTCCTTCCCAGAGAATAAGACACCAATTTGTCCAATATTGGCAAATGATCAGTCCTGAAAACATACATGAAGTTTACATCATATAACTGAACAGGTTATCTTCAGGATTATAGATGTATCTACAAATGCACATATGAATACAATAACAATTAAAGAAAAAAAGTCTCCATAAATTGGGAAGAGAGTAGAAAAGGTATAAGGGAAGATTTGGAAAGAAAAAGTGAAAGAAGAAATGTTGTGAACAAATTAACGTGATATCAAATACTTCATAATTATATTTCATTACCCTCTACTACTTATTAGTCACAGAGTCAGTTTTTAAAAGGAATTTCTCTCTTATTTCATGTGGCATGTATAGTGATTATTCATTCATATATAAAAATTTTATCATCAATATCAAATATAGTTTTCTAGAAAAAAAGACATAAAGGATATTTTCAATAGAAATTGTTCACATTAACAGCACTCAGGTAAAATATAAATGTTAAATTATCTAATTTCTGTTCATCTTATAAGTATCAGGAAACCTTTACAGGTTTAATGTTTGTTATATTTTCACTTTAACTTTAAGATTCATATTTTGTTGTTTTTCAAAGAATTCATGATCAATTTCTTAAGGGATGAAATTATTTACTATCTAAGGTTTTTTCATGATTAATTCACTTATGAGTATATTTTATATCACTTAGTACAGAAATGGAATGAAGAAACCATAGTCTAACTGAACAGATTTTACTAAACTATAGAATCATAAATGACAAATCTTAGTAGATCATGCAGTCCCATTGTATCTGAAGATAAAACATCTTGAAATAGAATTTTCCTCTTCTGCTACTAATTATAAGCATATAAACTATGGAGCACTCAGTAAATATCAACAAATCCCAGCAATCACAAATTGAAAATATATATTGAACTTGAAACAAAGAAATGTTTGTGTCTATGCCTTGAAAGAAAGTTATTAATTGGACATATTACATCTCTAAAATTTACATTAAATCACTGTCCAAAATAAATACATAATTATTTATAGCAATTCTAATATGTCACAGAATGTTACAGTTGCAAGCCATCAGGTTAAATTGTACATTACTAAAATTAACTTTGAACTTCAAATATGAAACTTGCAAACATACAAAACAGAAATTAATTTTGATGAAATATTATAGAATTTAAACAAAAAGGGAAGAGGAATAGAATTGAGGAAGGGAAATTGGAGTTAGAAAAAGTAAAATTAAGTTTAAATTCGTTTTCTGTCAGTGGTTATTATATAAAAGAATATACAATGGTACACAATATATTGTCAATGTTTAGATCACATCAATTCCTCTAATGTTATTAATATTTCAGTTTAAAACTTTATATCAAGACTCAATTGTAAAACCAAAGGCTTTACTCCTTGACACATAATATTTCAATTTAAAATATCATTAATAGAAAAGAAAATATATAGAGAAGGAACATAATGTAGAATGTCTCAGGCTGGGAATGGTAGAGTTGGTATAGAGATTTCCTTTATAACATCAGGACCAGAGTTTGGACCCTTGAACCCAAACAAGAGTCTGATGCAGTGTCAAGTACTATTTACCCCAATCTAGGGAGGTAGAGATGGACAGACCACTGTGACCCTTGGCCAATTAGAAGACTTTAGCATCTATATAGCATCTATATCTATTCTCTAGCTGTAGCTACAGACCCCACCCCTCATATTCTCGTATTCCCAATGAAGTTGCCAAAAACTAGATAGTGAGTTTCAAGGGAAACTGAAAATGGGTAGATGAGATGATCCTATGTGCATGACAATGTTTTAAAATTAGATTTTATTAATAACCATGCAAATACATTTCTAATATAATTAAATTGCTCCCTTAAACGGTGAATTTAATTTACTTTTATATCAGTCAAGCATTAGGACATTTTGAAAGAGATCTCAAAGTTACAAAAGCTTAGTTGTGATGAATATAGAAATAAAAGCATAAGAGGTTTATTAGATTAATTGTACAGTTGAATATGAAATCCAATAATTTATGGGATAGCATGTTAAAGGTATATTCAGTCATCTAGAGGTAGTCAGAATGCTTCAGGAAAACTGAGCATGTCTGAGTTTTTATGAACTATACCATGATCATTCAGGAGAAGCCTAGGCTAGAGGAGAATTAAATATTTCAGTTTCCTACAACTTCCTAGCGATTAGAGTAACTTGATAAGCGTAACTTCTCATACACATGCTGTCTGTGTGTGAGAAGTCAAAGTTCAGAAAGGACCTTAGATAGACTGGCTGAGTGTAACAATTGTAATCATATTTATTTATTTATTAAAGAATTCTGTCTCTTCCCCGCCACCGCCTCCCATTTCCCTCCCCCTCCCCCAATCAAGTCCCCTTCCCTCATCAGCCCAAAGAGCAATCAGGGTTCCCTGCCCTGTGGGAAGTCCAAGGACCACCCACCTCCATCCAGGTCTAGTAAGGTGATCATCCAAGCTGCCTAGGCTCCCACAAAGCCAGTACGTGCAGTAGGATCAAAAACCCATTGCCATTGTTCTTGAGTTCTCAGTAGTCCTCATTGTCCGCTATGTTCAGCGAGTCCGGTTTTATCCCATGCTTTTTCAGACCCAGACCAGCTGGCCTTGGTGAGTTCCCGATAGAACATCCCCATTGTCTCAGTGTGTGGGTGCACCCCTCGGGGTCCTGAGTTCCTTGCTCGTGCTCTCTCTCCTTCTGCTCCTGATTTGGACCTTGGGATTTCTGTCCAGTGCTCCAATGTGAACTCAAGAAACTAGACCGTAAAAGGCTAATCACCCCAATTATAAAATGGGGCACTGAGCTGAACAGAGAATTCTCAACAGAAGAAGTTCAAATGGCCAAAAGACACTTAAGGTCATGCTCAACTTTCTTAGCGATCAGGGAAATGCAAATCAAGACAACTTTAAGATACCATCTTACACCTGTCAGAATGGCTAAAATCAAAAACACCAATGATAGACTTTGCTGGAGAGGTTGTGGAGAAAGGGGTACACTCATCCACTGCTGGTGGGAATGCAAACTTGTGCAACCACTTTGGAAAGCAGTGTGGCTGTTTCTCAGGAAATTCGGGATCAACCTACCCCTGAACCCAGCAATACCACTCTTGGGAATATACCCAAGAGATGCCCTATCATACAACAAAAGTATATGCTCTACTATGTTCATAGCAGCATTGTTTGTAATAGCCAGAACCTGGAAACAATTGTAATCATGTACTAACTCTTAGGTAAATAAGAAGGAAACATTCACATTGTTGATTTGTTTTCTTCTCTTTTCTTGGTTTATGTGAAATATTCTGTGTAGACCGGACTGGTCTTGAACTCACGGAGATCTCCCTGTGAAACACTATACCAAGAAGACGTATGTGTTCTTTTTTTTTTTTCCTTTTTTCTTTTTTGGTTTTTCGAGACAGGGTTTCTCTGTAGCTTTGGAGCCTGTCCTGGGACTCCCTTTGTAGACCAGGCTGGCCTCGAACTCACAGAGATCCGCCTGCCTCTGCCTCCCGAGTGCTGGGATTACAGGCGTACGCCACCACCGCCCGGCGACTTATGTGTTCTTAAGGAAGACTAAAATCCGTTTGTGTAAATATGTGTGTTTGTGTCTGTATGAACATTGAGGAGGCATTTATATATACACCCAGTACCTCCTGCCTATGGATGGTGCCCCCCAGTGAACTAGGACCCAAAAAATGAATTAATAATCAAGAAAACCCAACAATCCCATAATTCAAAATGACATTAGTAAAATCTCAATTGAGATTTTCCTTTTAGATTTCACAAAACTGTCAAACTGAAAATTAAATTCAACTAAGACAGCTTCCAGATAGACTGAAGAGGAAATTCTGTGATTAATAATTTCTTATAACTATGGCTACTTATAATGGTACATTTTATTGTCCTCTTTGAATGACTTATCTGACTTCCACAGTATTTCTAAATATTAATAGACTCATCCTTCTAATATGTGATTTGATATCCTTATTTCTATTTTTTTTTGCTATTTTAAATTGATTATTTTTAAATTTTTTTCCCCAAATACTCTAAAGTCAATATTTTTCCCAACATGAATTTATGTGTCTTAGTTTTTTTTTAAGAGTTCAATCAACTTCACTGATTCATTCTTTGAAAAGAACCCAAAAAGTCACTTTTGATGAAAACCCATAGCAACCAGAATGTGGAACAAAGAAAGAAAGACAGGTCCTTTGCTATTTTGGGCATAATACTGTCATTGTATTTTTAGTGATTCGTTTGAGTTGCTCTTCAAACCATGTTCTATGATAAACAAAAGAGACAAGGAGAATATTCTCTCACATGTAGTAAAACAATTATTTATGCCAAAGAACTGAAGCTTTTAGTTTTCCATAAGATTTCCATTGAGAAAATACAGACAGAAATTGAAAGCAAGCTGATTGTGGTTATGAATGCATGTCCCAAACCTGTCAACCTGAAATAAAGCGGCAAAATTCTACAAGTAAGCTTTACTAAAATCAACATGCTAATAAAATCAACAGCAAGGTGACCTAAATACAACATTATAAAGTCATTGCTAAATTTTTGTTCTTTCAGAGAATTATATTCCTTGTTAAAGAATGTAATTTTACTTTGAAAAAGAGTGTACTGGAAAAATACATACTCTGAGCTTCTGATTATGGAAGAGATACTCTTGCTAGTCCAGCAGTAAATGTTGTTAATACATAACCTAATGTAAGTCTCTTATGCTAGTCAAAACTTCCATCACTCAAACTTACTTTAATTAGGTCTGTTAGTTAGCAACTTGTGAATTAAAAAAAAAATCACACCATATTAACTAAGTCACACTATTAACTAAGAAAAATTATAGTAATATTTTAAATATCTTATATATAAGATATTAATGTTATAATTTGAACATCAATATGTACTTATGCCTATGATTTGTTGGTAACAAGCAATGGTACACCTCAGTTATGAGTAGTACAACATTATAAAGTCATAACAGATTGGTCTTTTAGTCATATGATGATGGTCTTTGTTGACTAAAACTATACTGTCTCACATGCTACTATGTCAAAATGACTTAAACTTTGTAAAGACATAGAGAAAGAATAGGAAATCCAAGCCAAACCTTTACTTTTGTTCATATTTCAGCAACCAACACTGTAAATACAGTTATATTTATCCTCAAGGGACCATGAAATTATCCTTTCAGTATTCTAGATAAAAAGTGTCTGTGCAGTGATACTTTCATCACTGCTGGGGAACATAATTATAACTGCCATTTCAAGTTATTTTTAACACTTTAACTGTTCACGGCTAGGCAATATAAAATATGACTTCTGGCTATCATGCAATTTCTAATTAATTTTTTTCACAGAGGATGTAGAGGTATCTTTGAAGATTTACTGTTTTTTCTGTCACCTTCACATTAAAAGACAACCTTGCCAGGCAAAGTCTATATAGTTTAGAAACTTATTTCACAATCTCTTTTTAACTTAGTCCTATTTTGTTTCTGTATTTTAAAATATTTTTCTTTGGTTGCTTGTGATACTCTTTGGTTGCTTGTGATACTAGAGTAACTTGACAGGATTATAATCTTTTATGTTTTGAAAGTATCTAAATCTTTAGGTAATACTATGAGCCACTTAAAATTAAATTGCATTCATTATTTCAATTTAATTCAGTATTTCTGCCCACATTTGTTGGCCACTGCAACCATCGAAGTCATGTTAATTAAACCTTTAAGATATTTTATATTAAGCTGCTGTTAAAACTATATATGAAATTTAAAATGTTACCGTTGTTACCACCACACCGAGTGACTCCCTAAGAAAACCGAGCAATTTTTGAATAAAGAAATTTTAATTTATTACTAATTAATTATAATTAAAGCTTTATTCATAGTTTTGTTACCAAAAATTCAAGCATGGTAGAAACGGTCAGTATGTTAACCATACCTATGTATTAAACTGTACATAATGTGTCTATATACTCTGATTGGATGTTGATTTTTAATTTATTTTTCATTCCTTTAATTACTTCATACTGAGTATTGGAATTTTTAGTTTCTATTAGTCAAGATTGATTAGCACCTATTTGGTATATTTTTTCAACTGATAAGATTATAAAATAAACTTTTAAATAAAATGGACTTGTGATAGAGGTCAGAACTGGGACTAAGAAGAAATGAATTTACTTTTCTCATTTCATTATGATGATCATTAATGTATGGCTGTTGGCTTCAGCGCTTTGCCTTTTGTTATTTTCACCTGGTCTTTCGGCAAGCCTTAGTCAGGGTGATGAGCTACCTAGGATGTGGCTCTGTAGGTTCCTAATATCTCTGGAGAAGAATGGGAGGAGGTGGGAAGGGGGAAGAAGGAGGAAGAAGAAGAGGAGGAGGATAAAATATTTTCTCTGAAATTAATATATCAAAAATTTAATACAGCAATACAATAAAAAAAATTGTGGGGGAAGAATGAACTTATTTGTAGGGGAAGAATGGACTTTTACAGTGATGAATCAAAGAGGAGAAAATATGATCACAATGAGTACTGCACATTTTGTAGAATTTTCATACACTTAACTCAAAATGAAACAAAACAAAATAGATTAAGTATCCATTTTCAAAAACGTAATTACTTCAAATATATGTATTGATATATGTTCATTAGCCTCCTAAAAGTTTCTTGAATAATTACATTCTGGTCCTTCATGCATTTTATTACACCTCTGCCTCATCATGAATGTGATATGAAAACTGGAGTTTTATTATTTGGTATAAATAAAGTCCGTCCTTAAATTTGAATGATTATTTTGTGTGACTAGATGACCTATCAATAAATACTTAGGTACCAAATAATTATACTTATTGATTGACTTGAAGTGTTTCAGTTTCAGATATAGAGGACGGACAAACTATATCTAATTGTGGTACAGTCATAGGTTGTTTAATTGAGGATATAAAATGAAAATCACTAACATGGCCACAGCAAATCTATTAGCACTTTCCTTCATCTCTAGGCTCTCTTTATCAAGATCCTAATCTCTAAATTTATCGTGTTTGAGAATTGCATTCAATTACCTCCTATAGGATAAAAATATCCAGGGAGATTTCACTTTTCCAGTCTTTGAATTTGTGTCTTTCCTATTGTCCTATTATTTCTTAAGCACTTTGTTTCATTTTTTTCCTGCTAATCCTATGAGATCAAGTCAACACAGCTCAAAGAAATGTATATAACTAAATTATTTTCAAAAGTAGATATAAACAGACTAGGCTCCCAAGAAGCCAGTACATGCAGTAGAATCAAATCCCGGTGTCATTATCTTTGGCTTCTGGAGTGGGGAGGGCCTTGGACTTTCCACAGGGCAGGGCATCCTGACTTCTTTTTGGACTGAAGAGCGAGGAAGAGGGGTAGGGAGTGTGAGGGAAATGGGAGGATGGGAGGAGGTAGAAATTTTAATAAATAAATAAAAAAGGAAAAAAAAGTATTTATATATAAAGTGGAGGGTAAGATTAAAGGGAAATGTCCAGGAACTGATAGAGGTTGTGACTAATTTTCAAATTTTAGCTTATAGAAAACAAGTTCCAGAGTAATAATACAAACTGAAATAATAGGGTGCTGTAGATTCAAAAGTGAAGTTTGAACTGAAACACTATTTTAAGAATTCAGTTAAAGAAATACATGGTTTTCTGCAGACTGCCCTGGCAGGTCAGTTATTCCAGGGTCCCGGAGTGGTGCTATCTGAAAAGACATGGGTGGGAGAAAGGAAGGAGGCCAAGCAAGGTCTGTTGTCAAAGCCTTCGTTTATTAGTGTCATGGTTGCAGCTTATATAGCATCTGGATGAGGAATTTGGGTTGGGATGGGGGGCAGGGGCATGGGGAGAAGAAATCTTTTTTTTTTTTTTTTTCGTGTTGTTAGAGGAAAATAATACAGACTCAAGAATCCTGAGATATAGTTTATTTACAATCAGTTCTGACTGTGAACAAATAAAAGCCTCAACTCCGAAATTTGTATTACAACCCACAATGCAGCTTGTGTGTTTTGTAAAATGCAAACATCTTTTAGACCACAGTGTGTGCCTTAGAGTATTATTTTGCTAAAATTGTTGACAGGATAATGAGAGAAAATAAAAACAAATTGTCTATTATAACAGCTGTGATAGACTTAATCAAAGAAATTCTATAAAAGGAAATTACGATCAGGAATAAATATAATAAATCATAATAGTTGTTAGATTCTTATTTTGACCATTCTCTAAAATATTCCTTTATTTATCACATTTTATTTAGTTTTTCATTTAGCACTTGTATTCAGTATATTTCTCAATCACTGAGTCTTTTATCATACTCTTCTAAGTTTTGAAAACTGTAGATGTGACTCGGCTGTTCCATTTTAGGTTTCAATGATTTATCAAGATCCATAAAATGTATTCCAAAGTTTATATATATAAATATAACAGCACTTGACCACATAAGTATATATAATTTATGTATGTATGTATGTATGTTTGTATACTGTTAAGAGGTATGATGGTTCCTCCCAGTTGATTATAGTTCTAACCAATGCAAAAGGAATAATCTTATTTTTATACACCCTTTTTCATAAAACTTTGATGTAGTACCAATCAAACAATTGTTTTACAATTTATAACAGAGAGTATTAGAATTTTTAATGTTCTTGATTTCTGTACTTTATCTATTCAAGTATTTATTCAATATAAGCATGGAACATATTTCAATATTCTCATAGACAGAATATGTAATAATTTATTGCATTCATTCAGTACATTAATATTCATTACAATTTACTTGAAACCTGGGATCACATATATACACATTGTGGCAAGTGCTAAATAGTGGCACGTTCCTGGAACGGAGAAGAAATCTTGCAGTGATGGTTCGAGCCCATCATGAGGTCGTCGGCCAGGAGGTTACGATCGGTCAGGTCACGATTCCTAGGTCAGGAAGTCACGAGTTGACACACCTAGCTCTCTAGATAGTTGGAATGTGGGGCAGGTTCTGCTAACAGATAGCTCTCAAGATAGTTGGGTGTGGGGTAGGCTCTGCCAATAAAACAGCTTTGAATACCGTTGGGGTGTGGGGCTCTCTGCAAACTCCCCAGGACAATGGTCCCTGCAATATTTTTTGGGGGAAATGGCTCCTGACAGTTTTCTTCAAATTCCCAGAATAATATGCCACCAAAAACTGATGCACGAAGCAATGTTTTTAGTATAAAATAATTCAATGTAAAATATAGAGATGTGTGACAACTCGAGATGGCTCAACTATGAGAAGCACTGGCTGTTCTCCCAGCTTAATTCCAACCAGCCAAATAATTGATCACACCCCTCTGTAATTCACTTATAAGGATCCCTTCTGGTCATCACACTTAGTACACTGATATGCATCCAGGAAACATTAGGATACACATAAAATGAAACATAGAAAAAATAATTGAAACATTCCTGCACTTAGCAGACAAACAATATAATTTCAAAAAAATCTGAATAATTTTCAGTAAAATAAAAGCTGTATAGTCTATTAATACAGATTATAAAGCCAATTTACTGTCTTTCTGCTTACAATAAGGGAATTCATCTTTATAAGGTAGGACCACCAGAAAACAGTATTGATCACCTCGGTATTTCAATATACAAGATAATGGTTGATAACTGTTAGAGAATTACTTATGCATGTGGTGTTAAATAGCCAACCTTTTGTATGTAAATGTCAAAGATTTAAGTGAATATATATACTTCTTATTCAACTTTTG
The DNA here is from genome assembly GCA_025134845.1 of Neodon shergylaensis. NCBI lineage: Eukaryota > Metazoa > Chordata > Mammalia > Rodentia > Cricetidae > Neodon > Neodon shergylaensis. The sequence continues at coordinate 26,755,274 of JABTXL010006712.1, read as the reverse complement.
CTTTAAAACAATTAAAATCCTCCCAGGTTTCCTGCAGGAGCTAGGAATGTAAGCTAGCAATTGTCACTAGACTGAAATGTAAATAGATTCTACTATTGAGCACACACATGGAGAATGAGTAAAAGTTCATTCCCACCTTCCTCACAACAGTACACATACAGGGAAATTTGATTTGGTACCATGAAAGCTAATGAGAAATGTGTAAATGGCAATCTGCTTTCTATCAATATGTACTAAACAAGTGCTTTTGGAATTGGGATTAAGGGCACTATTTATTCAATTAAGTTTTTATCCTCCTCTCTAAAAACTTTAAATAATTATTCTTAAAAATAATATATTATATAAAAACAAAAACTAATATTTAAATAAAACATATTTGTGAAAAATTCATTCATATATTTATTATTTGATTATAAACACTAAGATTTCTAAAGCTTTAAATTATTGCAATGTTATTTTCATTCAATTTGATATAGGAATTGAGATTATAGAGAATAATTTATGAATATAAATCCTGAAGTCTTATTTGCATCTAATTTATTTGTAGCTTCTTCATATTTTAATTAAAATATAATTGAAAAAAGGACTGAAACCATACATAATTTGATTATATATTAAAAACTTTGACTATACTTATTAAGTGAATTCACTTGAGTTCACTCTTTAAACTATTTGATATAATTCTGTACTTGGCTACTGTTTTTAATTTGATTATTTCTAAGTCTTTATTTTTCAAATAAATCTATAGGAACATTGATCAAATATTGTTCTCATTGTAGAGAATAGAAATTACATTAGTGTCTATTATTTAAAGCAAAAAACATGCAGAACATTGACACTATTCTCAATTTATATTGCAGTTATATTTCACCATGTTATACCATAGCTTAAATATTTTGTGACTTCCACAGATTTGAGAGTCTACTGATGATTTTATAACTGAATTTAAAATTTTACCTTTCAAAAAAATTTCACTGCAATATTTTTTAGATTTCCATTTTAATGTTTATTTAAGGATAGATTCAAAAAGTGAAGAACTTCCAAATATATAAATCTTATAATCTCAGATAAATATGTGAAAATGATACCAGATACCTTTCAAGCTATATACATTGTCTAGTCACCTTGGCTAACTCAATAAAATAAAATGATGATCATCTCCAGATCATGGAGAAGAAAAGCTCAAACAAGAAGTGTTGGGGTTACTTTTCATTGTTAAAAACTCAAGAACAATGGCAATGGGTTTTTGATCCTACTGCACGTACTGGCTTTGTGGGAGCCTAGGCAGTATGGATGCTCACCTTACTAGACCTGGATGGAGGTGTGTGGTCCTTGGACTTCCCACAGGTCAGGGAACCCTGATTGCTCTTTGGGCTGATGAAGGAGGGGGACTCTATCGGGGGAGGGGGGGAAATGGGAGGCGGTGGCGGGGAGGAGGCAGAAATCTTTAATAAATAAATAAATTAAAAAAAATAAAAAAGAAAGAAAACCACTGAATTTTAATTTTTGTTAATACAGCTTCATTTAAAAGTAAAATATGATAACAAGCAAAAAATCAGAATAGGAGAAAACACAACGAAAATTAAAATATCACCATTCCTGTCTCTAGAATTAGATAAATGGTATGGAAGGAGAAAATTAAAGGAAAATTAGTGACATGATATTTGCATTTCACACTGAGGAGAGAATACAAATATTTATGGACTAAATAGCACAGCCTTTATGCTAAGAAGATATTTGTGGCCAAGTTTGGTAAGGGAATTAATGAAACACAATAAAAATAGAATAGTTAACCTTTTGCTAATTTGTGTCAGCTTAAGTAGAAACAATGGAAGATAAAAAATTATGAAAATAAACTTACTAATCTTATTTTTAAAAGATTATACATGTGTTGATGCAGAAAGAACAACAAAAATGCTCTTATATTAAAGGGAATAATAAAATAGTTTACTCTGAGTCATTTGAATGACCATGGTCAGGGATCACATATTGAGATTACCCCAAATTACAAGTTCCAATATGGAAGCAGTTTCATGAAGGCTATATACTTTTTTTTCTGTAACAATCACCTTTTTAATTGAAAATAGATTTTTTTTCATATATTCTGATCATGGTTTCCCCTCCCCCAACTCCTCCCCACCCACCCAAATCCCCATGCTATTGTTCTCTCCTTCATCAGAGAACTGTTCCCATTCCCTCCCCTCCTCCTTTTCCTTCCCACCTCCTCCATCAACCCACTCCCAATCCACTCCCCAGGAAGGGTAAGGACTCCCACGGGGAGTCAAAAAAAGCCTGGAACATCAAGTTGAGGCAGGACCAACTGCATTGAGGTTGAACAAGGCATCCCACCATAGGGAAGGGAAGGGAATCTGAGTTGCTAGCTTATGCATCAGGGATAGATCCTAGTTTCCCTGAATGGGGCTCCTCAAACAGACCAAGTCACATAAGTATCACTCACATACAGAGGGCTTAGTTCAGTCTTATGTAGACTCCCCAGCTCTCAGTCCACAGTCCATGAGCTCGGGTCTGCTGTTTCTGAGGGTTTTCCTGTCATGATCTTGACCCCAACCACACCCTCTTGTTCATATAATACTTCCTCCCTCTCTTTGTCTGGACTTCTGGAGCTTGAGTCAATGCTTGGCTGTGGATCTCTGTACAATTTTTTTAATGATAATAGGCTAAAGTAATATAAATTTTCTGAGTTTATATGTTTTTACTTTTAGGGCAAGAGAGTAATGAAGAAAAACTATATGAGGTGCTTTTGGTTTTTTTTTTTTTGGAAATCCAATTATTATTTATTTATTCATTCATTCGTTAGTTATTTATTCATTTATTTATTTTGGATTTTTGAGACCTGGATTTTCTGTGTAGACCAGTCTGATCTTGAACTCAGAGATCTGTCAGCCTCTGCCTCCTTGTTGCTATAATAAAGACAGTGCTTCCCTTTGCAATCCTGGAACCTACTCTGTAGTTCAGGCTTAGCTTGAAATCAGAGATCTGCCTACCACCTGCTCGAGTGCTGGGATAGTCTTAGACACAAGCTTAGGACTTCTTCCTTTTTCACAGACATCAGGGTTACACCTCTTGTTTAGCAATCAGAACTTTCTCCAAAGAATCTAAGACATGTGGAATAAAACCCACAATGTAGATCATGAGCTTCTCTTGTGTGTCTCTTCTAGTCAATTGTCTTTCTGCAGTCACAGCTCTTCATGCCTCCCTCCCCCCCCACACACATCAGAGCCCTTCTCTGCTCTGCTTTCTTACTTTTTAAGAATGGTTCCTTCAGCTGCTAAGCAGCTGACTACCAGTCTACCCTGTTTTACTCAGGTGCCTCTGCTATCTTTTTATTATAATACTAGGAATACTTGTAGTACTAAAAGCAGACATAAAAAGACCACCAGAGACAAGTTTTTAACTGGTCCCAGTGTTGTACCACCCCAAAAAGAAGCACATGGTAGTATCTCACACAGAGACTGCACAATCTAAGACATATGATTGAATCAATAATAGCCATCTCTTTTGGACTAATTACAGCCATATAAACTATTCATAGATATATCTTTTGCAACAATCATAGCAATGGAGTCTTGTTTTTGGACCAACCACAGTCTCACTTCTGCTAACCCATTAGGTTCTCATTTGTGACCAAGGTGGAAATAACTTCAGCCTCATTTATAGTTTTCTGATACAAGATGTTGTCTAAAACACTTATAAAATAGCTCTGGTTGGGCTGCATCTTCAGGGCACCAGCTATCATGATGGTACAGATTTCTCAGGGAATCTGGCATTTTAATGAAATCTGGTTCTGGGGAAATTGTTAGGGAATTGTTCTTTGAGCATCCTTAGGCTCAAGGCAACCAGGATAGCAAAAGAGAGAAGAAAAGCTGATAATTAAAAAGGTAAAACTATGTCTCTTGCCAACCTTAAAATGGCTACCTTAGTTAAGATAACTTCTTCCCTGTTCCCATATCCACCCTTCCTCCATTTCAACCATCCCATTGCTCCAAGCTCTCCCTAATCCTCCCCTTCTCCCTTCTCTCTCCCTTTCCCCGCAAGCCACCCCACCCCCATGCTCCCAACTTTTCGCTGGCGATCTTGTCTACTTCCAAAATCCAGGAGGATAAATATATGTTTTTCTTTGGCTTCACTTTCTTATTTAGCTTCTCTGGGTTCCCAGGTGTACAAGAGGATTTTCCCAGCTAGGTCTGTGGGCAGCGGAGGAGAGGATGCCTGAACTGGCCTTCTACCATAGCCACATTGATGAATATCTTGAATATCACCATAGAAACTTCATCTGGCGGTGGATGGAGATAGAGACAGAGATCCACACTGGAGCACTGGACTGAGCTTCCAAGGTCCAGATGAAGAGCAGAAGGAGGGAGAACATGAGCAAGGAAGTCAGGACCATGAGGGGTGCGTCCACCCACAGAGACAATGGGACTGATCTAATGGGAGCTCACCAAGGCCAGCTGGACTGGGACTGACGAGCATGTGATCAAACCGGACTCTCTGAATGTGGCTGACAATGAGGGCTGACTGAGAAGCCAAGGACAATGGCACTAGGTTTTGATTCTATTGTATGTACTGGCTTTTTTGGGAGCCTAGTCTGTTTGGATGCTCACCTTCCTAGACCTGGATGGAGGAGGGGGGCTTGGACTTCCCACAGGGCAGGGCACCCTGACATCTCTTAGGACTGGAGAACGAGGGGGAGTGGGATTGGGGGAAGTGGGAGGGAAATGGGAGGATGGGAGGAGGTGGATATTTTTAATAAATAAAAAAAAAGAGTTAAAACTACTCAAACCCCTCACATCTCTGTCTGTTTACAAGAAAATTTATATAGGAAGTACCATGATTAAGACAAGAGGTGGGGCCTCTAGCAGGTCCCATGGTGGTGGAAAGACAAATTAGCCATGCAGGAAGAGCTTAAATGAGGAGTTTATTGAGAGAAAGGTAAAGGAAAGGGAAGAGGAAAAGAGAAACACAGAGAGCAAATGGAAGAAGAGGCAAGTACCAGTCTGCAAAAGAGCAGTGAGAAGAGATCAGGAGTAGGCAGTGCTTGTCTTTTAAAGGGCCCTTTGCATCTGCTAGTGATTTAGCAGTCATAGGACCCTGGGTTGGCCATGTAAACACAGGGCTCATGTACTGCCTGGGGACATGTTACCTTGTGACAGCGGCTAGCATAATGCCTGAATCACAACAGGAAGTACTTATAATAAGAACAAAAAAGGTAGTATTAATATTGACTTTAAAATTATTATATGTGTTTTAATAGTGCTAAGAATACCAAATTAAAGTCACAGGTCTCACTTTATTACAGATATAAAAAATTAATGCAAAAAAGTGTTATTAATTTTCTCAATGATACACACAGAGGAAGCATGAATGTAGTGATGATAAGCAAGAGAAAATTCAATTCCACACTCTTTATTGTGCATTAGAATATATGTAGATGTGATATCTAAAATCAACAAATCCATGATATTTACCATAATTCCATACTTTAGGTAGGTAATAGAAAAACATTATCATTGACTTATATTTCTTTAAAACAACATTAGAACACCTTCCTACCAGGCTCATGGCTCATAAGTCAACTCTATCACAGCCATTTTTAAATTATCAAAATAATAAATATAAATGAAATTTACACATGAATAAGTCAAAATGTCATGATCATTGCATCTATATACCACGGTATATTTTATATCTCACTAAGCCAAACTAAAAGAACTAATATAAAAATTTCTCAAACTCTTTTCATAACTCAAATAAACTGGCAACAGGGCTTTCTTTGCAGAGCAAGAAACCCACACAACTCATTGAACATGTAGAAGTTAAGCATGTGCCTACATGGAACTTTCACCCCCACAATCCAGAGTTTTTGGTCCACAAAGATACTCTGCAGGCTACCAAAGAGAAACATAAATAGCAAGCAACCTAGTTACAAAGTCTTTGATCTATAATCTGTCCTACTCGGAAAATTCGCTAGGTTACTAGTGGTACAGAACATGCAGGAGTAGCCAATCAATTTCTGATTTGCTTTAAGGCCCACTCCACAAGACAGGACTCATATCTAATATTGTTTGGGTAACCAAGAAGCAGAGAATAAATAGTCCAGAGACCTAGATTCAAACAACACACTACTGAACGTTAAAAATGCAATGAAATGATTCTTAATGGTATTCTGCTATACCCATTAATCATCATCAAAGACACACTGTATTTCAGCAGACAGGAATAGATACAAAGACCCATAGTCAGACAATATTCAGAGAGATGGTCCTTGGGACACACATCTCTAAATGTGATATTTAACAAACCTCTCCCCTCATATTTTAAGGAACCCCACTGAAGACGAAGTGGAAAGACTGACTATAAAAACCAGAAGGATGGAGGTCACACGGAGAACAAGGCCTTTGGATCAACTAAGCAAGGTACATATAAGTTCACAGAGACTTAAGCAGAGAGGACAGGGCCTACACCAGTAGAATTATGTATATTATTGTGTTTTCTTTAAATTGTTTTACTGTGAAGGAGCTAAGTACAGACAAACATTAGTTGTATAGGCAGCTAAGTTAAATCAATGTATATATCTGAAAGGTTTCGTGACTTCAAACTTTGGGTCCTAGAATATCTTAGTTTGGAAAAGGGGTTTTACTTTTGTTTCCACAGAGGATGATAACCTATGTAAGCCTTTCAGACTAATGTGGTTTGGTAGACCAGTGCCCCCTGAAAGGTCTCCATGACCACCTGCCATAAAAAATTACTTCACACACAAAAAGCAGGAAGCAGTTTTAAGAGACCTACACCAAATTCCCTAAATGATTGTTTGTAAGTGTTTGTTTACATTTAAGTGGGGATATGCTATAGATATCAATACTTTGCATTGGTATGGATCTTGGCCTATTAAGTACAAATTTAACACCAATTTTGTTATACTCATATGCATTGCTGCTCTTGATTAAGGTATTGTATTTGTGCAGTTCATTTAAAAATGAAATGTATAATTAAGAAATACAAATTAATAGTCATCTAAATAGTCAAGCTTGTAGTCATGTTAGTTAGGTTTTGTAGATATATAGAGATATTTTTCGGTTAGATAGATAATTTTCAAACCTTTCAAAGACCTATGTAATATGCTATTTAAAATGCTTCAGAACTTAGGACTTTTCACAACAATGAAACACATCTGTTCCTAGCAGCTCCAATTTAGTTTGAGAGGAAGATGGGCATCAAAGAGGCTCCTTATGAACTGGGTTAGCCATTTGGACAAGAAAATGCTCTTGCCTGAACTGTTTGACTGGACTTGCAGTACCCACATTAAAATGACTGCTGAAGTTGCATAAAAAAGATGAGACAATCCTTCAGGGTTCTTGCTCCATGAAAGTATCTGCCAAACATTCTGCAGGATACAGAAGAAAATAACTGAAAAACTGCCAATATAGGTGGAACTGTCTTTGAAATTTCATGCTTTTTGGAAAAGTCTGCTAGATATTATGGGCCAGTAGGCTGAAATTGGATGCCCCAACAGTACAGAATAACTTTGGGTCACTGTCCAGGCAGCAAGATGTCTCTGTCAATTCTAGAGTCTTGGAAGTATTTTACAATGTACTTTCTGTTAACTTAGGTAATAGTATATCCTTCTGGAGTTCTGATGAAGTTGAAGAATAGATAGTTACAATTACAACTTTCCTTAGTTATGATAAAATATGAAGTAGATATCAATATTGTAACTGTAAATCTTGCTTGATGTCTGTCTTGTATATAAAATTTTACTATATTAAATTTAAAACCTTTCTTCCTTTTTATTTAAACAGAAAAAGGAAAATGGTGTGAGAAGTTGCTGTGGGACAATGGATTGTATCTTACTAATTATATTTTAAATAAATGCTGATCGGCCAATAGCCAGGCAGGAAGTATAGGCGGGACAACTAGCCAGGTAGTAGAGGTAGGTCAATGAGAACAGGAGAATGCTGGGAAAAAGGAAATCATAGTCTGAAGTCCTGACTCAGCCACAGAAGATGCAAGATGTGACTGCCTTGCTGAATAAGGTACCAAGTCATGTGGCTAATATAGACAAGAATAATGGGCTAATATAAGTTATAAGAGTTAATAAGAAGCCTGAGATAATTAGGCAATCAGTTGATAGTTAATTTAGACTTCTGTGTGATTTCTTGGGACTTAACGATTGTGGGAATTGGGCAGAACCAGAAACCCCAACAACAGGAATTACTTCTGACTATGTTTCTTTCATTGGTTAAAGAATAAATCTGTTTCGGTTAGTGGCTTATCAGAATAGAGATAGGTGGGAAAACTAAATCAAATGCTGGGAGAAAGAAGGCAGAGTCAGTGAGAAGTCATGTAGCTGCCACTAGGACAGATGTTTCTGCAGGAGCTAAAAACTTTGCCTGTAAGCCAAGACCTCATGGTGTTGCACATTAATGGAGATGGGTTAGCTTAGGATGTAATAGCAAGCTGGAAATATGCTTATGCTATTGTCCAAATAGTATTGCAAATTATTTGGTATCTATGTGATCATTTTGGGTCTGAGCTGCTGGGAATGAGCAAGCAGTAGCCTACTACACAACTACAAACACACTAGATCATACATGCACAAAAACAAAGTAATTGGTTCTTAGTCACATTTAAAGATTCTGAAAGAATCAATGCAAAGTGCTTAGTAAGACAATAAAATCCTCCAAATCAATTGAACATATTAAGCTGTGGCATTTCTAGAAAATAGCCATTATTTTTTGCTTGCTTTATCCGAGTGAATAACATAGTGAGACACATAGATCTCAAGAATATTGAATGCCTTCTTTAGAAATGTTATAATTTAAATAAGTATTTATTTGAAAATTTTGTTCACAGTCTCCTTGATTTTCTGCTTTGGAACGGTTTTTAGTAGTAGTCAATAAGTGTTAGAAGAGAGTTGTCACTGCTGAATGCTAAATGATTAGATTCTTCACAAACGCCATACCAACCAAGTTATTATATTCCACATATGTGTGAACTTGTATACACACATGTATACATAGTCTCTAATGTACTTTTGATATATAAATGAATATGACCTCAATCCTTCTTAAACATTTTTTTTTAATTTGAATCACCCAGGATATCTACTTAGATTACATTCTAATCTCTTACACATGTTCTCCTATGGGAGATTGCTCATTTATAGGAAAAAATATTCTGTATCAAGCTTGTCATGTTTTTATGATGTACTTACTATAAAATTATTCCATATGTTTGCTGAAAATGAAGACATATGTTTCATATAGCATTGCCATATGTTGGTGAGTACTTGCTTCTGTTGGAGCAAGTATGTATACTTTAAATTCATGAAATCACTCATTTTAAACTGTTTTAATTTATCTTAGACAACTTTCAAATATTATAATTATGCCTACCTATAAATTCTCTACAGTCACTAATACCCTGCTCTGAAAAAAATTATAAGATATTATAGACATATGTAAAGCTGATAAATTTCTATAGACTAAAAATTTAAATATATAGTTTTTAGAATTGTGAAAGATATAAAAAAGTATATGAAAACAGATAATACTCTGAAACAGTAAAAGCAGATAAAATAAACTTTAAATGAAAATTAAATTGTGCTTTAATATATATAATATGACAAAACCAAAACTACACTTCAAAAGCAGAAATATACTTTATGGTCAAAGGTATTTTTGAGATATTTTAGAAATAGGGAAACAAATTATGTTACCATTTTCTTCATGTGTTTCTTATCTTGTTATAGAGCAGTAAGAATGTGCAATGGGTAAATTTTCTTACTTTCTTTTTCCTTGAAATTCCCATTGTCTTTGGAAAATATGAAATTGATGACTCTAAATCCAAGATATAGCTATGAATATATGTACACTGAAGTATTTTATTGGTGTCAAATATAGACAACTCTTTCCAGGTTTGCTCTTTTCTCCTGATTACCTGTTTCTAATGAAATGTCATGTGAGTTTCTGACACCGATAATCTCTTGAAAATATTCACAAACGGATTACAGTGAAGTTGACAAGACAAAGGCAGACCTTCAATTAGAAGATAAAAATTTATCTATTTTATAAGGAAAATAATTGAAAATTTTATTCATTATCCATTTTTGTTAAAAAAATCTACTATTTTTACTTCCTGTTATTACTGGGATAGAGACTATTTGTATGTTATGATAACTTATTTCTAAAAGTAGTTTTTAAATATTACCATGCTGCCCAAATAAAGTAATTATTTGTTAATATGCCTTCATCATATATAAATATAAATTAATGAAATTGTGAATACACATTTGCTTTATTTTGCTAGTGGACTGTGGTAATTGGCTAGAACTTTGTCAAAGATCATGTTCTCAGTCTATCCTGCACGTCATCTTTGTCATTTATTTTTAGAAAGACAGTACCTCTGACATCTAGGTATTTAAACCTGATTGCTGAATTGAACAAGCCTCATGTGTAATAGCTCAGTATATATCCATTCATATTTATTTGGCTAGTGAACATTACTTTCTATGTAAAAAACATTAAATACAAATTTTCAGAATAGACTAAACAAAGAGTGTCAGAGTCCATTAGTCAATATTCTGACATGCTTGTGGTTAATATATAGTCTCTGTCACCATGGACAGAGTATTGTGTTGTGTTTTCATGGGCTTATTTATTGTATAAGATGGTAATTTATAATTTGAACTCCCAATCTTTGAAATAAGAATTTTTAAATCAATTTCTCCTCAGTTACTAGGTTAAATATATTAGTCATTGCGAGGGAGGCATAAGGGTTGGAAACATTTTGGAATTAACAGTGGTTTCTGGAGGTTGTTTGACAGTCAAATAATTGAATAATTATTTTTGTGTCAAAATCAGAGTCATTTAATTATTCTTTTATTTATAAAAATATAAGATTTCAATTTAGGTAATTGTTTGCACAGTAAAATATTATTTTACAGGCCTTTAATGGGTTAGAGAGCTACAGAAGTTAATTATTCGTAATACAGACCACACACCACCTGGAGCCACGTTTGATTCAGTGTAACATCAGGTTTAAATGACTTAAAATGTATATCAATAAGGAATATTTACTTGAAAGCATTAGAAAGTTTAAAAATTTGTGTTGATTTTCTTGTTATCTTCACTGTTCAGGCTAGCGGATTTTCTTTTCAAGAGAATCCAACTTGACAGAAACATACTATGCCACTGGAAAAAAAATGATTAATCCTTATATTCATGGATTAGTGAAATGACATTGTGCAAACCTGTCACAAACGCAAAGGTTAGCCAGATAAATTCTGTTTCTATCAAGGACAGAGGGAAATCTCTCAGTAGAAATTACTTTGTTTATATATAAAATATATATTTTACGTTTAAAATTTGTTTCCATTTTTGAAAAATGAGTACAATGAGTACATTTGTTTTCACTCTTTCTTCTTAAGATTTGCATCCTATTGTTATATTTGAAGACAGAGCCATTTTTATGTATCATCTTTTATTATACCTGTATTTATATACAATAACTCAATATATTTATTAAAATATTTGTAATATCAAATATATTTAATGTGGATCTAGGACTTTACATGTGATTTCTTTTCTATTGCATTTGAAAATGATATAAATTTGTCTTATAATGCATTGAATTACTGTCCTTTTTAAATATTATTTTATATTTTAAATAAGTAACCAAATGAATATTATGTTACTCTAAATTTCAAATAAACATTTGGACTGGGAATATACCTTGCTAGTAGAAGACAAATTTTCAAAGCATAATGCTCTTGGCTCAATCACCAATACTATCCTAAAAATTTTAAAAATTGAAATGATAAAATATTATTTAAAATATTACTAAATATGAATTAAATTTATAAATTTGATATTAAATTAATAAGTTAATGTTTAAATTAATAAATTTATATAGTATAATAAAAGAATAATTAGAATGCATTAATATGAAAAAATTGGAAAGATGAAAGAATGGACAGATCAGTACATGGTCAAATATAAAAATTAAATTGTGTTGATATCTAAAAGACAACAAATGGGATGTCTGTAAATTAATGTGGAACTTTTCATGACCTTTAAGATGCATTATAGTCAATATGTTAATACGTACATATTTATTGGATATGTTATTTCCTTCATTTGTGATTGTCAACAAAGAAAGCCTCTATGCTTAAGTTACATTAAAAATCAGTGGCCTGGTAGCATTATGACCAAAAATATTTCAAATAATTTCCTACAATAGGAAAATGATATTGAGGTGTACTTTTCTGGTATTCTAACTTGACCAAATGCTATAAACATAGGCGAGAGTATATAAAAATATATATTCAGCAGCTTTCTGAGTTCACATGTGACCCTGAGACACACATACAAGCCAAATGCAGTAATAAAACACTTGAGAGTTTGGAAGCTAAGATTCCATATTGTTACAAAAATAGTTTCTCAATTGGAAAGTATTATTTTATATATCTATATATCTATATATCTCTAAATTATATCAAAGTTATTTATGTAATGCATCATTCAAATAAGTATAATACTTTATCATTGGGACTGGTCATTCTATGATTAGTTGTACTGTGTATTTTGACCAGTATTGACTTCCTTGATTGCAGACAAATAACGAGGAAGTCTAGTGAAAAATCATTTTTTCCTAGAAATGAGAAGGAAGCTATACTCAAAATATCTCGGGGCTGGAGTGATGGCTCAGTGGTTAACAGCATTGCCTGCTCTTCCAAAGGTCCTGAGTTCAATTCCCAGCAACCACATGGTGGCTCACAACCATCTGTAAAGAGGTCTGGAGCCCTCTTCTGGCCTTCAGGCATACACACAGACAGAATATTGTATACATAATAAATACATAAATATTAAAAAAATATCTCAACATTAGTTCAGCTTACACAGTTCTCATGCAATAATACTATTAGACATTCAATGTAGACTTATGACAGGCAACTAATGGCAGCTGAGAGATGGAGAATGTCCTGGTGGGTTATACAATACCAACTGCTTAGCACTGAAATCATATACATAAAAGTAACACTAACCTGACACAACAGGTTGTCTTCATGTATATACATTAACAAATATTTAAGAAAAGAAAAAAAAAGGTGCTACACATTTGAAACAGTAATGAGAACACAGCAAGAGTTTGATGGAGGGTACGGGAAAAGGAATGGAGGGGAGGACAGGATAAGGATTGGAAGGAGAAAAGGGGTGGATATACACAATTTAACTGAAATAGAATAATAAGGATACTAGCTTGACACTGAGGGAAGCAGATCAACTCACTTACGCTTATGAAAACACTGTACATAAAAGTAGGATGTAACATTCTCTTTCCTTATGAATCAAATCCCATCTGAGGCTTTTGGACTTATGGGTTTAGAGTGTCAGTTATATGGTCATGAACGATGGAGAGCTGAGAAAATGGTTTGATTGAAATTTTTGGTTTTGGACTAGAGAGCAAAAGTAACTTTGTGCATGGCCAAAGACTTTAAAATTTAACAAAATAAAGTTAAGCAGCCAAATATTTGAGGTGTGGTTCAGAAATTTTATTTGTGCCTGGTGTGGTGGTTCACACATCTAATTACAACACTTGGGTAGCTGAGATAGGAAGATTGTTATGACTTTGAAATCAGTCAGGGGATTTTGTGATTTACGGTGCAGTTTGAGATACAAAGTGAAACTGCACCTAGAAATTAAAGGAATAAATAAAAATCTTGAAATACATAAAACATTTTTTTAATTTTTTTTAATTTAAGAAAGGTCATTATATAACATTAGAGCCCACTGAACTATAAGTGGTTAATAATGGTTATTTTCATGTATGATGGGAGAAATCAGAGTTTGATGGATTGTTTCTTGACAGTCTCTAGATCTGCAGTAGACTTGGGGGAAGACCTATCTATCATAAAGTCATTGTTCTTCCAAGATGCTTTGAATAGTAATAGTAATAGTAATAGTAATAGTAATAGTAAAATAGTAATCAGTTCTCAAGATACACCCTGCAATATTAGAAACTGGATGAGGATGAAATCCTTACATCTCTGTCTCTCAGAGATTGCTTTGTAATTTTTATCTCCTGCATTTCACATGTTCCTTTCTCCTCTGTATCTTACAGAAGTTTCATGCTTCTTTTTTTCTAGGTTCAGAATTCTTGCTAGGATTCTTATCATTTCCTGCACCAAATAACATGGTGCTTTATGAGCAATAAGAAGGGTTTTAGACTACTTGCTAAGCATGTGACTTCATCATTTTTGTCCCAAATCTCTAAATTATTGCAGTGAATAATGTCACAAAATTTATTTTAAAACAGTTAATATTTTCAGTGAAAATATGTTTTACTAAAGACAATATTTTCTGAATTTACAAAGTATCAAAACTATTGTTTTGTACTTAATCGCTTAATGTCTTCAATTATATTTATCATAAAATTTGATGCATCCTCCTGGGTTTATAATTCTAATGAATTTCTTTTTGAAATTTGAAATTTCAAAATAATGAAAAGAATTTTTTAAATGATAAAATCATGATTTTCCAATGCATTTTTTAAAAAAATTCAGAATGTGGTGCTGTGTAACCCAGGCTGGTATCAAACTCATGATAATCTTCAGTCTCAGCCTCTCAAATGCTAAGATTACAGGCCTGACTTCCAATTGAATCTTTTATGAGCTAGAGTATAAAACATAAATGAAAATATAATGAGATAAAATTTAAAACATGTGATTTTGTCAAGGGTGAAAATAAGAAACTGACATGTACCAAACACTAGAAGAAATTCTTATATATTGGAAGCATCAAGAAAGTACTTATGATATAATAATATATTTGACTATTACTCAAAGATGTCTGCTTTAGAATTAATCCTCTTTGGGTATTACTATGATTTCATCTATCAACACTGTCATCTAAAATATAGTCATTAGAATTATACTGGAACCAGAATATATCAGTTTTTTTAACATATGCTGTAATTTTGCTTGGTACACGTTTATATATAATTTCTGAGATTTCATTCATATGGATTAAACATGATCCCTTTAATTGATGTAGTTCTTGCAAATTATTAATTAACTGACTAAAATATTTATCGAATTCATTAATCAGATAATCAGTTAATGAGAATGTGATTAGTATACAATCAACAAACCATAACTACCAAAACTGGGTGTGAAACATGTGCTTATAGTTTTACTAGTTGGGAGACTAAAGAGCTGCTTAATAATACTGATCTTGTCTACTACAACACACATGCACACAGAGATACAGATACACAAAATCACATACCCATATCCATATACTCCCCAACACACACATATAAAAAGGACACATATGCACTGAACAGGGAGAATGAATAAATGGACAGGAATAGAAAGGTAATCCATAATACAGCAGAGAAAGGAGAGGTAAGTAACAGAATGTTTGAAAAATAATAAGGAAAGTGCTAATTTATACGTATGCTAAAATACATTGTGTGTGTGTGTGTGTGGTTGTGTGTGTAAAGAAGAGAAATATGCTGAATGGAGTTAGACGGCATGGGCATGAAGGCACATGGTCAAAAGAATATATAGTGTCCTCTCTTTAAGCTGTTTATTGGAAGTTCCAAGAAGGGTGGATGGTATTTTATATATTCTTGGATTTTGTTTGCAATGATTTTATTGAGTATTTTTGAATCTATGATGAGAAGGAAAATTGATTTGTGTTTATTTCTTATTAGTCTTTTTAAAAATTTAATTTATTTTTAAAAGAAAACAAACTATCATTTTCATTTTACATACCAATCCCAGTTCTCACTCACTCTCCTATTCCCATTCCCTCCACCTGAACCCCCAAACCACCACCCCATCCTCTCCTCAGAGGGGATAAAACACATTGCTTTGGGGAAGGTCCAAGACCCTCGCTACTATATCTAGGCTGAGCAAGGTATCCATCCAAAGAGAATAGGTTTCCAAAAAGTCACTTCATGCAGTAGGGATAAATCATGGTGCCATGCCAGTGGCCCCTCAGTCTGCCCCAGCCATACAACTGTTACCCACATTCAGAAGGTCTAGTTTGGGTCTATGCTGCTTCCTTCCCTGTCTAGCTAGAGTTGGTGAGCTTCCTCTGGCTCAGGTAAACTGTTGCAGTGGATGTACCCATCATGGTCTTGACCTCTTTGCTCATATTCTCACTCCTCTCACTCTTCAACTGGACTTTGGGAGCTATACTTTGTAAATGTATGCTTCCCTTTGGATTATCTTCCATTTTCTAATGTTTTCTTCTATAATGTCTAATGTCTAATTTTTATTAGCTTATTCTACTAGAATTTTCATCTTTAACTTCTATTTTATTTGGCTATGACAAACAATGCTTTTATGAACACAGTTGACCACATGTCCTTATGGCACAATTGAGCATTCTTTGGATATATACCCAAAAGTGGTATTACTGCTTATTGAGGAAGCTTGTTTCCTAATTTTATGAGAAATCAACACACTGATATTCAAAGGGGCTATACCAGCTTGCATTCCCACCAGCAATGCAGAAGTGTTCCATTTTCCCCACAACCTGTCCAGCATAAGTTGTCATTAGTGTTTTTGATCTTGGCCAGTCTTACAGGTGTAAAATGGAATCTCAGAACCCAAATGCCCCTCGACCGAAGAATGGATAAGGAAAATATAGTACATTTATACAATGGAGTACACACAGAAGAAAAAAAAATAGTGACATCTTGAAATTTGCAGGAAAATGAATGGAGCTAGAAAACATTATTTTGAGTGAGGTAACCCAGACCCAGAAAAACAATTATCACATGTACTCACTCATAGGTGATTTTTAAATATAAAGCAAATATAACCAGCCTACAAATCACAATCGCAGAGAACCTAGACAACAAGGAGGACACTAAGAGAGACTTATATAGATCTAATCTACATGGGAAGTAGAAAAGGACAAGATCTCCTGCATAAATTGGAAGCATGGGGACCTTGTGGGAGGGCTGAAGAGGGGAGGGGAGAGGCAGGGAGAGGAGCAGAGAAAAATGTAGAGCTCAGTAAAAATCAATAAAAAACAACAAAAAAACTTCTATTTTACCTGCTTCTACTCAGTATTATTTCATGTTAATTTCCTTGTTTCAACAGTATATATATATATATATATATACTGTTGAAACAAGGAAATTCTAGCATATATATATGCTAGAATATTGAATGTTTAAATAAGTTAAATAATTCTAAGAATTTTTGCAGAATATTTTTTTGCTGAAGCATATTATTCTCCATTGCTACATGATGGTTTTTGTGTTTGATGTTTTATACTCTGGCAGAAGAGAAACCAAATTATTACTAGATCACTTTGTCATTAATGACTGTAAATTTGACCCCAATTCAAGAGGATTGTTTTCTTATTTATTTGTTTTTTTAATGTGCACAACATTGCTTTATCTTTGGATACCGTCCTCAGGCATATGGAGTTGTTTATGATCTCCTATTCTTGTGTTTTGCCTAACTACATCATGGGTTAATTTTCCTTTTCATTACTAAATTCTAAGTTGAATATCTTTGGACTCTTTTCCTACCAATATGATTTCCTGACTTTCCTGTGATTCGTTGAAACAGGCCATAAACAAACAACAAGACAAACACTATTCCATCTGTTACTTGATATAGACAGTCTTTTAACAACAGTGTTTAATATATTTGGTTTAGTTTCTGGGTTTCTTTTTCTACTTAAGAGTGCTATTAGGTTATCATAATTTCATATTGGCTAAAACAAATATATTCATAAGTTATTTTTTGATAAAATATCAAATTATGTTTGCAAAATGAAGAAAATAAACACACATATTCTGATAGATTTGACACTGTCTGAAACAAAGCCAGAAACAAAATCAAAATGTATCATTGTTTGCTTAAATTAAAAGAAACAGTGGCTTAAGAAAAAAATTCAGGATGAAATTTCATGGCTTTAATTATGTTACAATGACTAACAATGAATAGCCTCCAATTTTGTAGTAGTATTTATAAGAATAGATGTATATCATTTATATTATAAAATTATATCGAGAGTAAGGGACATTGAACTCCCAACCTTCTAATCAGCAACGGTGCCTTTTGTCTGGTATCTGAGGCTTTGTGAGAATGAGTAAATAATTATAAATTAAACATAGTAAAACTGATTTCTGTTATAATTTACACACTGAAGTATGTATCCATGTCCAAATACTCATTGCTTCAATGCTGCAGTTGTGATACTCAATTAAAATTCTGAGCAAAAATTAGAAAAATTATGCAGTGTATAAATATTAAGAATGCTTTTTCTAGGTATTTTCTTTAGAACTCATATTTCTAGATATGTGTATCATGTGTGTTCTGTAAGAAAGATGCTTATGCACCCACTGGTTCACAGTCAAAGGCCATGTGCCTTTGAGCTTTGCATTATGCCTTTTCTTCTAATCTCCAAATCCTGCACTGACCTTGATTATTTGTTTTATTCCCAGTTTTGTTTTATGGGTCTGAAGTGGAATTATAGCGCCTGATCTTCTGCTGGCAATTTTTAAATTAAATACATTTAATTTCCTTACATGTTCCATGACATTTTACCAAAATCCCAAGACAGAATGTTTTGCCCTACGTCACATTTGCTACATCACAATTTCCATTTTCTCTTGTTTGCCTTTAGAGACACAGCTAGAAAATAAGCTCTCTACTTTGAACGAAACAGATTATTTTGCTTAGATTTATATCAAGTTAATGAAGATGTCATTTTGTATCTCCCTTAGAGACTAGATGTGGCAACCAGCAGTGAGAGTATTGTGATAGTAACTGTGTTTTCACAATTTATACGTATTTTCTTTCTAATGTTATTTGCTTCATTTAAAATGACAGCACCTACAATTTTTAAATCCCTTATTTTGAAAAGATATTTAAAAATTCACTTAAAGCAATCGGAGAAAACTTCCATTAGCAAACACATCGGTCTCTAAAATGAGCAAGGCCAGACTCATGTCAATAGAACTGAAAGTATTTACGCTGTTCAGTGAAGCCTGGAAATATCTTTAGTTTTGAGAGTGACAAAAACATCAATGATAAAAATGGAAGTCAATCACCATCTAACGCTCTCCAAAGTCAGGCCAATATTTATTGGACAAGTGATATGTTAGGTGTTTTGAGGAAAATAATACAGGTCTTGATTTAACTAAGCCACCTCTCATGTTAAACTTCACATGAAATATCCATCCATCAAGACTCCTGGATCACTGTGAGCAAAGTTCAATATGTTTCAATATGAAAGAGAATATGAAGGTCTGAGGGGAGAAGTGCAAGTTCCTAGAGTTACAATGAATATTGCTTTGTGCCACTAAGTGATAAGCTAAATATACCAGGTGAGATTTATGGCGTAAGCTCAAAGTAGAAAAACACTTGCAGACACGAACATAAATATTTTCTTCAAACACATGAAGCAATGAAATAGAAACTCTGAGGAAAGATTTATAGAGAATTCACTTTCACCCTTAAAGGGACCATGGCTATTGTAATCTTTTAAATAATTCTATAAAAAATATAGCTTATCTGAGAGGGGCCAAGAGACTATACTCCTTAGGATTTATCTGTCATTACTGATTTATCTTTCTCAAACCCATAAGAGGAAGCAGATACATATCAACTTACTTAGGAAGAAGTTGCTGCTTGGGAAACAAACTCAAACTAGGCATTGAAGGTATCTCTCTGCAGTAAAAGGACCAACAGTACTCTTAAATACACTGAACTGCTGACTGCTATCATTCTGCTCACCGTTAGTACTAATGTTGGGGTAGACATGTAACTGTCTTAAGCTACAAACACAAATTTTACAGCAAGCCAAGTAAAGTCTGTCACAAACAACCTGGCCCTATTTTGGTAACTGGTGCTATCACGAGAGCAATGAAACAATTTGGTCCAGATGACATAGCGTGCCATGGGGCATATAAAACACAAAATACCCACATATTTTGATGCATCTCCACCGTTTTGAAAGAATCTCTTGATAGAGACAGGTAAATAAGGGAAACTGGAGCAACTTAGCCTTTGTCTTCCGAATGACTAAACAGATGCTGTAGCATAAATTTGTTACAGAAATATTAGAATTATCCATTTTAGCTTCATTTAAAAGCTGTTTGTGCTAATATAATAGGCAACAAGCATCCATGTAAACATTATGGTGTAATGACCCATTGTCTTCTCATAAAAGCATTGTAAAGATATAAGAGTCTGAGTTATTCCTAATGATAACTATACCATTAAAATAATAAGGCCTAATTATTTTCTGTTGTTATAGTTTATATTATCATAGATAATTAGATTTATCTAGTTTTAATAAGCATGTAGAATATTTTTATTCTTTAATATTTTATACATTAAAACAGAGTTTAATAACATTATATTAAAGCTCTTTTTCAAATCTAATTTGTTGATGAAATATTAGTAAGTATGCACATAACTATGTCATCTGTTCATCACTTCTTAATGTGTTTTTAGAGGAAGAACTCGGGGCCTTATTATTTCCCTATGAGACTGAAAGGCATTAAAACTCATAACATCATATCCGTGAAGCAGTGAATTAATCAATGTAAGCAAGTCCACAAATAAATGCCAAAAATTAAACTCACATGATAATCTTCAGCATTTTAAAATCCTGGCTGTTTTCTATTTTATTTGACCACATAAAACTATCATCTCATTGGCAGGCTTTCTGTGTCTCTAAATTCTCTAGGAAGAAAATCACCTCACACTTTGAGTAGTTGTGTCCTGATATGGCTGATACAATTAAGCATTCTTTTGGAAACAAAAACAGTGAAAGGTAGAGTACATGCTGATTGGGTAAATGTGAAAAAAAGAAGAAGGAATGATGTAATTAATTTCTAACAAACCTCCAAAATTTCAGAGATAGTATAACTAGACAAGTCTAATAACTGGCAAATCAAACCGTGATAAAGGGAATAATAGAGGGGAGGTAATTAAGACTACACATCTATTAAGGGCAGATCACAATTTATTCTGGATAGTTAAAAATGGCCAGTGAAAACACAGCAGATCCCACTTGCTCTTGCTCAAACTCCAAAATTCAGAGAACTAAACAGTGTAAATGGAAATTGTTTCAGTCTGCTTTTTGGCAGCTTCTGCTAGGATTTCTAAATAAACAAAGCAAACAAGCAAATACCAATGTCTTGTGACCCCTCTCGCTGCCTTTCACTTGCTTGTGTATGCCCACTTTTCCTTTATACACATTTTTACTATGTACTGTAGTAAGTAGATAGTTGTGGTGAAACAATTTCCATTTACACTGTTTAGTTCTCTGAATTTTGCAGTTTTGTATTTTTGGGGCATCCATCTTTAGCCTACAGGACAATAGTATTTAACAGACACTTTCATGAAGCAGGAAATTTTAAAGACAGTTTTGTCATTTTCTTTTGTGTCCTGTAGAATGTCTCACAGACTCTTTTATGAAGTAAGAACCCCAAATGTTTATCTCACCTTTAGGCAAGTTTAGCAATCCTATCTCTGCAGGTTTTTTATGTCCAGTATATGCAACAGTCTAAGCAAGTGCAGTTTCTTGCCCAAATGTCTAAGGATGCCCATCTTTCTCTTGAAGTACCTGGTGCTACCAGGAGCAGAAATGTCTCATTGTCATGAAAAGCCCTACGTTATTAAAACATTTTAAATGCCATATTTTGTAGTCTTTGAAAGATATGAAGAATGCCTATCTAACTGAAATATATATCTATATATCTAGAAAATGTAACTAACATGACTATAAACTTGACTATTATAGATGATCATCTATCAACCTATATTTTTAATTATACATTATATTTTTAAATGAAATACACAATCACAATACCTTAAGAGCAGAAATGTTCATATAACAAAATTAACCTTAAATTTATATCAATAAAGCAAAATCCATACAAAGGTGTGATAATATGTGTATAAATGTTAAACTGGTATTTAAAATATCTATGTTTTCAACATAAAGAGCTTGGTTTTTAATTATTCTAAAGTACTCAGTTTAATAAAGTGAGATTGTGAACATGGATTTAAGGCTGGGAATTAACAGAGAACCAGGAACACAGGGTAGGAATAAGACACACCAAAATATAGATGGCATTAGTCAAAGAAGAGCTGCAGGATGTTCAGTTTCCATTATGCTCACTGGGCTGGACCCCAGTACCATGGCATCTCTCTGTGATGTAGCTGAGTTTGGAAATTCAAAAGTATTGATTGTTCATAATGTGAACAAAATCCTTTGCTATCTTTGCCAATCCAATTTGGGTTGGAGGAGGGTTAATGTTTGGCAGAAATAATAGCATTTTCTAAGTGGTATGAGGCAAATCAGTACCAGGAAGATATTTAACAGAGCAATGGTGTTTGCAAGAATATGTGTTAATCATCCTGGAGATAGATACATTCCCAAATACTCTTCTGTAGACTATACTAAAACGTTCTCTCACTCAGGTTTTACATTATCTAGGTGCATATGAATGCTGTAAGGAGGAATCATATTAACACCAGGGGAATATGGTAGGTTAATATTATGTAAATACTATATGGCATAAGGGATAATAATATCTATGACTTATGTATATTTATCTCAATATTTTTTTCAGAGTGGCCATTGGAGATCTTTGTGTGATATACTGCAGTGAACAATTCCAATGATTTGCCTCATAGGCTAATAAAAATATTTGGACAGAAAGATGGGAAACATCCAGTTGAATGAACATTCATTGCATGAAAGTGTTTTGTCACTTGACAGAAGGAGCACCTTGTTAACCTAGAGTGTCTTTATCAGACCCAGAAACTGGGTTCTTCTAAAAAGGCACTTCAGCAGCTCTAAATTGAATAAGAGTTTATAAAATATCAGTCTCCAGGGACCTTCAAACTTATCACTCCTCAACTATATTCTGTCCCCTGAGAGCTAATTGGGTGTACAATTAGAAGGTTCAACTGATGTTGGGTTGCAACAATTTATTACATTTGTGTCTGGAATTTCATACACTCAATACTTTTCTCATAGTTGGTTCCAGATTACAAAATCACTGACTTCAGACCAATATTATATCAATTTCTCTGTGAAAGAAGCATTTTGAAAAGCCAGTTACCCTTAGTCTTTAGTTTTAAGTTTTCCATTCTTTTTATATACATTTTAAGTGATATTAATATTCACACACATAAGTTTTGATTCTTTTATCTTTCATATGACATTAAATTAATATTTCTATCACATTTACAAAATTATATTTTAATTATATCATACTTTTAATTAAACATATATATATATACATATATATATACATATATATGTATATACTCCATGAGTAAGTGTGTACAGGCAAATGGGGAGGTACTCATGTATGTGTTTTGGCTACAAACATTTTAGAATACCTAAAAATGCTATTGTCACTAATGGAGACATGAACTGAAAATTAAACACCACAAAAATTAAAGAAATTTGCCTAAAGTCATGTAATCAGATATGCTAGATATAGCATTTGACCCTAAATGGATTATTACTCAGGTACCAGTTTTCTTAACTAAGCATGTCACATATGCTACACTGAATAGTGTGATTCTTCTGAAGAGAAATTAAAAGGACTAGATGAGCCTGTAATGGAGAAGAATAACAAGTAGATTCACTGGAATGGGCAATCTGTCTTGGGTTGTGGTTATTCTATATCACACATTGCAGTTCATCAGTGAGGATAAAAACTCAAGGTAGGAACTTAACACTGAATCCATGAAGGAATGAGGCTTTCTGGCTTTCTCATTGTCTTAAGGACAGCTAGTTTACTTAAACATTCCAGGATCACCTGCCAAGGATGCCGTCCACAGAGGCTGGAGCTTCCCACATTAATCAAGGAAATACTTCAGTAACATATTCACCAGGCAATATAATCAAGGGATTTCTGAACTTTTTTTTTTTTTTCGGTTTTTCGAGACAGGGTTTCTCTGTGGCTTTGGAGCCTGTCCTGGAACTAGGTCTGTAGACCAGGCTGGTCTCGAACTCACAGAGATCCGCCTGCCTCTGCCTCCCGAGTGCTGGGATGAAAGGCGTGCGCCACCATCGCCCGGCTAATCAAGGGATTTCTAAAGTGATATTCCTTCTTGAGTCACTCTAGATTATTTTAAAATGACATTAAAATCTAAGGACATTCTTTTATAATTTAGCACACAAACAGCACCATTACAGAACAACATTTTCTTTTAAAATATCCTCTAAATGGTTCCAATTTTGTGCTAAATAAAGATTAAGATTAAGGAGAATTATTTTTAAAATGAAAAAAATAAGAAAGAAATATTAGTATTTAATTAGAAAATTGATGAATAAGAGAGAGAGAGATACAAAGAAACAGGCAGATGTACTGAGGGAGGGAGGGAAGGAGAGAGGGAGAGAGAGCATTTCATACACTGAGAAATGAGATACTTGAGTGTCAGACGGGAAATGTGTCCTCAGAGGAAACTAAGATGAATATTAGGCACAAAGATTGAGTGAGTCGCCTGTGGGTACAGGGACGAGCTTGAATCACTTTATAGACCAGAGACTAGGAAGAAAGCAAAGTTAGTGCTTTGCATGAAGTAAAGAGGAAAGCAGTTCAGAGCAAGTGCTATAACAGGCATTCTCATGGATGACAGGATTGATGGTGTAATTGAAGATCTAAACACGGGCATCTTTCAAAAGACAAAGTGATTCATAAGGAATTTGCTTTAAAAAAGTGAAATGTTAAGAAAATGTTTTAACAGTTAACTTTGTTTTTTGTTTAAAATACTTATACAAGGTTAAAAAAATCAAAGTTGGCAAACAAGGATAATATAGAGATACAGCATGACATAAAAGGGATGCTATTCACTAATTTTCAAAAATACATTTTCATGTAATTATAGAAAGATGTATAAAATATTAAGCTTTTCCATTTTAATTGTACCTTGTAGTGATATTGTGCACACTGTTTTGTTATCGTTAGATAAGAAGGAATTATATAATGAATTATATATAGCTATTCAATTATTATGCTACTATAATTACAAAAATTTTAAGTGAGAAAATAAGTGTCCATAAATGTATGCCTATAAATCTTTATCATGTTATAAATTGATTGAAGACATATACATCTAGACACATTATATATATGTTTAAACAAAAAAAAACATAGATGATCTACCTTGATATTTTGGGGTTTCATTTTTACTAAGATAATCCTCGAATCTGAGTGATCTGTTAGATAGACAAATTATTTGACGCAATGGGAGGCAGAACATACAAAAACAGTTGTAGATAATTTTCCAGAGAGAGAGAATTAGAATAACTTACAAAAATAGTGAGAAAATTATTTCCAAATAGAAAGCAAAATCTATGAAAATATTTTCATAGCACTAGGGTGAAATTTTGGGGGGATATATTAAAATTATGATTATGATTTTTAGGCTAGTTTTCTTTGTTTTATTTTTAAAAGTCACTTATTAGTGAGTACATATGATAATTGTCTTTCTGGGTCTGGGTTACATCACTCAAAATTATGTTTTCTAGCTCCATCCATTTTCCTGCAAATTTCAAGATGTCATTATTTTCTGCTGTGTAGTACTCCATTGTGTAAATGTACAGCATTTTCTTTATCCATTCTTCGTGTCTAGGGGCATTAAAATTGTTTTGGGGTTCTGCCTATGACAAACAATGCTGCTATGAACATAGATGAATGAGTACATGTCCTTGTGGCATGATTGAGCATTCTTTGGATATATACCCAAAAGTGCTATTGTTGGGTCTTGAGGAAGGTTGTTTCTCAATTTGCTGAGAAGTTGCCACACTGATATTTAAAGCAGCTGTACCAGCTTGCACTCCCACCAGCAATTCAGGAGTGCAGAACACAAAATTTTAACAATAGATTTTAATTATTTCTCTTGTACTGTCAGTAAAAATCTGCATTTTTAGGTGAGCTTACACATATGATTCCATGTGTTATTTACAATGTATGTGCTAACAAGTCATTGAAAACTCCTAATAAAAACTGCCTCCAAAAGTTCTTCAGGAAGCTAACAAATAATTAAAGAAATTTATTTTTATTTATTTTTTTTGCTGTAAGAATGAAGAACAATAATTTTTATGCCATAACAATAAAAGTAAAATTCAAACAGCTAAAACTCACAAAGTTAAAATGCTTAACATCTTTTAGTTCAGCATGTATTGGATACGATAAATTATCTTCTTACCATTGCTTTAGAAGACACAGTCCTAAGTTTTTAAGTACTTATTGTAAATAGGTAGCTTAGAGATGTTCTATGTCTGTTATCGCTGATTTCAACAACGACGTTTGTTCCTCTCTCCGTCTAACTGTGTGACATTTTATCAATCTGTGGATTATAGGTATTAATTTAACATGCTGAACCTTGTCAACCTCGGTTTCAATTTTTACATTTATACATATAATTTTTTATCAAGAAATAGATTTTATTTATTTCATGCTGTCTCTTGGTTGTAATTAATTTTACTTTTCAATTTTCGGTGATTCTTTTCAGAGTATTTACTGATTGGTACTATATTTAATACATCTATATTCTGTGTAGAAACAAGTTATATTGCACATTGGTTTTCAGGACTTTACAGTTTTCCTTGAACACAGTCCTGAGTATATTGATTTCAATATAATCTAGAGAACTCATTGCACTTATGAGTCTAGCCACATATTTAAAATCTCAATATTTTCTCTTTTGTCTACTGAACATAGTATATTTTTGAAAACATCAGAAATATTATTATTATGGGTACACATCAATATCTAGGGCTTAGATTTGGAATGGTTTGGTTTGCTTTATTCAATTCTTTACTTTAAAAAATTAAAATTAAATTACTTCTTGAAAGGTGAAGAAAATAACTTTATATTGAATTACAAATGATCTTTTGAACTACACACACCTTTTTATTATTAGTCTTCAAAGATTAAATAAAATAGTTGTTGGTAGTTTTCTATGTGTGTATGAATTTATTGGTATGTTTTATACTTCACACTATTTTTTATATTTAAGGATGCATGGCTTATACATCTTTTAATTAAACAAATAATTGTTAATACTATGTAGTATCCAAATTATATTCTCAGGGAAAAAAAGCTCTGTCAAAAAAGATAATGAAACATAGGGTCCTCCAATTCTTTTTCGAAACAACAAATAATTAATTCTATTCTACACTTGCAAAAATTATGAGGCATTCCGTCTATAAAACTAAACTTAAGAATATTAGAGGAAGATACCAAAACACCAAACTTTGGTCTCTCCTCTAAACATACACTCATATGACTACATTAAACCTGAATGCATATGTCCATATACAGAGTAACATACACAAGCATACTCCAAGACTCAAGCAAGTGCTAACTCTTTAAAAATAGCATCATATTACAATTATTAATTATAAGATTAAAGTTGAATACATATTACTATGATTTCATTGTAATTTACATTTATGTTTCATATAATGACATATATATCATCCTTCATGACACCTTTTAAATACCTACCAAGTAAACATAGTTTTAAAAAAATAGAAAAGATGATCCTATTTCATGTACCTAAAAATTTAATAGTACAAAAATTATGCTTACCCAGGAAAACTAGAAAAATTAATGTGCTGTTCCTTACCAGATTTGCAAAAATGCAAATATAGCAGTTTACATTGCACATATTTTAAAGAGATAAATTTTAACAGTAGAGTCATAGTGCATTTTTTTGTGAAAGTAAGAGTGAGCTTAGGTAACTTCTTACTGCAAAACTTTTGTAAGAAGAAATTATGAAGAAAATGTTAGTCTGAACTTATTTTATCAGGAAGCTCTTTTCTAAATATGTTTGAAAATATATGTGACTTTATTACTCTAAACATTTATAAATACTGCTAAACTAATGAATATGCAGTTTTCAATAATTCACTTAATAATTAATTTATTGTGTGTTGTTTTGGTATTTTCCTACTCGGTTATTTTGCTAATTTTTGTGTGTTATGTATCAATTTTGCAAAAATAAAGCTAATTTCATATGAGTACTTGAGGCTTGATAGGTAAAACAATCTATAAGAAAATTTTAATGGAACCTTTTCTATGATAATTTAACTCCTAGGCTATTAATGATCAGAAGGAGGACTAAGCATGCTGTGAAAAGAAAATGTGAGATAAAAGGCAAGACACTTCCTCCTCTAAAATGCCCAGCCTTATGGAAAGATCTGCATGCTCTCTATTGTTCTTGCATGGAACCAGTGCTTTCCCACAGGTCATTATGTAAAGCTGCACACAAAAACTTTCTAAATATAAATGATAAGCAGAATTCATATGAAGTAATATTTTAATATTTTCAACTGAAGTTGAGCTTATATGTAATAATATGCAGCATAATGGTATTTAAATAAACACTGAGAGATAGATGCCTTATCTTCGGAAAAGGCTTAAATCTTACATAAAACTCACCATTTGTGAAGGAAATGCTTATGATGTCATAAAAGTACAGAGATGTAGGGTACAAAAAGTTCTTCTGCAAAGAAAAGTACTTAGGAAATCCGGGAAAGTTAAACACATAGATTACCTCTTCAGAAGAATGAACTGCATAGCTGCTCCACATAGAGATGCCAGGAACAATTTAATTTTACAACCTGGTGATCCTTTTCTGTCTGATGAGAAAGGATCACTTGTTTCTGTCAGAATTTTTAAAAATATCCAAGACCTTTCTCCCTAAATTTTGAACATTGTTTTTAGACCATGAACTCCACTCTCATGAGTGATGTCACGTGTGCTTTACAACTGCCTAAGTGACTTTTGTGTTATCTTAAGGCCAGGCAAATTCTAGCAACATGGGTATTATGTTTATGTCAGTCAAGATCCCTAGACTCTAAAACTTGGGCATTATCTCTGAGTCAACAGTAGCTATGCTTGAAAAAGAAGCCAGATGTATTTTGCAATAAAACTCAATATAAACATGTTTTAAATTGTTGTGAAATTGGGACTGATTTAATTGCTATCTGAGTTGTTTTTTTCAGGTATTGTGCTGTGTTTAAATGTGGCTAAAGTAAAATTATCTGGGTCTGACTCTAATAGTTCTGATCTTGCACAGGTTACACTGAAATTGGGCTGAGACAAATTTCATTCTTGTCTCTTTGTTGATCATTTTTCCCTGTCTCCTGTAAAACCTGCAGGGGACTCACCTCAAAGGGAAGCAAGACAAGAATAAAACCTGTTTTAGTCAACATGAGGAACAGATCATTTTGATTATCTTTTAGGTTAACTTTTAGAAAGCTTTGTGTCAGTTTCATATATAAGTCCTGGACTTGTGTCATCCCAACTTTTTCTTAGGCTCCTGCACAAATGCTAATCAAACATGGAAATTACCTTATGTAAATACATAGCTCAATAGATAAAATAGCCTTTTATTTCATTATTGAAATCTATAAATTTACTTTTCATAACATGTTAATATAAGTGGAGGCTGTTTATTGGATACAAGCTGCCCAGACCTGACCGAAATAATCATACAGAAAGTATATTATTGGCAATACTGTTTGGCCAGTAGCATATTTATTATTATTATTATTATTATTATTATTATTATTATTATTATTATTA
>JABTXL010006712.1:26584788-26725636 GCA_025134845.1 Neodon shergylaensis | reverse complement strand
TATTATTATTATTATTATTATTATTATTATTATTATTATTATTATTAATTATCATCTCCATTAATCTGTGCACCACCAAAAGGTTGCGGCCTATGAGCAAATTTCCCACTTGCTCAAGCAGTGTATCTGTCTCCTGTGGAAGCTACATGGCTTCTCACTGACTCCACCTACTATTTCCTCTCTCTCTCTCTGCTTGGAACTTCCCCCTTATTCTATTCTACCCTGTGATAGGCCCAGACAGCTTCTTTATCAAAAAATGGTACTCACAGCACACAGAGGGGAACTCCACATTGCCTCCACTTTTCTGTCTAAATAAAATGAAGGTTTTAACTTTACCATAGAAAAAAATGACATATACAAAACAGTTATCAAGTAAGAATTACAGTTATAATATTTAGCCCATTTACATATGCAAATTAAGGAAAATACCCTATCATCTATGTTTTCTTTTGAGTCTAAAGTGGACACAAATATTGGTTTTAACAAGCAAAGGTCTTAATACAACGTTATAAATATCTCCACCAAATGATAAGGAAACAAGTGTGAAAATATAAGGCTTCCCCATAGAAACAGTAGCATAAACAAATGGAAATTTTACAGCTGTAAAAAAAATCCAATAATTATTTTTGAAGGAGGAAGCAGAGAAGGCTATTATTTTGAAGATAAATAATAGAATTTATCAAATCTACTAATACAAAAGTAATAAATTGAATGAAAATAAACTCTCTGCCATACTAAGTGCAAAATTCCTGTCATCAGAGTATCAGCAGGACTGGTTAAAAAATAAAACTAGTGAAAATTTAAGAACATGCAAACTTTAAGAAGTTCTAAATATAGCAGGTATCTGTAGAAGACCAATACTTAGAATCCTGCTGCCTTGTTAACAGAATATATGTGGGCCAGAAAGACTCACAGTGAGAAGGAGAGTCAGCTTCCTTCATTGAGGTGACCCCTGAAAGCTTATTTAACACCCCATAGACAGATGGTCCTACACCTCTACACAGGTGTGCATCCCTAAGGGAACAAGTAGAGTTTTGCTTGTTTGAAAACAATGATCAAACACAATACTGCTCTGACAAAATTTGGTGAAGGAGACAGAAAGTTGTCAAAAGTGAGACAGTTGGTGTGTGAACTTGAGCAAAACACATTACATGAGTGCAAGAAATTCGCAAAGAATAAAAATATCCCCCTCTCTCTGTGAGAGTGTGCAACCAGTGATCAACTTAGGCATCTTTCTCAATTTTTTTGTGTCTTTTTTCTTCTTACTTGTTCAAGTGTCAGTGTCATTTTTTCTCCCCACATTGAAGAACTATTTTTATCCTGTTCGAGATTAATATAATTATATTATTTTCTTGTTCCCGTTCTTACCCTCCAAGTTCCTATATAATACTCCTTGCCCTCTTTCAAATTATGTCCTTTGTTTTCATCAGTAGTTAATACAAATACATTTACATATCTATGTATTCCTAATTATAACTTATTCAGTCTATGTATTATTATTCATATGCATGTTTTATCTATGTATTCCTAATTATAACTTATTCAGTCTATGTATTATTATTCATATGCATGTTTTCAGGGCTCACCAATAAATTTTGAAGAATTAATAGGTATATTTTTATTCTGGGGAAGATCATTTCCCTTACTCTAAGTATTCCTTTGTTGTCTGGAATACTTTCTCTAATTTGAGGTTATGGTCTTTCCTCTAAATACATTACTAAGTATATTAAATGTGGTATTCAATCAAAATCATTGTAGCTATATAAAATGCAACTAGGAATATATACAAAATCATAAGATGAAATACATCAAATGCATTTAAGCTCGTTAATTTGTTTCCAAGTAATCTGTGTTAAACAGAAGCCTGGAAAAAAAAAACTAGAAAATCACTCAAACAGAAAAGGAATTAAAAATATAGCTAAAATACTTTTGAAATGTGTATCAACTGATTTTTCTGGTAATTAAAGCTTTTTATAATTATTAGAATATGAAAAAGACTATTTTGTGTAAAATCTACTCTAAATTGTTTAGCAAGAAAAGAACAAATTAAACCCTAATGTGACTAAAGTGTATTATAAAGGCAAGAGCAAAATCAATTGAATTGATAGGAAAATGCAATGGACAAAATCAATGAACGCAAATCCTGGCTCTTTGAGAAAAGATCAATAAAACTGCTAAATTTCCAGCAAGTCTGAGAAAGCAAAAATAGTGCAACTTGTGAAATTTGGGAATGCCAAAAGGTTGTAGATGGAGACCATGCAGGGCTAAGCAGATAATTGCAAAATATTAATATTTGCCACTCTATGCACTAGCAAAATTTATCCCAAATGAAAGTAAAATTTAAATTGTCCTACAAATGTTATAGACATCAAGTTCCTTGAATACATTTTAAAATGTGCAAATGCAATTATTTGATTAATTTTAAGAACTCTTGTCTCCAGATCTTCTCATTGTTCTCTACAAAATAGAAGAAAAATATATCACTGACATTAAATACCAAACTCAAAAACAGAATAACCACGACAGGAAAATGGTATAGTAGTTCTCCTTAATTTAAAAATAATACTCACCACATTTCACTACTACCACAAACTCTGAAGTCATGCTTTCTGCATTTAGGGAAATCACGGAGATCTGAACATTCAGAGGGCAATGGATGAGCCTCACCCTGGAAAAAACACCATCATGGTCACAGTATTTCCTCTGCCTGCTAAGTATGGCATAAATAGGAAAATTTATGTAGCTTAATTTTTATATCTTATTTGTCATTTTTTTTGTGAATGCTTTCCTTTCTCCTTATTATTCTGGAAAGTAATTCTAGATCTCAGCCAAGTGTTGTACTGACATGTGTACTTAATACACAGCTAATAGTTCTGATAGAATTGGGAAGTTATATTCTTTCCTTCAGCTCCTTCCTATGTTCTTAGAGGTTTGTCTTTTATAAGACTTTGTTATTTTTTTAATAGATTAACTGTAGGCCTTAACCACCACCAGGACCACTCTATGACTGTCACTATCTCAACCACGCCCTCTGCATTTTCAATAAAGAGATTTATGCTTTCATGTATTGGAAAGTCTTAAGTGAATACAGTATATGTTAGATATTTCAGAAATGTGCAAAGTCCCAGAAATATCAACTTATCTGAATACTTTGATTATTTTCTGTAGTCATCATTTGCAAGAAATATATTTTTTATAAACACTACTTATATACACTTTTTATGGTGACCATCTGAAAAGAAATGTTGAGGCATTTTCAACCCATTACTTTATTTTGTGACATTTGCCCATTATGTGTGTGCTTTCTCACTTATTAAAAGTAAATTGCTTTCCTCTGTTCTCAAGCTACATCCTAACATTGATTTGATGTCTTGTATACAAAATGTAAGCAGTGCTAGATGAGGAAGAAGACTGAAGACAGTGCTGTATCATTACTTTGTTTTAGTGACAAATGTTTTAGTTAAAACACTCTAAGACAGATAGCCAATACATCCTAGAGAGGTGACAGCTTAAAATACAAATATCATTGTAGTATTTACCATCATCGCAGCTCCTTAGATGTTTCATAGGAATGTTTTGTAATGTTTGTTTAAGTGATCAGTAAGGCTGAAAAATTACGGATTTGATGTGGATGTAGTTTTAGAAAAAGAGGCATTACATTTACTACTTAACAATATATTTTCAAAAAGTGGCTATAAATACATTAATTTTTTAAAGGATAACATACTAAAATATATGAATGTTTCCAAAATAGTCAAGAAAACTATGAAAAACAGCTTTAATGAATAAAATTATAGTATTTTTTGAAGTTTCAATTCTAAGTATACGGTCAAAGTTACAATTTTGCAGCAGTAATTTTATTTTCAGGATGAGATGAATTGTCCTGTTCCATTTGTATCTGTATATTTGGATGTAAGACCTAAGAACCAAAACTAAGTATTAAAGTATGTTATGAAATATGATGTTGTTTGTTTCCATATTTTAAAGTCTTTCAACTAATGTCTATAGATGTTTAAACTCAGCCCAACAAATATGCTTGAAATTAAATTAACCCAACTAGGTAATTTGTTTCCATTATAATTTGTGATTTATTTTGTACATATATTATATATTTTCATTTATTTATTCTCAGTCTCAGTAAAGTATCAAAGTCAAATAAAGTTGTATGTATATATATATGTATATGTATATACACAAATTAACTAATATAAGAATATTTTTGTAGAATTTAAATGTAAAACTTAGGAAAATTGTCTATATAATTTCACATATATAATTGTAGGGTAAGAATATTTGAATTTATACCTTTTTTACTGTTAAATTCTAAAATGTATTGCTGCTGATACTATCATACTCTTGAAAAAGATCTCAAATGTTTGTTTATCAAAGTTGTAACTTTGTGACTTTCATTCATGCCATTTCTCTTATCTTCCTATATAAATAATTTGAATCAACTTCGGTAATTAGAAACTAGGACTGCTAGAAAGACACAATATCTTCTCAATATAGCAGAGCAGTTACAAAAAATTAACTTACAGCAGCTTTAACATCATGCTTAAGTACTTTATTACCAAATCCCATCATTAAGTTGTGACTTAAACATGAAACACCACTTCCTGCTTTGGAGTTAATAGAAAATGTCAAATGTTCTGTTTATTTTTTTTCTAGTAGAATTGCCCCGAGAAATTTTTCACTGTCCAAAGCAAGATCACATGTATCAATTTTTTTTGGAAACACAAATTTGTCTTGTAAGTTTTATTTAAGACAAAAAAGAAAGAACGTTGGCTGGATTGGGCTGGGTGTTGGATCTGTGAAAAGTAGGGAAAGGTATAAAATTCTTAAGGAGATTATTTCTTTTTGAAAAGAAATACCAAATAAAATTAAAAAAATAAATTAGTCATTATAGAAAGAAAGAAGATATATTAAATGTCATTTCCCTGGAATGCTAGGAAAAGTTTAAATATTTCAACACTAAATGTTACCACTCAGAGAAGAAAGAACACAATTTATAAGATGGGTTTTATTAAAGTGCTAAATAATATTTTTATGAGATGCAAATCTAGTTAACATCAGTACTCATGTTTTTTCTTACTTTTGTTGATACTGTTTTTGATTAGAAATTTACTAAAATTTTCATTTTCAGAAATAAAATAAAAAACCACTAATTGGTATTTGCAGGAATAAGGTAGAAAAAAAATCTGATGTTGAGAATGCTACTTTGAGTACAAATTACAGAAAAATGGCAATGTTATCAAAATTTAAATTACATTAAACTTCTAAAAATATTTTTATTTGATATCCCTTGAATTAAATCTGAAGTGAACACATGTTTTTCTTTCAAGTATGACCGCTTTACAAGTACAAAGAAAAGAGTTTAAGTTGTTTACATCATGTAATCTCTGGCATTTAAAAATCAAAGTTATTTTTTAATCAGGATAGTATCTAAATTGAAGGAGAATTTGTCAAATGGGATTACATGAAGTACTGGGACTCTCAGTAAAGGACACTCTTCTGTTGGCCATCAGAGCAGATTTAGTACTTGTCTTTGTCATCTTTAACATGTAACCACAGACATGTCAGTGATAAAGACTCAAAAATCAATTGCAAGAACCTAAGGATGAGTGAAATTTAAGTCCCTTGAAACTTTGATTTTTCACATTTCTTACTTGGATCTTCTTTGAGGGGTTAATGCAATTCTCAGATTAGTGAAGATCAACATTGTAAATCATTAGGTAAGCATGGAATGTTTTATATATTACACATTTTAAGAAGAAACCATTTATATTATTTTAATAATTTATAGTATGGCATTGAGTTCTGTTTAGAAAGCATATTTACATATGCACTATACATATAAAACATAATAGAGTCATACACATATGTGCATCTATGGATGAGGCAACACGAACTGAAAAGGTAATCAAATCTGTTAATTATTACATATTCAAACATCAACTTTTGCTACTTCAACTATATTGAAGATTTTTTATTTAGTAAAGATGCTCAAATATTATAAAAGTACCTTAAAATCCTTTCTTTTTTTTTTTTTACTTATTAGCCATTTTAGTCCTTTTGTGCTGCTACATCAACAAATGAACAGTAAAAACAACAGATATAGTGTGTTGGTTCACTCGTTAATATTGAACAAAAATTCATGATTTACAATTATGTAAACCAGGAAGACAATATTCGCACTGATCCCTTGAACATCCTGTCATCACTTTAAGATCAAAGAAAAGTACATAGTCCTTTACACATAACAGTATATTTAATAAAAATGGAAGATTTCTATAGAGAATCAAATAATAAAAATGCACTTTAAAAGAGAAATCATAGATTAAATCTATAATAATATTTAAGGACATACTAGACAGAAACAAATCACACTAGGCCTCTCTGAGGAATAAAGACAATATTACTGATTATTTAAATAGATGTTCAGCAACATCTATTTAAAAACTAAACCAATTTTGAGGCAATTATAATATATGAATTTTATTAACATGAACTTGTAAAAATGATATAATTTGTAATTGAAATTTAACATGGAATACATTGGTAGTTTTCCTAAATTAATATACAAGGATTAAATTCATTTGGGCAGGAATACAATGACAATGATAATAAATTGGATGTTTTTGTTCATATTTGTCATTTATCCTTAGTCAATTTTCATTATAGTCTTTTAACATTTGTTTTGTGATTTACATGCAGTATTGTACTATAATCAGTGCTATGAAGTAGATAAACAAATCCCAATTATTAAGAGGTTGATAACAATTTCTTTCAGCTTTCTTTTCCTTAATTTCCAATTGAGATGTTAAATATATTTTCATGGAAATTCATTTAGATATTAAAAGCTGAGATTTTCTTCCATAATATTTTTTTTCATGTAGGGAATTTAGAGGACTAAGCAATTATATTTTCATTTTTAATGAAATTCTTTCTAATATTACCTTAAATTATATGCTTTGATAGAAAAAGTTATTTTACCCTGAAACATAAAATAAAAGAGTGTGTAGTAATAAAAATTATAGACCAAATGAACTAAATTAAATTATCTATCTTCTATTTATTTTCTGGCTCACAGAGGTACCCTCCAGAAAATCTTTATATTGAGTCATAGAATTTTTAAAAAGTCAATAAATCGATATTCTGCTATAGTCAGGGATTGGTTCTTAGCACAATTGTCATAAGATAGGTTTCATCCGGCAAATAATGGAAACAGATACAGAGACCCACAGTCAAACCTTAGGTTGATCTTAGGAATCCTGCTAAAGACAGTGATCCAGAAAGATCAAGACCATCAAATGAAAACCCATAGAATAAACTAACCTGTGTTCACAGGATATCAGAGACTCATCTGAAAACCAGAGAGTCTGTGTAGGACTGACATAGGCTCTCTGTATATACATTGCAGTGGACTTTCTTGATCTCTTTGTGGAGCTCCTAACAGAATTAGCAGGGGCTATTTCTGACTCTTTTGCCTGCTTTTTTCAGCCCTTTCCACATAATGGAAAATTGAAATTAAGAAAGAATGAAAAACTCAAAAAAAGATTTTATTCAAAGTAACATATAATGGAAAATGTTTTGTTCTGTTTCTAAGAAATAAAACAAGGTGTAATGTGTTACCAGATGGAAGTAGGTGGCTAGGTGCTGGAGAAAACAAATGTTTTAATTAAATATACAAAAAAAATGAAAAATGTGGTAGCACTGATCATGTCTCAGCACAATGATTTAACATCTTTATATGCAAGCTGTTTCTAAACTTAATTTTTTTACTGGTTTAAATCAAAGTCTTTGTGTTTTTCTGTCTTTTAATAACTTTAATAGACTTGTTGCTTGAGTAAACAAGTTCTAAAACAAATTACAAACTATATCTTAAGATAAAAGAAAAGAATTTGAGTGTAAATATAATTCGTTTGCTAACAGAGCCCAACCACGCCTCATTAAGTCTATTTTCCATTTGTGTGCTATGAACTAGACTTCTCTGTTTGCAAAGTATAATACTTATATTTAATTGATTGCAGAATATAGAGGGCAACAGATTTTTAAAAAGCCATTTCATTGTCTAAAATGATTGTTTTTAGCCTTCATCTATACTAATAGGATGTGTTTAAAACTCTTATAGTAATTTTTTCATAAAAAATATATACCTCTATTTTCATTTAGAAAATCTTTGTTTATGTTGGCTAAAAGTTTTCATAAACTATAAGACTATTCAGAAATTAATTCTACTATCGATGATTATTACCAAAATGTTTAACATATAATCATATTTTACATTATGGCATTATGAGGGGAGGAAATTTATAAAGGGCCATTAGTTGTCTTTATATAATTTTAAAAGAATGGTAAAAATTTTCTATTGAAATTTTAATAAAAAATGGTTAGTGTTACCCCAAGATATTTTATGTTGTTTGTTGCTATTGTAACCATTGATGCTTCTCTGAAGAGGATGTGAGGTACACTCTTGCATTGCTTGTGTGAATAAAACAGCCACCTTGGAAATAATTATGGTGGTTTCTCAGAAAATTGGGAATCACCTTCCCCAGGACTGTGCAATAATGTTTGTAGGCATATACCCAAAGGATGCACACTCACACCACAAGGAAATTTGCTAAACTTTTGTCATAGCAACATTATTTATAATAGCCCAAACCTGGAAATAACCTGGATGCACTTCAACTGAAGAACGGCTAAAGAAAATGTGGTACATTTACACAATGGAGTACTACTCAGCAGAGAAAAAAATAAAAATATCTTGAAATTTGCATGTGAATGGGTGGAACTAGAAAAAAAATTCTGAACAAGTTAACTCAGACACAGAGACAAACATGATATGTACTCACTCATAAGTTGATATTAGATTTAAAGTAAAGTATAAACAATATATAGTCCATGATCCGAGAGAATCTAGGTAGAACCCTAAAAGAGACAAACATGGATGCCCCTGGGAAGGAAAAACACATGTCCTTGTGGTATGATTGAGCATCCTTTGGATATATACCCAAAAGTGATATTACTGGATCCTGAGATAAGTTGTTCCCTAATTTTCTGAGAAATCACCATACTGATATTCAAAGCAATTGTACCAGTTTGAACTCCCACCAGAAATGGAGTAGTGTTCCTTATATTTCACATCCTTTCCAGCATTAGTTGTCATCAGTGTTTTTGATCTTGACTATTTTTACAGGTATCAGATGGAATCTCATAGTTGTTTTGATTTGCATTTCTTTGATGGATAAGGATGGTGAGCGTTTCCTTAAGTGTCTTTTGGCCTTTTCAAATTCCTCTGTTGAGAATTCTCAGTTTAATTCTGTACCCTATTTCTTAATGGATTATTTGTACTTTTGATGACCAATTTCTTGAATGCTTTGCATATTTTGGAGTTCAGCACTTTGTCCAATGTGAGGTTGCTGAAGATCTTTACCCATTCTGTAGGTTATCGTTTTGTCTTGTTGACTGTGTCCTTTGCTTTACAGAAGCTTCTCAGTTTCAAAAGGTCCCATTTATTAATTGTTTCTCTTAGTGTTTATACAACTGGAGTTATGTTTATGCAGTGGTCTCTTTTGCCAGTGCATTCCAATGTACTTCCAACTTTGGAATTTATGAGGTTCAATGCACTTGGCTTTATGTTGAGGTTTTTTGATTATTTGGTCTTAAGTTTGTGCATGGCAATAGATATGGCTCTATTTTAATTCTTCCACATGCCAGCATGATTTGTTGAACATCCTTTTTTCTATTTTTAAGATATATATTAGTTGTGACTTCTTTTTTTGGTTATTTGTGGCTTCTACATTTTCATATATTATAAATTTTATTACATATATGTTTTCCAACACAATGTATTGTCAAACAAATAATTCTGCAATTTCAAATCATGTTGTGTATAAAATCTTCTGTATCTAAAACTCATTGATATCAATACTATACGATTTTCTCATTTTAACTTCTTTTATTTTTATTGAAGATAGATACTTTTCAAATAAAATATATCTTGATTCTAGTCTTCTCTCACTCTACTCTACTCAGTTCCTTCCCAACTATCCTCCTCCTTGGATCTACTCCCAATCAGGCTCTCATTAGAAAAAAAATAAAAAACAAGGTTCTACAATATGACAATCAAGCATGATAAGGTAAAATAATAGTAAGATGAGATAAAACTGTTATATGAAACTGGACATGGCTACCCATCATGAGAAAAAATGAGCAGACACAAGCGTGAGAGACACACAGTTGTAAGACCTATAAAAATACAAAGGTAAGAGCTATAATATGTATGCACAATAGTTGGTAGGCCCTATACTTGCAGATGCAGCCTTCATGTGCTCATGTTTGCCTTACTTAACTGATTTAGAGGGCCTTGTTCTCTTGCTCTTATAATCTTTTGTCTTCCTTTTTCTAATGGTTTCCCTGAGCTTGGAGGAAAGAAAATGATGGAGACCTTTCATTTAGATACTCTCTACATAAAGTCTGGCTAAGGGTATCTGCATCTGTTCTCACCTTGTGGTGGTTTAAAAGAAAATACCCCCAAAGGGAGTGTCACCATTAGGAGCTCGGGCTTTGTTGGAGTGTGTGTGGCCTTGTTGGAGGAAGTGTGACACTGTGAAAGTAAGTTTTGAGGACTCATGTATACTCAAGATACTGCCTAGTGTCTGACCATTTTCTGTTGTCTTTCAATCAAGATATAAGGACTCTCAACTCCAGCACCATGTCTGCTTGCATGCTGTCTTGCTTTCCACTGTAAGGTAATGGACTGACCACTAAAACTATTAAGTGAGACACTCCAATTAAATATTTTCATTTATATGAGTTGCCATGGTCTTTGTGTCTCACAGTTAAGTAAAGACAAAACAAAATAACAATTCCTCTTTGAGGAAAGAGAAATACTTTGGTGGCAAGGAATGCAGGCATGGTTTGAAAAGAGCTTAATAAGGGTGAATTGTGGATTCCAGAAATGACAGAGAAACATGGGTTTATGTATCACTGTGCGAATACAGTATGTGTAAGATCTTGATAAGTTGAAACGAGAGAAACCAGATACTGATTCTTTTTTGGTGATGACTGATATAAATATAGAGAACCATGGTATTATGATACTTGCTATCTTTATCTATATAAAAAAGTACACTCCTGTTTATGAAGAAGGACTTCTTACTATTAGTTGCTTAAAATAGAATATACATATATACTTATATATACCAATACATGTATACCCATATATATGTATATATTATATATTAATGTGTGAGTATATGTACTCTATATACTGTCATTATTTATAGCACAGTGTTTATTATTTGGATAATGCTTTATCTGAATTGTATGTAAATGAATAATTTAGAACATTTAGCAAAAATATCCTGCAAGATATTTATGCATTTAAATTAGTGAGCAAATTATATTTGTAAATTTTATCATTGATCAAACTCTTGGGCAATATAGAACAATCACTAAGTGACAATTTTAGTTAGCATGAGATATTTAAGCCTGTGGCATTGCACAACATACTGCTTTATAGTATTTTCATGAGAAGTAATTGATATATTGTGTTGGAAGAGGACCTGCTTGTTTGTCCTGGCCACCTGGCTTAGCCCCAAAATAACCACACAGAAACCATATTAATTAAATTACTGCTTGGCCCATTAGTTCTAACTTCTTATTGGCTAACTGTTACAACTTAATTTAACCCATCTCCATTAATCTGTGCATCACCACGAGGCTGTGGCCTAACATCAAAATTTCAGCATGTCTATCTCTGGTGGTGGTGACTTCAAGGCGTCTCCTGGATGCTGCCTTCTTCCTCTTAGAATTCAGTTCTGTCTTCCCCACCTACCTAAGTTCTGCCCTATAAATAGGCTAAGGAAGTTCCTGCATTCATTAACCAACAAAAGCAACACATAGACAGACGGCCCTCCCACACCAATGTTATACTTATAAATGGTATAGATTGTTATTAATCTAAAAGTACACATTTGAAAATATTATTCTAAATACTTATATTAAGATTCTAAGTTTCCTCTGCTATGTACAAATAGGCAGAAAAAATTCTTTTTTCAATGGGTGGCTGTTAACATCAAGAAATATAACTGTTCAAAGTATTGATAATAAATGATTGCTGAATGCTGAGCCCTAAGCTGGCAACAGAGTATCCAATTATGTAAAGGGCATTATGGGGATACTTTGAAAGATTTTAAAAGGTGGAGAGTGGAGAAGTGTCATATGATATTCTTTCTTATATCCTTATTATCATCATGGATACACAGAAGCCATGATAAATTCCACAAACTTGAAAAACAAAATTGTAAATGTAGAAGAAGCATGAATTTGAGAAGAGGTTATTTAGAAATATATGGGAGACAAAGAGAGTAACAGGTTCATAATACATTATATATATATGCAGAAAATTGTCAAAAATATATTTTAAAAAGTAACAAAATTGATACTTCACTGAAACCTGACACTAAGATTTAATACATAATAGCTATTGTTTGGAATTGTTGAAAACCTTAAAAAAAATTATATAACTCAAGAAGTGAAGAATCATAACTTATATGTAATTAGGGACATGTTGGAATAAACACTATTCCTGTAGTTTCATAAATACCTTAATTAATGTCTTTGCTGTTTGGCATTATCAACTAGTCTAATATTTAATTTTATTGACCACACCTTTTTATGATTGAGAGCATAAACAATGATTTCACACAAGTTTCACCATTAACACATGAGAGGTGTAGTGTATAATAGTGTTCATTTATTACTAACCAATACAATGTTTCAGCCCCCCTGTATTGACATGGGATCCCCCCTCTGGCCTGGTCGAAAATTTCAATATTTTATATATGACTCTATTTTGGTTTCCCAGAGTTTCCAGAAAGAAATTTATTTTTTTTATAGAAAAGAAAAAAAAATTAAAAATTTTCAGCCTTCTTCCAGCCTCCCATTTCCCTCCCCCTCCTCCCACCCCTTTCCCGCTCCCCCCACTTTTCTCCTTCTCCCTCTCCAGTCCGAAGAGCAGTCAGGGTTCCCTGCCCCGTGGAAAATCCAAGGTCCTCCCCCCTCCATCCAGGTCTAGGAAGGTGAACATCCAAACTGGTTAGGCTCCCACAAAGCCAGAACATGAAGTAGGATCAAAACCCTGTGCCATTGTCCTTGACTTCTCATCAGCCTTTATTGTCCGCCATGTTCAGAGAGTCTGGTTTTATCCCTTGCTTTTTCAGTCACAGACCAGCTGGCCTTGGTGAGCTCCCAATAGATCAGCCCCACAAGAAATTTATTTTATTTCCCTTTCTTTGTAAAGTTTGCATAAAGTTGAAGCAAATTCTTTGATGTTGTACTATTGCAGGGAGTTATGAATTTTTAATAAGAATTTGTTT
Organism: Neodon shergylaensis; assembly: GCA_025134845.1. NCBI lineage: Eukaryota > Metazoa > Chordata > Mammalia > Rodentia > Cricetidae > Neodon > Neodon shergylaensis. The sequence continues at coordinate 26,712,254 of JABTXL010006712.1, read as the reverse complement.
TATGTTATGCCAATAGTAAGTGACAGAGATAGCTGTAGAGAAAAATTGACCATAAATAATATCTGAATTCTTAGGATCAAATTTGACTGATGGTTCTTCTCATGAGTCAATGGATATTAGCTATAAAGCTTTATGAAAATACAAAATGAAACAGGAAAATCATCCTTCTATAACTCTTATATAACCAATAAGAAATACAAAGGCCCAAATTTTATATTTTCCTCCATGAATATTATATAGGTTTGTGGATTTTATGAGAATGGCAGGATGGACATATCCTGTTCGGAAACGTTTTCGAAAAACAACAGCCTAAATAGTACTGGGACTTTTGTCTGAAATGCTGGTCCTCAGGCTCCAGGCTAGAACAGCTTTATCATAACAAAACTTTAATAAGATCCCCTGGTGATTATTTGACAATCTAATTGTAAAAATACCTGTCCTTGAAGGTACATAACCCATTTGAGTACACTGAGGGGGTAGTTAATACAATATTAGAATGATATTCTTATGAGGCTTTTTTTCATCTATGAGTTTTTCAATGAAAGTTAATAGTTATTTTCATTATTTGGAGACGATGTACGTGGGAAACTAGTAACTCTTTGACTTCATATTATGAAATCCTTTTTAAAGTCTAAGGAAACTGGACTCAATTTGTTTTTGTGAATATTCAGTCATATGTTTCTTAGCCAAACTATCTTCATTCTCATAGACAGAAAATTACACAGGATTTCCTTTCCAGTTTTAATAGGATGACTTTTTCCTTGTCTTATTGTGTTTCTTTTGTTCCATTTGGTTGACATCTCTTGAAGACACACTATTTTCTAAAGAGGAAACAGAGGGGTTGTGGAGCTGTGGGAAAGGAAAGGAGGGAGGGTAATTATTTTGAGTGGAGGAGGGGAAGCCGAGGTTGAGATGTTCTGTATGAGAGAAGAACCTATATTCAATATAAAAGGAAAAATACAATACACACAAACTCTCACTTTCATGAAATGAATGCAATTCTTTTCCTAGAAAGTCTGATACCAGAAGAGGATTTTGAGGGGCATGGTGATGTGTGCCATTAATCTAAGCACTGGGGAGTCAGTCAAGTGTGTTTCTGCATGAAAGGCAGCTTGGATCGTACAGTACATAACAGGACAGTCAGGACTACTTTCAGTGACACTGTCTCTAAAAGAAAATGTTTCATTCAGTTCTAAATATTTATTTTTGTAACCTACTCTATTATTTAAGTGCAATGGCAACATGATTCCTCAAATACTTGATGTACTACTTGAGAGCAAAGTACTCCCAGATAAGGTTGTGGAGTTTCTATGAAATCGTAGAGATGGAGATTTTACTTCCCATTGGTATATGTAAGAAGTGAAGAGTAAGATTCCCCAAAGTGACTCTGATTGCTGGGATCTCCAGGAAACAGATTGGAAACTATTAGAGATCATCTAGCATGGCAGTTATATGATTGCAGATAAACAGTAGTTTCATAGTAAAGAAAGGAACAAACCTCTAAAAATGTGCACAAGAAAGAGTATCTAGTCTGCTTAGAAGGCTGCAGCTCCAGGGCGGGTGAGCTCTCCAACCCATGTGCTTAAGCACAATGGCATAAGGTAAGAAGCAAGTCTTAAGGCAATGATACAGAATCATACAATTTTCTCTGTGTTTTCAGTAATAGAGAAAAGAAAGAAAGGTAGGTAGTCACTTGGAAAATCTCTTTTCTGGACACCAGTTAATTGACAATTTGAAGTAGTCTATCAATTGCTCTTGCTCTATGGGGGATGTTTGAGACACAACCTCTGAGTGTTCCACAAGTTGGGAATATGACGTGAACCTTAGAATGGAATGGACTGCATAAAGAGATGTATGGCAATTATACCTATGCCAGAGACTGTACACAGACTGAACAACTGCATCGATAGGGAACCTATAAGGAATATCTTCTTACGATCATTTCTCTGCCCAGTTTTGACTTTCTTTAATAAATAGCCAATTTCAACTTTCTGGATAAGTTTTATCCTCTCTTGCTGATTTTGCTTTGCTATTATTTGTTATTTACTTATTGATTTATCATTTGTATATAATTTTAGAGGAGCTATAGCAAGCTTTCTCCAAGGAAACATCTGTGGAACTAATGATCTTCCTCTCCTGAATTCCCAATGTTCATATTATTTCTATTTGTCTTGTTGTACTCCGTCCACTCATTCATTTATTCTACCTTTAGTTGGACCTCTGCCTCTTCTCCCTTTTTCTTACTCTAACCCCTTCTACTTATTCTCCATTTTCTTTTATCTTATACTAACTATTCATTACCACCAGAGATTAAAAAGCCTGTCATTTAATAAATATGTGCTAATATTTGGGAAGTGAAAAGATTATGTATAGAAAATTAATATAGAGGAATGAATATATTTTCATACACTTTTTAAATGAAATTATTGACGGTATGCTTTAAAATATGTTTACTTCATAGTACAAGTTGAGTAAAAGCTAAATTGCCTTCCAAAACTCTTATCTGAACAAAGGAACAAAAAAGAATCACAGGTGTTTAAATAATAGCACTGATCCTTTTCTTCCCGAGAAGCATGCACCTAGATGGGCTATAAGCAAAGGTTTTGACAGAGCAAATGGAATAGTGTGTTCCTGAGAAAGAAGAAAATCAATGAATCTGTATTCAATAGAATCATCCTGCTGGTCTCAGCTGTCCAGACCTTAGGTTTCAGTTTCCCTTATTGAGGCCAGGTGGATGTTCCCTTTGCCTTTGTCGAAATGCTCCCTCTAGCTAACAAGTGAAGAAAGATAGCAAGCAATAATACTCCAGAAAAACTCCCTGACAAATATCTACTTTCAGAGAAAGTAGAGGGAAGGTTTCTAAGTGTTCAATGTTTATTTAGGAGTTACGTATTTCACTCTTGCTAGTTTGAATACATTTGCTCTCCGTAGTTTGCCAGAGGAGCTCCTTCAATGTGTTGTTTGCATTATCTTTGTCAGCTTTGGCACTTATTGTTGATATAGACTCTAAATGCTTTCACCAATTTCTATGTTTATCCATGCAAAAATAGTAGCAGTACAAGACGTATCTAAAGTTGTAAAGCCACAAGAATGTAAAACTTTGTTATTATGGATATGTTATCAAACAGTAACTCTTCAGGGACATTTCAAGAACTTAGTGTCAATGTGGGCAACAATTTTGACACACATTGGTTACAACAGCCCTGCTAACATAATAGACCCCTATGTAATGACTATTACATGATTACATGTAAAGAAGACATGACTAACTACTGCTGCATATCCATTTGAAATTCCTGGCCATTTTATCTTGACATTATTCTGTTGGGGCCACACATGTTAAACTTACCCATCTAAGCTGTATTTGCAATGCTTCTTATCTCTAGCCAAGCATACCTTTGATATCTTTACACCTTACTATTTGGACAAGACATTAAAGGTTCACATCATTTCCACTTCAAAGACATCTTAGGGAAGGAGGAGACCGGAGTTCAGCTCTCTACAGTATTATGCATTTTGACAAAATTATTTCAATACTGCCCTTGAAATAACATCCATAGCCTGATGTCAATTTCTCTCCTAATTCTGCTCTGTATTTTCAACTTAGAAGATAATATAAAAATAACTAACAGTGTCTTTCTCATTCATCTGATAGAGTAATTGAAGAATGATTTTAATTATGCCCATGGGTATACACAGATGTTAAATAGAGCAAACTATTCTTGTTAGTTAAAACATACTGAAGAACAATAAATTTGAAAAAGTAATGACACAGTTACTTCATTTTATCTGTAATTATTTCAGTAAGATATAAGTCAAACATTTGCAATGTCTTATTCTTAAAAATCAAGTCCAAAATTTATATTGAAAAAATGTGTTTTGGTTGTTAGATTTGTAAGATATTACACAATTTTCAATATCAAGTTCCATTATTCAATGTAAAGTAACATGGATTTATAAAGTCGAAATAAATATTTGAGTGGTATATAGGCATGAAAAATTAAATTATTAACTTCAAATACTTGTAATATGACTCCAAAAATATATTAACTCTTACTATTAAAAAAAATAAGTCTTCCTTTTAACTTCAATTTAGCACTGAGCATTTTGGAATACTTTGTTTATAAAAATTACAATTTTTTAAAATATTAATATATATTATTAATAATATATATAATATATAATATATAAATTAATATATTAATATATATTTCATATAATATATATATTAATATATTTCTATTTCCATTATCATTTATGATTACAGAGAAAATATTATTTTAAGTTAAAACATGTATTATCTGCTATGGAGATATAAGCAATAACAGAAGTTATTAATGTTATGTTCTAATTGGGATTATCTTTTACTTAGATACAATCACTGACATTTACCTCCTCATCAGAGAGTGTGGTAGCATGGGTTTTTCTAGCTGATTTTGCCACACAGATAAATAGACTTGAAGATTTGTATTTCTTTTTGCTTGGTTTTGTTATATTTCTTTGTTTTTTTTTATAACATTTGAAATCATTTTTGAATATGATCCTATTATCTGCCCAAAGCAGAGGTAGGAGAGAGATATAAAAAAAAAAACACCACAATCAGGAAAATATAAAATTTGTAAATATATATTAGCCTATAAAAGACTTTCTTTGCAGTCGAAACAGCCAACACTTAGAAGTAATTTAAACCAAGATATTATTTTTTTAAAAAAAATGTGCACATCTTTAAAGGAGCTGAGCATCTGGAGAGACAGTAGCTTTGGTGACAGTTAGGCCCGCTCTTGTGATTTATCTTTTGAGAAATTAATGTAAATTTATATTGGATGGTATAACAGTTAATCCACAAATAAACTGAATTTCAGTAATATTTCAGAAGTTTTCATGTGGGAATTGCTAAACATTAAAATGTCTATATGATTACTGAAAAATTTCAATACATGGTAGCCTCTAACAAATGAAGAAAACTTTCTCCAGTGCTAATGTCATAGCAATAAAAGTAGCATGACATTTTCACAGGAATAGATAAATAGAGCAATACACCAAAATGAAAAACTGAGACAGACTCAATATTCATTAAATTAGGCACCACAAATCAAGGAGAGAAAAGACGAGTCTATACAGTTCAAGAAAATTTATTAAATTTCATAAAAAAACTCATCTCCATCTGACAAAATTTGCAGAGATGAAAACAGTATACACGAGCAGATACTCAATGTCACCAATAATCACAAACATCTCATGTAAAAGAGAATAATTACCTGTAATTTCCTTCCTTTTTAGCTTAGAAAAATTAGAAGGTATTTTAATGTTTCAAGTACCGGTCCTGATAGAGTGATGAAAAACTTTCTTTATCGCTGTTTAGTATGCAGATTACTCATTCTACAGAGTAATTTTTCATAGCTAATTAATCAGATACATTCTGTAAAAGAATATTTTTTCATTAGACTTTGCTATGGCAAGGAGCCATCCCAAATTCCAGTGGTTCTTAATATTACAACTTTATTTCTTATTTATGTTCTGTGACAACAAAATGAGTATCTGCGGTTGTGTTCTCTTTAGTTGTTTGTGTCTTCATGCATCTTTAGCTAGAGTTCTGAGTGGAAAGACTGTCTTAGATTCAAAAGTTTTTCTTCATGAACGGAGAATGGAGCTGAGAGGAATCACAAGGACACTTAGGAACTCCGTGCGGAATGAGCCCATTTCAAAGGTAAATATAAATTTTGATGAATTCTACGACGCAGTATTATTAGACTATCAACCGGGAGATGTTCATTAATTTGTAAATAATTACTTGATTTGAGTTTGTTAACCTTTGCATGTACACACAAGCAAAACATGTTATAAAATAAAATTATTTATCAGACCAAGAAAAGCGCAGGTTAACAATAAAAATGAACTCCACTTTTTGCTCAATGCTCATTTAGGTACCAATAATCTAGACTGAAAGCCCTAGGTCTGCTTTTCTTTTTTTTTCTTTTTTTCAAAAAATTAAACATTTTTTTTTACATCCTGGCCTCAGTTTCCCCCCTCTGTCCTTTCCTCCCAGTCCCTCCTAACACTGCCTTCTGTTTCCACCCTTCAAAGCACTCCTCCTCTGTTTCTGTTTAGGAAAGGGCAGGATCTCCCATTGAGTATCAATAAAACATGGCAGATAAGTTGCAGTAAGACTAAGCACCACCCCATGTCTAAAGGCTGAACAAAGCAACCCAGTATAAAGAGTAGAGTCCGAAAATCCTGCAAAAGAGTCAGAGAGAGCCCCTGTTTCCCCTATTCAGAGTTCCACAAGAAACAGCTACACAATTGTAACAAAGATGCAGAGAGCCTAGGTAAAACCCAAAGTTCCGATTTGTCGGTTCAGTCTCTGAGCCTAGGTATGTATGTGAATTCTGTGAGTTTTCTTCCGGCGTTCTTTGTTCGGCTGTGGGTCTGTATATGGTTTCACCAGTTGCAGAGAGTCAGAGAGGTGTCATGCAGGTCTGTTTTTTTTTTTTTTCCCGAGACAAGGTTTCTCTGTTTCTCTGTAGCTTTGGAGCCTGTCCTGGAACTAGCTCTTGTAGACCAGGCTGGCCTTGAACTCACAGAGATCCGCCTGCCTCAACTGCTTGCACACTGAAATTGAATGCGTGTGCAACCACCTCCCGGCCTCAGATCTGCAGTTCTTAATATGAACACTATGATGAACTTGAAATAATGTTCGAAAAATGGAAATCATTTCGAAATTGTGTCGTTTAGTAACTATCTCTGGTACAAAGAAATTAAAAGCGAATTCAAGTAATAACAGGTAGATGTTTTCTATATTTAGATATTCAAAATGCCTTATTGTAATCAGAGCTCCTGAGACACAGAGCTAGTGCAGTCAATTCCCAAACACAGAAGTTGAGGTTTCTGAGCTGAGATCAGTGACGATATTTCAATATGGGACTGAGAATTGGAAATACGATGGAACAAATTCGTTATAAAACTATATATTAGTTCCTTAAATCAAACTGAAATCTCTAATGCTTCTTTTTGTCTAGAGAATTTTGTATTGCTGCTGATCATAGACTGAGTTAGAGCCACACCGATAGCCCTGAGTATGATCTGCTTTTGTAGCTAACTTTAAATGTCTCTACATACTATCAGTGTACTCCTTATCTCCATTTTTTTGTGAACATGTGTGTTTCGCATCATAGGTTATGTATGATATATCTTAGTATGCATACTCAATGTGCAGAAAACATTTTAGGAGGGAGAATTAAATTGCAATCACTAATCACTTATTATGCAAAGAATTTAAAAACTAAACTCAATGAAAATTGCCACTAAATACAAATTTTAATTTACAGCTCAATGAGGGGGCTAAGTAAAATGCAATGAACTAGCTATGATCATGCACTTTTGATGCAAATCTAATTCTCATAAGGCATCGGAGGACTCAATGATCTCTCTTTCACAGCAGCACATCCCACTACAAACCCTCCAAGGCAACAGAATTTATTGGGATGTTCCTCAGAGAAGAAGCTAGTAACTGCCTGTTCTCTGCTCCCAGTAATGACACAAGGAGATTTATTTAGGCATTGGATTTCAAGATTTGCTAAATTCTGTTTGTTAAATAAAGAAAAAAAAGGCATAGTTTGATTTACTCTAAACATCCATTACAATCATTTTTACAATAGTATAACATCAAATATCTGGTTGATTATATTTGTATTTATTTTTAAAAATGAGTGCATTAGTTTATGTGTATGGATATCTTATCTTGTATATGTATGTGCATAATTTGCAGAATGTATGCCTGCATCGTCCAGAAGAGAATTTAGAGCTCCTGAGTCTAGAGTCGGAGATAATTGTGAGCCTGTGAGTGCTGGTCATCTAACTCTGGTTCTCTGTAACAGCAAGCTATGCACTTTCACACTGAGCCCTTTTCCGGCTCCCAAGTAGTTCCTTGTACTTCAAATGTATTATCTGATAAGTGCATAATTAATTTTAATGAATATAACATTTTTAATATGTCAAAAGATCTATTGAACCTTTGGAATATGACATCAACATTTCATCCTGGAGATAAATCCAGCTGTGTCTTTAGAAAGAGTGGAAGATGCGTATAGCTAGAGGATATTTTTAAATCATTTTGTTATTTAAATTGAAAGGTTATTTCACTTAAGAATGTTCCAAGAATGATATACATAGAAATATGAAGGATAATTAAAATAGAAATTCAAGTAATAGGAAAGATATTAAAAATAATTGAAAGAAGTTCAAAATATACCAAAGCATGTAAGACAAAACAATATTTTAGAATCAAAAGTTAATCCTTGGTGGGTCTGATATGAAAGTCTGTCATGTAAAGACAGATTGATGTATAGACTTTACAATAAGTTGGTTGGGCTTGGCTCATGAGTTCCACAGATATCATGACCTTGTCTCATTTCCACTTCTTCCTTTGCAACATCATGCGAACCGTGATACACATGAATGTCAAGTGCTCTTGCTCTCCATTCCCTCTTTCTCTTTTTCTCCAAAATAGGTTGTTTATTGCCGATGTGTCACTGGAAAGACGTTTTAGAAATGAAAGGAATTAGAGAATACTCATTGATTTTTCTAAACAAGGAATTTTAACATGCACCATGGTTTGAACAATTCCTTTTAACAAAACTGAGCTTTGTTTTATACATCCTTTATTGCTTTTTATGTCACATGGGTAGAAGTGCATTCATGATTTCCTATGTGAATCGATGTATTTGTATATTCAACGCACACAAAGTTATTTTTTTTTCTACATACAAACTGACCTATAGCAGGAAAGAGAACAGTACTAAAGAATATAATTTAAAATAATACAATTAGGGACAGTCATTCTGACGTGACATGCCTAGAGAGCTAATGGTAACCCGTCATATATGGAATATAGAATTAAATCACATGATTATATATATCTTTCTTTATATGCAGTTAAATAAAAAAATAGTGAGTTAGAAGGTCCTGAAGCTGCACTAATAGTGAGAAGATCTATATGTGTCATTATGATAAATAAAGAAATGACTCCACACGTTAAGTGTGGCAAGTATTAAGCCAGTGCATATCAAGAAGACAGATTGGCAAAATGTTTAATTATAGAAAATTAAACATTTCTCTCACAAAAACACGTGATTCTGATAATCTCAAGAACAGGAAAACATCCACTCAATTTAGGTCGAGTATATTTAAGGGGTCCATTAAATCCTTCGACAGAAAAACATATCACTGTGCATCTATAAAACAAAATGAATGGCAGAACTTTTGATGTCATAGAGCTAATACTGAATATCATAAAATAGTTTCAAGAGAAGCACTCTGAATTTCATATTCTGAATGTGGTACACCTCATGGCCATGACATTTTCCTAACTATAGCTGTCTCCTCAGGGCCTACATAAGATTGAAACTATCAACAAGTAACAAGGGGTTTGTGGCAGAGCGGATGTGGCCCTAACTCCTTGCTAAAGTGCCTGATAATGATGGATGCAGGGAAAGGGGTATCAATATCTTTATCTACTGAGCAGCTTCGTAGACTAAGTAGTTACAAACCCAGATAATCCTGATTAATCTCAGCTTGTCACAAAATCGTCACCGGTACAAAAGGGGATGGATTAAGTAGAATTAGAGAAAATAAACATGTGATGGGAATTGGGGTATTATAATAATAAGAAAGCATATCACTCCTGCATGAAGTTATTGATGAGCAAATACATGATGAGAGTTCTTTGTAAAAATATAAGGATCCAGGAAGAGAACAAAGCTTAATGTTTCTAATTGACTTTAAGTTCTTTCTAGACATTCTTAGACTTCTTGAAATTTACTTAAAAAACAGATAACACCATGGAGCTAACAAGATTTCACCATGGACCTACAATGTCTAGTTCCTATGTTTCATGAGAATTTTTATTCTTCAGATAATTCCACTTAAGGTTATAAATGCTGAAGTTCAAAAATACTTCTATAGAGCAGAGTTAAATATCAAGTAAGTCAAAGAAATAAAAAATGAGGTGGTTTGGATTTCTTACTTTATTACAAATGCCTGAGCAGTACTCGTATAAAAAAATAAAAATGTCTTTCTAGCATATAATCTTAAAAATATACCTTGAGACATATCAGTATGATTTCAGAGCAGGAGTTTCCTTTCCTTTCTTTGTTCACCATTCTCTCTCTCTCTCTGTCGTCATTGCTATGTTTTAAATGTGACATCAGGTGACCGTCTCATCCATATACCAGAGAGTTCATTAAAGTATATGATCTGCCTCAGCAAAGGTCTTGTAGTGAAGGTTTCTTTAAATTTTCCTTTTGATTTCAAGTTTTAATTGGGAAGCCAAAAAGAACATAATCTCTACCTGTTACCAGGAAGATATCCAAGTTTCATATTAGTTTTCTTATCTCTAGTGGAAATCTGTAGCCACACAGAATAATAATGAACAAAATCTAAGGCCCTCTGTGGATCGGAAAGGAAGTCAGAAAGACAGAAATTCCTCACTTTCAAGAAGTTTTTAAAACTAGTCCACAAGACACCATGCATTTTTCTCTGGTATGGTCTCAAACATATTGCAAGAAGTTTTCCAATGGGTTGAGCTCTTTTTTGTGAAGGTGTTATATTGCCAGGCTGTTAGACGAATGCACCGGGGTCTTTGGGTCTCTTTTTTTTTTTTTTGGCTTTTTAGTAAAAGCTGAACAGTGTCCATAGATTCTTCTGAGCCACTTCCAACATACAGTAGCAGCTGCTGTGTTTATGTACAATACCACTGAGCAAGTGGCAATTAAACTACAAAATCCTAGATATGTAGTTGGGAAGCAGCAGGCAGTCAGCAAAAAACTGGCACTGAACTTAAAGAGAAAGGGTTCCTACTTCTGAAATAGGAGAAAAGCTAAAAGTTCCAGGGTACAATGTACATAGAATGGGTTAATATCAACAATTTCTGATAGAAGAGACATAACCCAAAGAATAAAATATGATATCTTTTTGTTCCTGCATAAAGCTTAGCAATAGTGTCAAATAAGCCACAAACTAGTATTTAATATTAAATTCCTTTAAAAGTGACATGTTGGTTTTCTTTCATGTGTACAAAATACTTATAGTAATTTTCTATGGGCAATTGACTTAGAAATAATTATGATGTACTTTGTTCCTTTGGCCTTTGGGCATATAAATAAGGAAGTCAAAACATTCCAATGTAAAGCAAAAGCAATTATAGTCATAGGCATTTTACCTACTGTCCACAAATTTCTTGTTATAATCCAACATATCCTGAAAAGTGGAGCTGTAAATTCAATGGACCTGTCATTAAACACAAAGGAGACACTTTAGATGTGAGTGATTACCTACTGAGATATTTGGTGCCATAAATGTACCTTGAGAGAAACTATTCACACTTGATGAATACAGTGTCAAGTGCTATAATGTCCTTTATATAGATAAACAGATATTTTCTTGACATACCTAGCAGATTCAGAATATAATTTATTTTTCATACAATTAATGATGAAAATCTATAAAATGCATTTTGCTTAATTTACATTACTTCAGTCTAATAATATGTGAGATCCTAGATCCAAAGAATAAGTAGTATGGAGTTTACATAATACAAATATACAGTGGCATTTCATTTGTATTTAAATAAATAAAGCTTACCTGAAGATCAGAAAATCAAAGTAGCCAGCCACTGGTTTTTACCTTAACCTCAGTGTTGAGGTAAGATGGTGATCCTGCCTGGCGATGGTGGTGCACGCCTTTAATCCCAACACTCGGGAAGCAGAGGCAGGCGGATCTCTATGAGTTCGAGGCCAGCCTGGTCTACAAGAGCTAGTTCCACAACAGCCTCTAAAGCTACAGAGAAACCCTGTCTCAAAAAACCAATGCCCCAATCCCCCCAAAAAAAACCTAAGAAAGAAAGAAAATGGTGATCCTGCCTCCAGAAAAACTCAGAATGACACTGAGCCTGAGAACTGTCTCTTCCCATCTCTAGTTCTGGGATTAAGGGCTTTTACTAATACTACCTGATATCTATGGCAAGCTAGTGTGGCTACTTAAATTAAAGGTGTGTGTTATTGTACCTACTGGGATTAAAGTTGTGTGCCATCGCTGCCACTGCCTGGTCTGTAAGGCTAGCCAGCGTGGCTGCTTTACTATTCTGATCTTCAGGAAAGCTTTATTTATTAAAATAAGAAGGTTAAAAATAATATGTGAAAAACTATATATAATCAGTATGATAACTATATACAATATATACAGGCAATAAATAGAACAACAATGTCTAGTCTGTTTGCATTTAAAAAATTCAGAGAAAATACTCCATATCTATCCTATCTTGGTGAGTTTAAAGTCTTGTACCTCATTTACTTTCTATCTTAAGTTATTTATGCATTCGATAAACAAGGTAAATTATAACTATCTAGTCTTTAACTCCCTCACAGACCCAAGAAGGAAATAATATTAATTGCGTAAACAGGAAATGCAAGCATGTGGCTTCCAAAAGAATGTAAATCATGACAGAAATATCTGGCTCTCTGGACAATCACCCAAATTTCCTCTGTAACAATGAGGCATCCCTCTTCAGCCTATAGTCCTAGCATATCTGACAGACTTCTCTGTGAAGCAGGATATTCTGAAAAACTGTCCCTCCTTGTCTTGACATTATTTGGCAGTCACTTTCCTTTGTAGTCTTCTTGTCTAATTAAGACAGCATACTGTTGTAGTCAAGGCAGGAATATTTTCTTACCCAGTGGCAAAGAAAGTATATTTGATGTGGAGTTTCTTCAATGCCCTTCTCTTCTCTGAAGTAAAGTGGTGCTGCCTGGAGCAGAAGTCTCCAGATCACCTGGAGCTGGAAGCAGTGCTGAAGCTTCTGGAGTGTGCTGTTATAGAGAACCTGCCCAAGGTCCATGTGGAACTGTCCAGAGTGCTGGCAAATCCAGCAAACAGTCAAGCTGCCAGATTTGCAACTGGTCTACCAATCAAGAACTCTTTGACATGGACAGATCCAGATATCAAGGAATAGTACTAGCAGAGTTGACTTCCTATTGAGGCTAATGCTCGATGGGAAGTCAAGAAATATGTTTTGTAGACCTTGGGCACAGAAACTTACTGGTCTAGTTCTGCTTTACAATATGTGGCTAGTATTGCCTGTGCAGAGATCCTAGTAAATCAGTGGCCAGAACTCCTTCCTCAGCTGGTAGCCAATGTTACAAACCCCAGTAGCATAGAGCACATGAAAGAGTTCACATTCGAAGCTATAGGTTACATTTTCCGAGATACAGACCCAGAGTAGCGACAAGATAAATACAATGAGATTCTGACTGCCACAATACAAGGAATGAGAAACGAATTACCTAGCAACAATGTGAAGTTAGCTGCTACTAATGAACTCCTGAATTTCCTGGAGTTGACCAGAACAAACTTTGACAAAGTTTCAGAAAAGCACTGTGTCATACAAGTGGTCTGTGAAGCCACACAGTGTCCAGACACAAGGGTACAAGTGCCCACTTTACAGAATCTAGTGATGATGATATCATTGTATTATGAAGAAATGTGATTTTTGCAATCACAATTGAAGCAATGAAAAATGACATTGATGAGATGGCCCTACAAGAGCAGAATTTTTGTCCAATGTCTGTGATGAGGAAATTGGGTTGTGCCTCAGGCTTCTGTCTACCTGCTGGGAAGATGACATTGTGACACATGTCCTTTTTTTCATTAAAGAACACAAGAACCCTGACTGGCGATACCAGGATGCACCAGTGATTGCCTTTGGCAAGTATCTTGGAAGGCCCACAGCCTAATCAGCTCATATCACTAGTTATACAGTCTATATCCACCCTAATAGAATTAATGAAAGACCCCAATGTAGTTGTTCGAGTGAAAACAGCATGGATTATGGGCAGGACAATCTGAAGTTCTGTTCCCAAAATAACTTGATGCAATTTGATATTCTATAGCCTTCCACGGTTGCAAATATCACTTTTGTCACTATCTCTTCTCTCCAGAAACTCCTGTATATTACCAAATCCTCTTTGACTTGTTTGAAGAGCCGGGCGATGGTGGCGCACGCCTTTAATCCCAGCACTCGGGAGGCAAGAGGCAGGCGGATCTCTGTGAGTTCGAGACCAGCCTGGTCTACAGAGCTAGTTCCAGGACAGGCTCCAAAGCCACAGAGAAACCCTGTCTCGAAAAACCAAAAAAAAAAAAAGATGACTTGTTTGAAGAGACAATGGCATAAAGTGTACAGTAAATGATTTAAAAAATAGATTATAGAAGAGACAAAATTGTATCTTATCTGAATGGTTCTTTAATTTTAAAATCTAGAGGAATCACTTAAGCCAAATTAAATTTGATATTTTACAAATAAGTTAAGCATGCATCTTTCTCCTTAGTAAGTAAGATGGTCTTTCCAATCTTGATAAATTCATATTACAGCACATCTGAATCTATGGAGCAATACTATATCAACTATGCTACAGGTTTCCTGAGGTTGGTAAATGCATTATCTGTGTTAATTTTTCTTCAAAACACTGTACCTGACACCAAGGAGCTACACAAAATGTACTTGATAAATGGAGATTGAAATGCATCACATTGTGACATACTAATTACTCAAAAGCTCATAAAGAGTTATTTTCTATTAAAAATGGCATTGATCTATTGTGCAGTACATTCCTATATATGAATATGTTAAGTTTTAGATTTAAGTTATTTTTTTCATATATCCATTCTATGCACTAATATTTCTTTAAAACTTATAGCTATTAGTTGGAGATTTTCATTTAGCCATAATAATTCATTTTTCACCTTAGTAGTAATCATTTTCATAGACTATTCATGTAAAATGAGTTTCTCTATTTCTTCTTCACAGTGAGATTCATGCATCCCCCTCCCTCCCTTGGGCCATCCTTGTTACTTAGCTTCTTTGTGTCTGTGCATTACTTCTCCTTAATTTACTACTAATACTCACTTAAAAGTGAGGACATACTGTGTTCTTCTTTTTGAGTCTGGGTTGCCTTACTAAGGATGATCTATTCTAGTTCCATCCATTTGCCAAGAAATTTCCTGATACAATTGTTTTTAACTGCTGGGTAAAATTCTATTGTATAAATATACGAAATTTTCTTTATCCATTCATTGGTTGATGAACACCTATGTCATTTCCAGTTTTGACTATTATAAATAAAGTTGCTGTGAACATAGCTGTGCAAGTGTACTTGTGTGAAGTGTCCTCTGGGTATATGCCCAGTAGTGGCATAGCTGGTTCTTGGGGTAGATAGATTCCCAATTTTTGTAGACCCTACAATATAGATTTTCAAAATAGCTGTAGAAGTTTACAGTCCCACCAGAAGAAAAAAAAACTATTCCCCTTGCTCCACCTCCTCTTTAGCATGAGCTGTCACTTGTTTGTTTGATCTTAGCCATTCTGAGAGAGGTAAGATGCAATCTAGGCCAGGAAGGTGAAATGAGACTAGAAGCTACAGGATTCAAGTGGACAAGAGGAGGATGAAGGGAAAGAATATTGGAATCTGGAGGTATCTCTGGAAGGAGTTAGAAACATAGAACAGTGGAAACTCCCAGAAATCTATGTGGAAGGCCATAGCTAAGACTCCTAGAAGTAGGGAATATGGAGCCTGGATGGGAAATACCCTGTAATGAGGCAAAACTTCCAATGGAAGAAGTGGGCCACACACCCTTCAACCTACAATTTATTCTGCCTACCGAATATGGTGGGTAAATATGGAACAGAAATTTGGGAGTGAGTAACTGATTACTGTCACAGCTGGAGACCCACAGGGTGAGCAATAAACAAACAAACTGTCTTTGAGAGAAGTATTGCTTAAGGCAATGGTCAGTCTTTAGGGGAGATATCCTTTTATTAGAACATTTTAGTAACTAGTGGCCATTGGGGCTGTGAAAAGTCCATTAACTCTCAGTGGTGGAAAAGGTACTTTATTCCTCATGAGGAGGAGGAGAGATTTTGGTTTGCTTCTCACCTTCTCCTAATACCACTGTTCTAGGTCTGCTGCACAACCTATTTGCTCATAATTGATTAATATCTCCAGGTCCTAATGAAAGTCCAGACTTTCTCCCAGACTCTCTTTCTCTGAAGTTCTGATAGACCATTAAGGGAAGAGAAGACATATTCCTATTGAAGCTAACTACCTCCACCAACGTGTTCAATGACCTTACAAAAAGTATTCCTAATTTAAGTGTTTTAAATGAGAATGGCTTATAGTCTCTTATGTTCAAATGCTTAACCTGAAGTTAGCAAAACTATTTGGAAAAATTTAGATGATACCATGTTGAGGGATGATGCATGAAAACAGGAAGTTAGAAATTCACTATCACATTGTACCATGGTTCTTGTTGTCCCTAGATAAGCTATCTTCTATTATTGATTGCCATTGTTTTCTTATAAAATATTTTATAATTAAGGTCCAGGTATTTTATTTGTATTTCATAGGAGAAATAGAGCAAGTTTACTTACTTTGTTTCCCTGAAAATGTAAGTTGTAAGTATAGTTTTTATTATTATTATTACAAATTTTCCCCTCCTCCTAGTCCCCCTCCCCCTCCTCCCAGTCCTCCTCCTCCTCCCTCACCAGTCCAAAGAGCAGTCAGTGTTCCCAGGTAAGTATAGTTTTAAAAGTACTATTATGTAGGGCATTAATTAAACCAGGATGTTTGAGCTCAGAAAGTGTATAATGCAAATACATGACTAGGCAATTGTAGCTCCAAATGTCAAGTGGATTCTTGAAAAACTCTGGATAGCAGGCATGTAAATTTTGTTAGTCCTTGAGATTTCAAGCTAAAGAAAAAACTATCTGCCCATAAAGTTCTTATAGAATTTGGACACCTAGAAAATTTTCCACCAAATTTTTCTCTACTATAAAATGACTAAGTATGTATCCTATTAACTGAATTATGTTATTAAATTAATTGGATGATCATCCTAATATTTTTATTCTCTTCTAGTAACCATCTTCAGCCCTATTTGTTATTTTGTCAAAGCTTCTCCTATTTGTACATTAACAGAACAGTGTTAATTTTATTCTACAATTACTTCTTCTTCTTCTTCTTCTTTTTCTTCTTCTTTTTCTTCTTCTTCTTCTTCTTCTTCTTCTTCTTCTTCTTCTTCTTCTTCTGTGCAATATCATTTGCTGGCACATTTGCCACAAATTGTGTGACTGTGGCTATTTAAATTTATTTTTGGATTCCATTATCTTTGACAATTTGATATATCTGTTTTCTATTTTACAAAATTAATGCTTATTAGTTCTTTGAAAATGTCATATAATACATTTTATCAAATTCAACCATTTTTCCAATTTCTCCCAGATCCACCTACCCTCCTCCCCACCTAACTCTGTGTCCTTGAACTCTGTGTCATTATAAGTGGGATGAATATGTATTTCAGGATGATTGCACACTTATCTCTCAATATGTTAACTTGTTTATTATTCTTCAAGTTTATGTTTAATCTATATTTCTAATATATACATATATATATATTCTTCTTTCTAATATTTTCTTAGACCAGAAAGAGTTTATCCTTGCCTCTCTCAAGTATTTTCTACTTTCATTCTAGTATTTTTATATTACAGTTTCTTTTTACCTTCTAATTATCAGTGTCTAGATGTGACTTTATGAAGTCAATATTTTTTAAGTTATCAATAAGAAGCTAGAGCTAATGGGCCAAGCAGTGTTTTAATTAATATAGCTTCTGTGTGGTTATTTTGGTTCTGGATGGCCAGGATGAACAAGTGGCCTCTCCTGCATCAAGATTCATAAGTAAAAATTTGGTGAAAATGATAAGTCAGCATTGGGGTTCATGTGCTGGGATTTCTTGGTGAGCTTTAGTGGGGTTTCCCTTCTTCTGGTAAATTATCATTTTCTTTAGTTTCTCTGAAAACATTAAAGTTCAGAAGTCTGGCTTCCTTTACTTTAGTTTTAAGGTGTCTTAGAAAAAGGAAATCTTTTTAAAACCTTTATCTGGGCTGAGGAAATGGCTCAGCAGGTACAGATGCTTGCCTCCAAGCTTGACGACCCAAGTTCAATCCAAGAAATTCACATGGAGGAAGGAGAGAACCAATTCCTGCAAACTGTCTTCTGACCTCCACACTTGCTATTGCTTGCACACCCACACATGTACACAAAATGCACAAATATAATTTTAAAAATATTTAGATTCTCTATTTTAATTTAAGACACCAAATGTGATAGTATAAAAAAACTTTATAATTAATAATTGTTCATTTAAAGATAATAAAGCTATTAATAAAGAAAAAAGCTGGGCAGTGGGGGGTGCATGCCTTTAATCACAGCACTTAGGAAGCAGAGGCAGGCAGATCTCTATGAGTTCAATGCCAGCCTGGACTACAAGAGCTAGTTAGGACAGACTCTAATGCTACAGAGAAACTCTGACTTGAAAAATCAAAAAAAAAAAACTTTCCATTGAAAGTATTTGTACATCCAGGAGATCTTTTATTCTGGAAGCATTCATGACACTGTAACTATTCAACTCCCTTTTATCAAATTAGTTATTTTTTACCTTACCAGATAAATTTGTTTTGTCATTAACTTACCTTCTTAGATTATTCTGTTAATATTAACTAATTTTTACAAAATCTTTTATATTCCAAATTTATTTTATAGAAGTAAATCACATTAGTCTTTGGCTAGGGCTGTTGCATTTCATTTTCCATAGAAGAGTCATGGTTTATCATATAATAGCATACTTCTTACTACAGTTAGCAATTTGAAGGCAAGAAATATGTCCTACAATATATAAGGACAATATAGTCACATTCATTACCATATGTCATATCTAATTGTATTCATATGCCTTCTTAGAGTATTCCAAATCAACTGAAATTTCTGTGGTGACAACTTGATTTCTTATACTTCAAGTAAAATCATTTATCATAAAATACGATGCAGCTATTTATTTGTTAAATTCCAGAGGCCTATTATGAAAGCAATTTTTAAAATCGTTTTTATTCTTGCTTATTGTCACTGTGTGCGTGCACACACACAGAGGCACATGGGATGTATCTGTGGGAAAAAGGATGTATCCCAGTACAGATGTAGAAGTCAAAGCCCAACTTTGTAGAATTAGCTCTCTCCCTCCACCTTGTTTTTGTTCCTTTCTTTTCTCTTTGAGTTGATAATTTCATTTCATTACTCCATTCCTTTTTCGTCCTCCACATCCTTGTATACATTCTTCTGAATGCGCTTAAACCTTATGATCTTATTATTTTATTTTGTATCAATTGTTATTGCTTGCATATATATTGCTTGCATATATGATACTATATATATATATCCCTAAGTATAGTGTGACTACTCTGTATAATACTAGCAGTATGTATGTTTTCAGGATGAAAGTTCATCACTGGTCAACAAAATAACATCCTCTTTCCTGGAGAAGGCCATCTCGCCTATTTCTAGTTTTCTTAGTTTCCTGTAGCTCTTTTTGTAAGGTTGAGGCTTTAAGAACTTTTCTCCAAACAGTTGGTCATGTTTATTAGGGCCATACTTGTCCAGCTCAAATTTGAGCACTCACATCAATGAGACTATATTCACGTAGCTTCTGCTATTATTAGGAGACACAAACTCACAGCCATTTCCATGATACTCTGGCTTTTACAATACCTTCCCACTCTTCTGAATGTTCCCTGGGTGTTAGGGAAGTTACCACGACCAAAAAATCTCACAAAAAAAAAAGATTTTATTTGGGCATTTGTGTTTATAGTTTTAGCAATTACAACAATAATGTCAGGCAACATGGTAGCAGGAAGGTAGGCATGCCACTGGAGTTTAGCATAGAGTTTAAATTTTGATCCACAAGCCCACAGAAGAAAAAAAAATAATTTGCAATGACCCTGTTTTTCTGAAACCTCAAATCCATCCTCAGTGACATACCCCCATCAACAAGGCTATACTGCCTAATTTGTCCCAAAGAGTCCACCAACTTGAGCCATACATTCTCATGCAAAACACCCAGATACCATGGCAGCATTTCCCTCCTTCTGTGTTACTATGTTTATTGATCCTGTTATTGTCCTAATTATATTGCCTGTCTAAGAAGGCAGTCATACAGCATCATTTTTAAACTGTATTCAAAATCCTGTCCTCATATGCACAGAAAAGCGCAGATAGGTATCACCCCTAATCAAAGAAGCTACAGCCTACAGAAAATAGAGATGTTTAGTGGAAACCTCCACTAGACACAATGCATATATAAAAGGATTGTAGAATGCCCAGCTCCAAATTTGTAGGTGCAGCTCAGTCTGCATTAATGGCTTATGTAACTTTGTGGATGTGAATCAGGAAGTGTATAAGAACTTTCTTTCATTTTTATTGAGACCTTTTGTCCTACCTTTAAATTATACTTAAAAAAAATTATTGCTATCCTCTTTCACAGGCTTACTTTCATTCAACTTGACAGCTTCAATGTTATTGAAATCATTTTTTCAACTTAAAATTTCAATTTAATTCTTACCTGTCCTTTTGTATAATAACCTACAGATTTTTTGTCTAGTTATGTAATTTAAAACTATATCAAACTTTTACTTTTACTTGTTAAGAAAATGACTACTGAGTGTAGAATAAAAAACCTACAGTTTATTTTACTGTTACCATAGATAGAATTTAGAGAGGAAGCTATTTCATTAATCACTGTTTATTATTCAGCTGTCTTTTTATTACAAAAGATGGAATGAACAAGATACAGTTCCTCTCCTTAGTTATTTTGTGAGCATTTAAACTAAGTAAAACCAAACTACATAAGAAAAAAGAATGTTCAAGGAAGGATATTTGCTGAGCAGCTGCCATTACCATGCTTCTAGTAGAGGGACACCTACAACAAAAAATCTGTTTTCCACTGTGTGCATAGGATGATGTTATTAACATTATCTTTGAGAAGTTTTACAAATATTTGAATTTAATAAAATGGCTCTATGACAGATGAACAACAGAAGTCTAAAAACATTAACTGTTCATGAATATCTAAGATATTTTCCACTAATTTGATATGTCTATTTGTCCTCATTTCCTTCTGGTCTTTAAATGTGCCCCCATGTTTCTCTTTTTCTCCCCCATATTGCTCTGCTTAAGCTAGTAACAATGGCATTTTGAGTATCTTTCGTTAGACATATATTTTCTTGATTTTCACATACTTAAATACAAGACGTTGTTTCTGAAGATGAAATGCCTTTTTGTTTAGTATTCCATGGTCAAATCAAAGTAAAGACGCAGAGTTCTATTAAATCTCTTTTTAATTGTGTAAGTGCCCTGATGAAATTGTCTCACTATACGAAACCATTATGTTAGACACAAATTAAGGCATACACAAGACTTTACAATGGTATTTAAAGTGAAATATTTATGAAGTGATTTAAGTACTAATGACAGAGCATTCCTAGAGGAGTCACAAAATTAAAGGATAAGAACATTCAATGCCAGTGTCTCAGTTCCTGGGTCTGCTGCATGCTGCATTTATTGTTTTTCATTACTTAATTCATAGATTGAAGCCAAGAGATTGAAAAAAAAAGTTACGGGGAATGAAGTACTGTGATTGAAGGGCATGTTCTGTCCTCATAACCTTGACTATTAGTACCATTGCAATTTACATGACTTGTCAAGAAGACCCTTCTTTGGCAATTGAAGTTTTGCCATCTCAGTTTTGACTTCTATATTCAACAGAACATTGGTTGCTATAGATAGCTGTAAACATACATAGGGTCAATATTCTAGCACCTTCTATATCTCCATGATCAGCTTGATTATTTCACTAAATATCAGTATTCTTGTGGATGTAAAATGAGGAACGCAACTTTGCTGTTTCTATGCACAATCTACAACTCAGTTAATAGAACTGTATTTCTTATATTCTTAACTAGTAAGCAAATAGGTTCTACCCATATCTTTTAGATATAGTACAAGCTTAGTCATATATTCTTGTGATCTTGACCAAATATAGGTAACCCTTTGGTGGGAAAGTATCCTGAAACACATATCTCTACAGCTGACAATTAATTCAACAGAACTAGTAAGGTGGAATGTTTGGGAAGGCTTTTAATTATATATCAAAGTTTACCTATAATCAAATAATGGTCCTCTACAAGTGAGGAAAATAATTTCAAACAAAGAAAAAGAATGCTTAATAAATTAAAATGGGTATGGCTAAATCTTCCAAAGCTAGAAAACTTTGAGCTGTTTCTCTGCCTTTTTTATTTCTTAATTTACTCACAATTTTATGACAATATTATAATTTTATGGAAAATAACACAAATAATGAACATTTTCATGTAAATGAATGATGTGGTTGCAATAACATATCATATGAAAATCAGATGTAATAGTTCATATTATGGGTAATAAATAAACTTACCCTCAAATGTCTTCAAAATTGTGATAAAGAAGAAGAAATAAGAGCTGGATGTTTCTGTGATTAAAGCACCTGCGGCCCTAGCCAGAGCGTTCAAGTTTCTGTTGTAAGTACCCACATAAAGAAGCTCAAAGTCACCTAGCACTCCAATTCAAGGAGAACTAACTTATTTTTCTGTGCACAGAGAATGAACATAGTGAAAATGCGTATATCCATTAAAACATGAATATAAAAGAAAAGAAATATATATATACATATATATATGTATATATATATACTCATAAACAAATTTAAAGCAGGAATATAAGAGATTTGAACAAATGCTTAGATTTGAAAGTTTAAAACTATATTTCACTAAATTGCAGCTCATTGTTGATGAAATATATTGTGTCTAAAAAATAAAGCAATAAAGTCTATCAGGAATATGAAAGGCATGTTTCTCATTTGCATATACTATTATACGTAACAATTAAAAAAGAAAAATGAATATATATCTAAAACATTGGTGTGTCTCTTAAATCATTTCCTCATTTATTACAGCTAAATATTTAAGTTCTTTTTTTAAAGCTACCATTCTTAGGATTGTGTTTAAATGTTAGTACAAGACTGTAAGTTTAGCACATGCAAAGCCTTATGTTCAAATATCCATCGGAAAATTAAAAAAAATTGTCTGCCACATGTTAAATTAATGTTGCACTAATCATTTCTTAAAATACAAACATTACACATGTAGAATTTTGATATTTTAGAGATTATATATGTAAATGTAATTATGCAAATTAATGTAGGTTCTACCTTAGTATTAAAAATAGCTTCTAAAGAGAGGATTGGCGGAATTTTCTAGCACATTAAATTATTGTTTTAAATGATGAACTAAAATAGTAGTTTTATATTATTTTCATTGCATAAATTTTATATTATTGAATAATTTTCATCATAAAGCATGTCATACAATTGGAACTCTGAAATAAGGCTATGTTGGTCAACTATGTGAATGTTGCCTGTCAAAACCTACATAAAAAATAAGCTTGAAGTTACTAAAGAATGAAACAGCTATCATATTAATATTTTTTAAAGATATTTTTATCCAATTTAACTGCAGTCATCCATGACAAAATTGCAAACACATTATATGTTTGAATTTTTTGTAATTGCTATGAGTTACAGGCAAGTCTGTGTTACAGTGTTTGATATATGAATGAATATAAGAATTGTATCAAGAAGTGTCTTAAAAAAACTGTAGTGGTGCCTGCCTTTAATCCCAGCACTTAGGAGACAGAAGCAGGTGGATTTCCGTGAATTCAAGATCAACCTGGTCTACAGAGCAAGTTTCGGACAGGTTTCAAAGCTACATAGAGAAACCTTGTCTCAAAAAAAAAAAAAATCGAACATGATATAACAAGTCACAATAAGACTGGGCACAAACCCTCACATCAAGGATGGACTAGGCAAACTAGAAGGAGGAAATCATGACCTAGAGTAGGCAAAAAATCAGATATCTGCCCTTCCCACACCCACTGCCCAGGTTAAGAGTCCTCCAAGAACACCAATCTACACAACAATAACACATATGCAACCACAACCTTGCTCATACCTCTAGAGGTTCCTTGACCACTGGAT
Organism: Neodon shergylaensis; assembly: GCA_025134845.1. NCBI lineage: Eukaryota > Metazoa > Chordata > Mammalia > Rodentia > Cricetidae > Neodon > Neodon shergylaensis. The sequence continues at coordinate 26,688,257 of JABTXL010006712.1, read as the reverse complement.
CAGTCCCTGTGAACCCTGCTAAGTTGACTATGTATGCCATGTTCTCATGTTGTCCTGGTGCACTCTGATTCCTACGATCCTTCCTACAGTCTTCTGTGGGGTTCCCTGAGCTCCTGTGAGTCTCTTCAATTGCCCCCATCAGTTGCTGGATGAAGCCTCCTTAACGACGATTGAGCTAGGCTTTAATCTACAGTTTGCCTATTCAAGCCTTGATATGAGGGGATGGGAGTAGTTTTATCATAATTTATTATCCCAAATTCAGTTAATTTCTCTGGAAGGACTGCCCATTCCTAAAGGGAAGTGGAAGAGAAGGGAAGTGGATCTGGGAAGACAGGAGGTGGAGGAAGAGGAACTAGGGGGATTGTTGGGGGAAATACAGTCAGGATATAATGTATGAGAATAGAAAAAATATTTAAAAAAACTGAAATAAGGAGATGGACTTAAGTTCATGTTTAATGGAAGACTGATAGACTAATGGTTTTGGACAAATGTAACCTCTTTTTGAATTCTTAATTTTTCCTCTTTTACTTATATGGACGCAATGCATGCTATAAGTGCATTGTTCTCTAAGACGTTATTTGGTTGAAGTGTAAACCTAGTGAGCTATTATGGGCCCACGGTTAAAAAGAAACACTGTATCAGATTAAAATTAAATAAATGCTTTACCTAATCTTAAATTACCTACTTATTCTTATGGCAGATCATTAAAAATAGGTATCATAATTGCTTGTTTATAAATGATGAATCTTGATTTTATTGATGTCCATATGTTTTTCAAGGTAAAACCTACTAAGTTTTTACTAAGTTAGAAATATTTCAGAATAGAATTTTACAAATCCATGAAAGCAAATTGTTGAGATTACAATGTGATTTTTTTTTATAAATACAAAGTGTTTTAGTGGCAATCATCACTTAAACAAGAAAGATTATAAGAGGAGACAATAAGCCTATGCTAAGGGAAGCCAAGGAATGAAGGTCCTGCTATTATTTTCTGTTTATGCATAAATAACTTCTAATTATTCCTCAGATTTATAAAAATAATGTTAAGCCAGGCGATGGTGGCGCACGCCTTTAATCCCAGCACTCGGGAGGCAGAGGCAGGCGGATCTCTGTGAGTTCGAGACCAGCCTGGTCTACAGAGCTAGTTCCAGAACAGGCTCCAAAGCCACAGAGAAACCCTGTCTCGAAAAAACAAAAAAAAAATAATAATAAATAATAATGATGTTAAGTATTATATGTTGGGTAGTTTTTCATTACTGTAATAAATGCCTGAGATAATCAATTTCATGAGACAGGAGGTTTATTTTGGCTCAGAATTTGGGATATGTCAGCCAATGATTACTCAGTCCTGATGCTTGAGGCCTGTAGTAACATCTCATTTGGAAGCAAGTGCTTATGGTATATTAAAACTGTTCACAACTTAGGAAGGGAGAGAGAGGAAAGGTAAGATAGGGAAGATAAATTAATATAAAGGAAGGAAGATGACTAGGGGGCATAGTTCGGGGACTCTCATATCTTAGTTTATACACATTTCCATCCAAAATTTTTTAATTGAAAGAAAAAAAAAGAAATTCCCGCCTCCTCCTAGCCTCCCATTTCCCTCACCCTCCCCCCACTCTTCTCAGACAAAAATATAATATTTGCATGCTGAAGCTACAAACTAATGACTAACACGGTTCCCCACTAACATGTGGAGATGGTAAAAGAAGATGTGATTGTTAGGTGTTTCTTATAGAAATGGAAAATACATAAAAATCTAGTTATTGGTAGCAATATTATGAAATGAAAGGAGAAGATTGGAAGGAAAAAGATGGAGAGAGAATGGAGGAAACAATGAATCAGTATGAAGGAAACGAAAGAGTATACAAGAGAAAGAGATGCAGAAGGGAAGGAGAAGGAGACTGAGAGTGGCCAGGAGAGATGTGAAGGACCAGAGGACAGGAGAGAGCTGGTAAGAGTCTTCTCCTACAAGAGGGCAAACAGAATCTGCAATGTCTCCAAAAATGATAGGATATTCCACCAGAGAACATCTCCTTAGTATTGCAGAGGCAAAGAAAGAGGTCTGTCTGTGAGAAAATATTTAGACCTTACCCTCTTACATGCATTCCTCAGTAGGGTTCAGATGTAGAACAGAGTTTTCATCTACCCTGCTCGCACATTTTCAACAGTAAAATGTTTCCAACATTCCAACCTTCTTAAAAATATTTTAGATATATTTATTTATGTTATGGTTAAAACTATTTTCTTGCACGTATGAGTGGGCTCCACAGAGCAATAGAAAGGGCATTAGCAGAGTACAAGTGATTTTTACTATGGGGATAGGAGAAAAATGGGAGGGGGAGCTCTAATTTAGTGAAGGAGACAGAGATAAATATAGAAGAAGGGGAAAGGATTGTAAAGTAATTGTAAGGATGTTTTAAAATGTCATAATTAATTACAACGTTAACTATCTAACCCCCTAGCAAGAACAAAAATTAAAATCTATAACACACTGTTGTAATATGAGCGCGGGGCTGCATCCCCAGCACCCCGGCTGCCTGCTCGGCTAGCTTATGCCCCGAAATAACAACACACAAACTGTATTCATTTAAATACTGCTTGGCCCACTTCTATCTAGCCTTTTCTCGGCTAACTCTCGCACCTGGACTAGCCCATTTCTAATCATCTGTGTAAGCAACCCAAGGTGCGCTTACCGGGAAGATTCTAGCCTACGTCCATCTTGGATTGGAGCTTCATCGCTCACGTCTGTCCGGGAGACTGGAGCATGGCTTCTCTGCTCTCAAGAGCAGAGCTTGTCGAGTCTGAGCTCACTTCCTCTTCCTCCCAGTATGCTATTCTGTTTACTCCTCCCACCTATGTTTTAACCTATGAGGGCCAAGCAGTTCCTTTATTACTTAACCAATGAAATCAACAGATTGATGTATGACACTCCCACATCAACACACCTAAGTTTTTATATAAATATACATATATTGTTTAAATGAAACGTCACGTCTGGTATGACAGTGTTTTTTTCCCAAGAGCCACTAACAAAAATCTTAACAGGAGGCATGAGGTGTCCTCTTTTAAGTTGTTGGTCATGGTTTCCCAAGAAACTTCAGGAGCATTACAAGCTGTTGATTTTGCCCTTAATTTGACCCAAAGATGTAGAAGGAAAGCCTCTACGGCCGACACACTACGTGTTTCAGTTGCAAAATCCAGAGTGACCTGAACCGGAACTGAGTTGATAACCTCCTCAGTGAGAACCAACTTTCATAGTACCGGAAGACACCATGGAAGCTTCTGAAGTAGGGAAACATTTCACCTTTTATTTTACCTATCGCTTTCTAAACACTCAAAGCAACCCTGTAGATGAGAGGATAAATTCCAATTATCTTAGCTGGTACTTGAAAAACCTTCAAAATCTGGCCCCAAACTATTTTCTAATCTTAGATCTCATTATTTCTCATCACTCTGAATAATTAAATGGAACAATATTAGATATTTTTAAAAGCTTAGCAAGTTTAGAAAGTTGCAATAGCTATTCCTATTTTTGAAAACTTTTTACTTCCTATATTTTATATTGGAAATATGTTTCATAAATGTATAAGTTCATTCTGTATCATATATATATATATATAATTTGAACTGAGTGATTCGGTTAATTTATATAAAGGAAAAATAAGAATATATGTTTTTGAGATTTGAGGAAAGAAATAGAATATCTGAAAGGTCAATGCGACACTCAATGGATAATTGCTACTTTTAAGATGTGGTTTCAAATTGTTTCCTCAAAGGTTGATTGGGAGTTTTGCCCTTGGTTGGAGGTATTCAGAGGGAGCAGGTGATGGAAGCATTAAAAGGCATGAACTAAAAATGAGCTTTCACGTTAAATGGAGCTATGTCCTTGAAAGGGATTTAGATATTTTATAGAGGTTCCTGATGGGTTCGTTTTTCTTCTTTCAAAATTCAGTTTATTTGCTTTTTTTTCTGTGTAAATGTTTGTGTTTGTGTGTTTGCATATCCATTGAGTTCAGAAAAGGATATCAGATAGCCTTGAGGTGGAATTCCAAGGAGTTGTCAGTCCAGTCACCAGTATAAGTGTTAGGAGCCTAACTGTTGTCCTCTGGAAGAGAAAACAATGCTCTGAACTTCTGGGATAAATTGCCAGCCATTCACAGTGAGTGCTTAAGAAAGGGCTTTAATCTGGGACCATCCACAAGGTGAGGTTCCTTACCCTCTCCAAGGATTAGATAAGGGTGGGGTGGGAGGGTGTGTGGAGGGAATGGGAGGAAGGTAGGGAGTGGTAACTTGGATTGGTATATTTTTAAAAATCTACTAAATTAAAAAAAGAAAGGCCCATAAAAGTCTGCATTTGTCTGTAACAGGATCTCTCTGATTTTCTTTATGATGATGTCATTGACTGTTCCCATATGTGTCTACACTTATTGTTCACTATGATGGTGTGGCATCATACTGCTGTCCCCTTCAGATTTGAGCAGAGGCAATCAACACACTCTTACATCTCTCAAACTCTGAGTTGAACAAACACTTCTGCATTATAAAATTAAGGTATTTGGGGAATATTATTATAGTATTGAAAGCTAATTGATGTACCAGTAGGACAGATGGTTTGGATGTTAACAAACTACTCCTTCATAGGACTAAAGTTGGATCATACCATATATAACCCTAGTTTCTGGGGCTACAACTCTCCCAGTCTGCAGGACACCACAAGGGGATCCAATTCAGAAAAGAAAAGTAATAGAGTCTTAAAAATGTTAAATGGTAAGACCTTAAGCCCTTCTCTTTGAGTGTTTTTTTTCTCATATTTCAATACAGCTTAGAGATAAAATCTTCTGAATCCATTTCTTATGTTTTAAATTTGTATTTCCATGATCTGTTAGCACAGATTGTTGACACAATATTTAAAAACTACACCTCTTTATTCAATACATATAAATAAATATGTAAATAAGTAAATAGATAAATAGACAATAAATAAATAAATAATTTGAACAGCTGTGAAATATGAGTAATTATCTTGACCAGTTCAAGTACTGCAGGGTTAGGCAGCTTGCACTTAACTTCTGCATTAAAAAAATACCTGGCATAATAAAATGTAAAATAGAAATGCTTTCTCCCAGACCCAAAATCAACTCATTTTCTTTTCCTGGATGAAAAGAATCAGAAAGTGTAAACAGTTGAGGATTGTAAGAGTTGTAGAATAGCACAGATAGTAACCTCCTGCCCCAAATTTCCGATTACATTTAGGTGCACAGTTTGAAGACCCAGCACAGACAAAATATTTTCAGGAAACTATATGGAATCCCAGTGAAATTTATTACAAGGAGGTATTGGTAGGATTTCCATAAAATCTTTAGACAATAATGACTAATATGACAAATGGTTTAACATTTAATGCAGTTACTTTCTTATATGCCAGTGTCATGTGAAATACTCTAAAATTACACTCTCGACAATAAGTTCAGCGCTTGTTGAAAGCAAACTGATGACATTCAGTATGAATTATATTTTCTGAAAGAATATCAGTGGTGTGTATGTCTGTGTGTGTATGTATGTGTGTCTGCCTGTGTGCAAAAGAGAAAGAGAGAGAGAGAGAGAGAGAGAGAGAGCTTATACTTTAAAACAGAATGAATGAGGCAAGGGGAATTAAAGTATAATATCTGCATAGTAGTGGTTAATGGCAAAAGTATCATTTATATATTTGACTTCTTCATGTTTTGTAGTATACATTATTCTTTTTTTGATTTTAAAAAAAGAGAAAAACTGTTGCTTTTATTCTTAGATATTTGAGTCTTTAATTATGTATATTTAGTAATACAATGGAAAGTTCCTAATCATTAACAATCAAGTAATAAAATCAAATATAATATTTAAATAAACAGTAAAATAATGAGTCACCACAATTATACAGCTAAAGATGAATTAGAAATGGCCACTATTACAGCAAGAATAGTATGAAAATGAGAAAAGTGAGGCAGGAGAATCATTCATATATCTTTCCTTCTTTCTTCTTCTTCATCTCTACTCACTAGATTCCAGTTCCATTTGTTTTAGATAATACCAAGCAAAAGGAAAGGACAATGAAGGAACCAATTCAAGGTAGAAATAACCAATTGAGAATCAGTCAAGTCCACTCTAGGAGTATATAGAAAAGGTAGAGTGTGTAATTAATCTAATGCCGCCCAAAATAATCAGGGGATCAAACCCCAGAGAAGTTTTTAGTCTTGCCTAAAGTCAAAGCCAGATTCCAATGTCAACAGTCCATTCTAGGACCAACATGTCTCATGTCAAATCTCATAGTTTTTCTGTATTTTCAAAGTTCAGACAATCACAGATTTTAGCATTTTAGATATTGTCTGTGCGCAAGATGGGTAATGGGGACTTTATCTTTCATCACTGAAATTTAACATTTATTACAATAAAGCAATCACGAACACTCACACCCAAAAAGGCATGAGCATCCAGCTAACTTAATGACAGAAGCTTTAGTTTTGGGGGTGGGGTGGGATAGGGGTAAAGGGAGATGGGGAGAGAAAAGTGAGAAGGGGAGGATGGGGGGAACTTGGGGAAACGGGATGATTGGGGATAAAACAAGGTTGGATAGAGGAGGAGGGAATCACATAACTTAATTAAGGGAACCACCTTAGGGTTGGTAAGAGACATGAACCTAGAGTGGCGCCCAGGTGTCCAGGGCAATGTCCCCAGTTAGTTCCTTTGGCAGCTGAGGATAGGGAACCTGAAATGACCCTATCCTATAACCATACTGATGAATATCTTGCATATCACCATAGAACCTTCATCTAGCAAGGGATGGAGATAGAGACAGAGACCCACACTGGAGCATCGGACTAAGCTCCTAAAGTCCCAATGAGGAGCAGAAAAGAGGGAGAACATGAGCATCGAAGTCAGGACCACGAGAGGTGCGCCCATCCACCGAGACAGTGGGGCTGATCTATTGGGAGCTAACCAAGGCCAGCTGGACTGTGACTGAAAAAGCATGGGATATAACCAGACTCTCTGAACATGGCGGACAATGAGGGCTGATGAGAAGTCAAGGACAATGGCATGGGGTTTTGTTCCTACTTCATGTTCTGGCTTTGTGGGAGCCTAGCCAGTTTGGATGTTCACCTTCCTAGACCTGGATGGAGGGGAGAAGACCCTGGACTTTTCACAGGGCAGGGAACCCTGACTGCTCTTCAGACTGGAGAGGGAGGGGGAGAGGAGTGGGGGGAGGGGGAGAGGAGTGGGGGGAGGGGGAGAGGGGCGGGAGGAGGGGGAGGGAAATGGGAGGCTGGGAGGAAGCAGGATTTTTTTTTTTTTTTTTTTTTTTGGTTTTTCGAGACAGGGTTTCTCTGTGGCTTTGGGGCCTGTCCTGGAACTAGCTCTGTAGACCAGGCTGGTCTCGAACTCACAGAGATCCGCCTGCCTCTGCCTCCCGAGTGCTGGGATTAAAGGCGTGCGCCACCATCGCCTGGCATATTTATTTATTTATTTATTTATTTATTTATTTATTTATTTATTTATTATTTATACAGTATTCAGTCTGCTTGTATGCCTGCAGGCCAGAAGAGGGCACCAGACCTCATTACAGATGGTTGTGAGCCACCATGTGGTTGCTGGGAATTGAACTCAGGACCATTGGAAGAGCAGGCAATGCTCTTAACCACTGAGCCATCTCTCCAGCCCCGGATTTTTTTTTCAATAAAAAAAAGATTATTAAATCACAAAAATGTCAGTAGTCAAATTATTAAAACCTGTACTTTAAGATAGCATTTAATTCATTCACTGAAATGTTGACAAGATTTTTTAAAAGCAAGTTTGCATTTATCAAATTGACACAACACAATCATACATATTCATGTACAATATAATATTCACTTATATGTTCATATTGTAGCACAATAAAAGAAAATCATAGTATTTGGTATCTCCATTGCATTAGACATGTCATTATTATGATAAGTAATACTCAGAACAAAACTGTACTTTATGCAGTTACTGCCAGAAATATACTCTAGTTTAAAAATGGATATAATTAACAGCAATAATCAAAAATATAATGCTTCTTTTAATATAATAACTAATGAGTGAGGATTACCTGTAACAATATCAAGATTACAATGAATAAATATGTATTTCTTGGATAAAATTCTTATGTTACTATCACACTGATACTTGTTACAAACACCTCTATGGTTGATTACCTTTCACTTGGTATCACAATATATTTATTGGAAATATTTTCTATCTCTTCATTAAATTATTTTAAACAGCATATTTTTGTACACATACATAATATATATATATACATATAACTACATACATATACATAGAAACACGTAATAACTATTGAAGAAAAAGAAAGTCAATGGATATGAAAGAAAGAAAGGAAGGGATAATGTTTTGAGTGTGGAAAGAAAGGGTGAAATGTTATAAGAATATTATATGCACGATGTAAAAAATCCACAAATTCGTTTTCAAAATGTATTGGATTTATTGAGAGGAATATTTTATATGCCACTACATTTTATATTAGAAACCTTTAAGTATTTTGAAACTACCTTTTCTAATTTTGCATTTTTTTTGTTTCAGCATCTTCACTCTATTGCTAAATGCTTATCAAGTCTTTTTCACAATCCTAAAATACTTTTCCATATTTGTTCTAACCTGTTGGTTTCTTTCTTTGTCAAAGTAGTTCCTATAAATATTCTAATTTGATTCTTGCTGTTATAATTCTCTCCTATTCAAAATATTCTCTAAGACTTCAGTTAACAATATGTTTATGCTTCATTTCATTCCCCGCAGCAAAACTACTCCAGTTATTTTAAAAATATGATATGTTTAACTTTTGAATGAACTTCCCAGAATAGGACATCAGTATAAATCAGACGTCCAAGATCTTTATATCTTAATCAAATCATGACATCAGTGTCGATTTGAAACAGAACATTGATGAATTTTAAAAAAATATGTATTTTTTATAATAAAAAATCTTTTTTTGACACAGGTTTTCTCTGTTGTAGCTCTGTCTGTCCAGGAACTTTCTGTGTAGATCAGGCTGTCTCAGACTCAAAACTCCTTGTTTCTGCTTCCCAGCTTATGGATTAAAGTTGTGTGCACCACTGCCCACTGTAATAAAAAACAAAAAACAAAATAACCAAAAAATACTTACTCCCACAGAAATTGTACCAATCTATTTATTAAAGTAAAGCATTATGATGCCATCATCTCCAGTCCCTATTCCTTATTATACCTGTTTTGACATTTGCATTTTAAACTGAACCTTTAAATCATAGCATTTTCCCTTTCTGTCATTTCATGTGCAGAAGAAGAATCTTCCAATCAACGTTTCCTTTTTGGTTCTTTTTAAATAATAAATTTCAGATAATGTTATTTTTTCCCCACAGAACTTTTACCTATGTACATATTCTGGCTTTAGTGCCTCTTTATACCTCTTCTGGGTTTAATATTAACTCTTTAGTATAGTATAAATTATTGAACATGAAACTTAAATACAACCATAAGTAAATATTTTCTGAATTTGCATATAATTTGAGATAAAAATTATATTTAAAAATCTAGAGTAGTTTTATTATTGTAAATATTGTCAATTAACTGTTCCTTTTGAGCATACATAGACCCATTTTTTTTAAACTGAGGGACTTAACTGTCTCCAGCCACCATATCGTAACAATTTTGTTGTTATTTTATCACTCTACTAGAATAGACTATAAATCTTTATTATTACATTTTTTCATATAATATATTTTATCTTAAATTCTCACTTCTTATTTCCTACAGTATAATATAAGCGCTCAAAGTCTTACATTCTATTGATGTGGGAGTACCCTCTGTGTGATGTGATTACCATTAATGAATAAAGAAACTGCCTGTCCTGTTGATAGGCAAGGAGGACTAGACTGAATACTGGGAGAAATAAGGGTGGAATGTGAGGGACACCATGGATCTGCCGCCTGAGACAAATGTGCAGAAACTTTGCTTCTAGCCCAAGACCCTGTGGTGATACACATATTAATGGAGATGGGTTAAATTAGTATGTAAAAGTTAGCTAATAAAAAGCTAGAGCTAATGGGCCAAGCAGTGTTTTAATTAATAAAGTTTTGTTTTGTTATTTCGGTTCTTGGTGACTGGGACAAACAAGCAGCCTCCTTCTCCTACAAATTGGCATCCATGTGGCCAACTAAATCTATGTAAAGCCAGAGAGGGCTTAAAACGGAATTCTAGAAAAAAAAATCCCGAGTTTAACACAGCTACTTACTGTTTGCTGGTGGCTTGCCGCAGCACCTTTAACAAAACTTTTACTAATTCAGCAGTAGCAGGAAAAAAGCAACTGCCATTTAAAAATGCTGGCTTTCTGGGCTATGCTGCTAGCACAACCTCTGGCTCCCTTGGGAGATGGAGCATTTGAATGGGGTTTTGTGAGCATACTGCCACAGCTTTCTTAATGGTAGCATGGACTGTCTGTGTGCCTAGAGATGGATCTCTGTGCATGTCTTTCAGAGGCAGCAAGCAGCTCTGCCATGCTTGACAGTGCAGAGCAAACAGGCAGTACCATATATACCGTAGCAACGACATTGCTTAAGTTTTATACTGGGCAGGCAAGCAGGAAGTACCAGTTATATTATAATAATGGTTCAGCTTAAGTTTTAAGAAGTGCTTAGCATTTTAAAAAGTACTCCTGGACAGTAAATATGCAATAAAGACAAATTCAGATAAAAGACAAATGTAAATGGGTTACAGTGTTTGATAAATGTACGTAAACTTGAAAGAGAGAAGAAAAAGAGTATAGAGTGTCATAAAACAAAGTTAATGCTTTGAAAATAAGGTAAAATTTCAAAGAGACAGAGTGCAGAAAGAAAAATAAGCCATGTAAAGACTGAAAATTCACAGAGAGTCTGGAGTATTTATATTATTGTGTTTTCTTTAAATTTTTGACTGTGAAGGGGCTAAGTACAGTGAGACGTTCCATAGAACGGGCTGCTAAACTAAAACAGCATAAATATTATAAAGGCATCTTGACTTTAAAATTTTAGTCTAAAGATATGTTGCTTTGGAAAAGAGATTCTTCTTTTGTTTTCACAGAAGATGAAAACCTGTGGATTATTTCTAGACCAATATCGTTTGATGAATGAAGACCCCCTAACAGGTCACCACGAACACCCCAAAAATATCTTCAAAAATTACTTGACCCAATGAACAGTAGAAATCAGTTTGGAGAAAAATAACGATGCCCATATTCCCAAATATTGTCTATACATTTTTTTTTACCTTTAAAGGGGCATATGATATGGAGATGAATAATTTGCTTTGGTATGCATCTTGGCTTGTTGATACAAATTTAAGCTAAATTTTATTATATTGTATATGTATATTTCTGCCCTTGATTAAGGTATTGGCTTGTTGTAGTTCATTATAAAATGTAATGTATAATTAAGAAATATAAGTTAATAGCTGTTTATCTATAATAGTCAAGCTTATAGCCATATTAGTTAGATTTTCTAGATATATAGAGATATATTTCAGTTAGATAGATATTCTTTAAATCTTTCAGAGACCTTCAGAATATGGAATTTAAAATGTTTTAGGAACTTAGGACTTTTTATGACAATGAGACACATCTGCTCCTGGAAGCACCAAACTACTTCAAGAGGAAGTATCAAAGAGGCTTTTTATGGAGTTGCTTAGCCATTTGGCTAAGAAACTGCTCTTGCGTGGACTGTTACATGAACAGTACAAGCAGCAGGGATAAAACCTAGTCTCACTGCCAATGGTCCCACAGTCTGCCAGAGCCATAGAACTGTCACCCACATTCAAGTGCCTAGTTTGGTCCTATGCTGGTTTCCCAGACTGGCTGACTGAGCTCCTATTAGCTCAAGTAAGCTATTTTAGTGAGTTTTCCCATCATGGGCTTGACTCCTTTACTCATTGTTGACTTATTTTCTGTCCCGCCTGGTCCTGCAGTGATTCAGTCCCAAAGGATCACTCAGAGGTCTATATCAATTTTAAACTGATTGGCCTAGAATTTCAGGTTCTTATTACTAATTCTTATAACTTATATTAGCCCATAATTGTCATCTGTGTTAGCCATATGGCTTGATACCTTATTTGGCGAGGCAGTCCCATCTTCCATCCTCTGCATCTGGGTCACGACTGTAGAATGAAACTTCCCTTTTCCCAGAATTGTAGATGCCCCGCCTCTATTTCTTGCCTGCCTATTGGCCAATTAGCATTTATTTAAAATATAAGTGACAGGGTACAGACCATTGTCCCACAGCACTTCACCCCCACTTTGTTTTTGCTTGCTTATTCTGTGGCTCCTAATATCACTCCTTCCTCTTTTAGACTCAACTTTGGGAGCTTGGCCCAGTGCTCCACTGTGCATCTCTGCGTGTGCTTCCAACAATTGATGGATGAAGTGTCTATGCTGACATTTAGGATGGTTATCAATCTGACCATATGGCAAACCCAGTTCAGGCACCCTCTCCACAATTGCTTATGTTCTTAGCTTGGGTTATCTTTGTAGATTCCTGGGCATATCTCTAGTGCCAGATTTTTTGTTAGCCCCCATAATAGTTCCCTCAATCAAGATATCTCTTTCCTTGCTCTCCGTCTCTGTATTTTCCCCATCTTAATCATCCCATGTACTCCTTTTTTTTTTTTTACTGTGTATCTTTTAGCCTTTTTTGACTTTGTAAGCAAATCTTTAAACTGCAAAAAGTCATGAACCTCTGCCTGTGACATGGGTGACTGACTCAGCCTATTCCTCAACTTGTGAAAGTCAAGTCTAAAGTCATAGCCCAGAAGATTCATGATCAAGAACTGCATCTTTCTTAGAGCTCTAGAATGCCAATCCTCATTCTGTGGCATGCAGTTTTACTTAATACTTTTGTTCCTACTTATTATATTATGTGCTCAAGATCTCATTGTCTCACAGAAACCCTTAAAGAAGTTGTCTCCTTTTATTATTTTTAAAGCTTTCTCATACCCTATGGAAAGTAGAGCCTCACATTGTTATACTATTTGTAAGAGGAGGCATTTCTCCCAGCTGGAAGTTTCTGAATAACTACTCTGAGGTTCAATATTAATTGTAAATGTTTAGCTAATGCCTCAAGCTTATTACTAACTAGCTCTTTTTTTCTAAACTTTTTTAATTTTAATTTTTTATTATTTTTTTTATTTTTTAATTTTATTTCAATATATTTTTAAAAGAAAACAAACATTGTTTTACTTTTTCCATATCAATCCAAGTTCTCTATCCCTCTCTGCCTTTCCCATTTCCTACACCTACCTCCCCACCTCACCCCCAGCCACTCCTCAGGGTAAGGAACATAGGTCTGGGTATGTTTTTCCTTCATTTTGTTGAATTCTAGGAAGTCTTTAATCTTTCTTTATTTCTTCCTTGTACCAGGGGTGATTCAATTGAGCACTGTTCAATTTCCATGAGTTTGTAGGATTTCTGCAATTTGTGTTGTTCAATTAAAACTTTAATCCATGGTGAACTGACAAGATACAGGGGGCTAGTCCATTTTTTTCTATCAGTTGAGGTTTGCTTTGTTACTGAGTATGTGGTCAGTTTTAAAGAAGGTTCCATGAGGTCCTGATAGAAAGGTATATTCTTTTGTGTTTAGATAGAATGTTCTGTTGATGTGTGTTAAGTGCATTCGATTCTTCACATCTATTTGTGCTCTCATTTCTCTTTTAAATTTCTGTCTGGTTTACATGTCCATTTGGGGAGACTGGGTTAGGGTGATTACATCTTCCTGTTGGATGACCACTGGGTTCTGGTGTTACCATGCTCCTTTTCCAGTTGTTGAATGAATTTTTGCATTGGTACCTACTCATGTCTTCCTCCAGTTGGTGCCGGTAATATCTTTGCCTCTGGTTCAATTCTTGTAAGTGGCTGTCTGTGTCTTTGGGATCTGTTCTTTGTCTGCTCTGTACTGTCCCTGTCTGTGTCTCTCTTGGCCCTCTCTCTTGGTCTGCTCTCTTGCTTTGCTCTATTGGTCCATTATGTGCAGTCACAGCTTGTGTTTCATAGTTCCTCTCTTAGCCCTCTCTCTTTGTAGTTGCAGCTTGTGTTTTAGTGTTGCTCTGAGGTTATGGGAGAGGATAGCAGGGTTTGGCGGCAGAGTAGGACTTGTAGCTTACAGAGTCCAATGGATGGGGTAGGGGTGTTGGAGTAGCCTACCTGCAGGAAATTTACATGATGACTGGCTAGATAAGCTGAGGCAGATGGTAGAAGGCCCGGGGATTTGCCTCAGTATGGAGGGCCTAGAGAGTGTGGTGTCTTGCTGGGTAGGTGGTTACTCCCAACTTCATCCTCTCTGTGTAGTAACAGGCTGTGCTTCAGCACTAACTAGCTATTCTTAAATTAGCCTATTTTTTATAAGGTATATATTGCCACGTGCCTGTGGTATTGCCAATCTACTGGCATGTAGCTCTTTGGAGAGCTGACTGGTGTCTCTAAGACTCTGCCCTTCTTTTCCCATTTCTCTGCTTATAATTCTAACCTGGCTCTACTCAGCCTTGCCATAGCCCCAAGCAACTTTATTTATCAATCAATGGGAGCAGCACATATTCACAGCATACTGACAGACATCCCACAGCATGGGAAGGATTGAGTAAAAACATTAAGTTATAAGAGAAAAATGACACAGATCAGAGTGAAATCATCTGTAAACTGCCTCACAAATAGCATGAAACACTATTCTGCTGAATTTATCAGATGAGAATGCAGTCTTTGTCAACAAAATAGGTATGGTGTTTTCATTGCAAAAATAAATGTTGAGAACATGTAGGTAAAAGGTGCTATGTTTCATGGGTCACAAGCACTTATAGACACCCCAAAACAAGCAACTGGAAATGTTGGGTGAAGTTCCAAATCTACTTGTGGTTTCAAGCAATGACACAAACCTTAGACAAAAAAAAAAGAAGAAGAAGAAACAATGCTATAAAATCAAGAAAAATAAAGTTGTCAAAACTTGCACAGATTTTAACTTACCAGGATAGAAAAATACCCTGTAAGGTAAGAGAAAAATAAATGTATGTAACACAATCAACTTCATGGGTGATTTAATTTAAAAACTTCATGGGTGATTTAATTTAAACACATCAGTTACTTGGTAGGGAATTCACCTGAAATGTTTCATATTTCAATGGCAAAATTCAGTTGCTCAGTAGCAATAGAAATGACACCTACATGGAGAAATTCTCACTGTGCAGCTAGGCAGGATACATTTGTAAGAAGCAGGTTTATAAAGAGGGATTCTCAGAAAATAATGTAGAAATCAAACAATACAAGTCATTTCACAATTGAACATGTGCCTATATGCATGAACACTCACATCCTTGTGTTCACACACCCAAAGTAGCAAATCTATAAAACACACACACACACACACACACACATATGGAAACAATACAAGGATATTTTAAATATCATTTGCATTAGGGAGCAGAGCTTAGTGAGCACCCGTAAGAAAAATTTATTCTTCATAGTAAGCCTTGGCTATCAGATGTTATTTCCTTCTTCTATGTGTTTTCTCTTACTGTTAGTAACATACTATTACATGATTTTGATGAAAGAAATGAGATCTGAGAACTACCACTGACTCTGGGTGATGAAATGACTTTCTGCATCACTCAAAATATTATAACACCTTCAAATCTTAGTATTGCCTCCTTCTTCTGAGTTAATCAACTGGGCCTGTCAATCACCTGGACAGTAGACCTCAAGAAATCTGAGACTGATGAAATTAGTTAAGAAGATAGGAAGGATAGGTACTCTCTATGCTATTATAGACTCCTGAAGATTCTCCCATGATGCAGTTGCTTCTAGACTGTCATGGTCGTGCCTTAATGCATTTCTCAATTCTAACTAAAAATAAAATCTTACCCTTTTTCTTTACCCCCTCCATTTATTCCTAGGATACCATCCAAAACCTTAACCATGTCTTGCTCTGAGAGTTTTATTCTTTCCCTAAAGAATTCCACTGTTGCCACTTTCTTGCAGCTGCTTATAGACTTTTCTGTCACTTAAAAAGGTATAAAAGTATGTGTTTCTTTTCTTCCCTTTATCTGTCCCTTTCCCCTGGAAGTTGCAAAGATTTACAGTTTCCTCTCTGTTTTGTTTTATTCAAACTCCAATAAAATTGTCCTTAAGGATTCTCCTAATTTTTTTAAAATCCTGTTATTTATCAACTATAAAAACTACAGAGCAGACTCTGATTCCTAGGCAATATTCAAATCTAAACTGATCCTAAATTTAAAATACCAAAGACATAACAGTTTTGCAAGAAAAAAAATAAGAAAACCCACAATTTACTGGTGTACTTTTTTTTTTTTTTGCAGACTGTCTTTATTTCTTCCTGTCATCTGTGAGTCATCGAATTATTTGATCTAAGGACACAAGAATCTGGAACTCCCAACGAGTGTCCTCCAAGCTCCAATAATAGCCTAGACTTCATCACATTGCTCATATATTGTCAATCTCTTCAGTAACAGAAGCAGCTGCTCTAACATCCCTGATCTATTTGCATTCCAAATCTCGTTTCAATATTCAGTGCTCAAGAGCCTTTTCGTTGCACTTCGTTTCACCTTTCGCTAGGAGTTTGCAGTGAGTTTGAGTTATCAAAGGATCAGTCTACTTCCACATGTATTTGAGTTGATCGCTGTGACATCTATTTTTTGATTAACTTTCTCTTCTGTGTATGTCAGAAATTCTTTGAGCTTTACTTACATCGGTAATAAGCAACCCACAAGTAACCTTGGAGCCATTCAGTGACCAGTTTTAGTCCCTCCCAGTCTCAGGAATTTTTGTTTTTGAAATTGACTGAATTTCTTTTTAGCCTGCCAGAGTTCTTATTGAATGACATTGCTTCTAAATCTGACTACATGAACAACTTTAAAATCTCTTATGTATATAAATAATAGCTGTTTATTTTTATTTTCACAAATCTCACTATCACCTTGTTTTAATATCCATTACTCCTTAAACACCATTATCCTCATATATACCCTTTGTCCCCAAGCAATGACCATTTGATTAAGTGTCATTCAATTTTCTTTCCTTTCTTTCTGGATCTGTTCCTCCTGTCTATTATCCCCCAGAAGCACCGTTCTCTTGCCAATTCTGCTTTTCTCTGAGGCTTCTTTTTTGAGATGCTAATCCCTCTATGATTGTCTCCCTTCTCTTTCTGACCTGAACCTTGACTTCACCATTTGCCAATCAGCCAGATCCAGAGTGCTTGATCAGAACCAGGTTTCGCCTTTATTGCTTATCTCACAGATAGAGAAACGATCCTGCTGATTTTCATTAAACTTTTTTCATACATTTCCTCCCACACTTTGCTTTTCTCATTTCTATATTTTTTTAAAAAGCCAATTCAAAATATCCTCTGCTGTCCTCATTTTTTCCATAGATCCTCATATATTTCAAATTATTTTTCTCTCTATGTTCAGATGCCTACATTTCTCCTTCCTTGAGAATGATTCAGAGCACATTGCCTTTATTCATCTTAGGTTACCCGTCATTTGTCATCTCTGTCATACTCAGAAGAGGTAGTTAGCAGAAAAAAACTGTCCACTTCTGCAGACCAGACATGACCTGGATCTTCCAACAGTTGGACTGAATTTGCACTTATACTAAAGGCATGATTTGGAGGAAAAGGAGAGGGGAATAAAAGATGTATCAAAATAAGAAATCTGGGTATTAAAGAAGGCACAGTAACAAAATAACAGCCAAATCATACTGATTGAAGCAGAAATCATAGAAGCAGTACACTGAGCAAAGCTACTCAGATTGACATAATTGCCACTCAGGAAACTGAGAGTTAATTTAACATAGATGGCAGTTATGAATAACTATTAGGGACATCTTTTTATATAGAATATTTTCTGTCTTTATTCTTCTATGAAAGTGCTCATGTGACTTCCCTAATATGTAATCTGATACAAATTTAATAAAATATCTGAAAATTTTCAACTGGACGACTCACTAAAATTATTTACTTAGTCCTATGAGCCACATCTCCATTTTATTCTGCATATAGCATTGACAAATATTTTCATGATAGAATTATCTTATATGTAAAAAAAAAACACTGTATTTTAACTGTTCTACAATACAATGTACTCTACACAGTTTTACAGATGTCATATTTATTAATGCTAATATTCCACTCACTGGACTTTATGGGAGATTAGTTCTATTGACTTTTTAAAAGTGTTAAGCCTACAAACAACAAGATTTTATATAATGTGCATCATTGTCCTTCATATTTCAAGATGCTATTGGAAAAATCTAATTTAAAGCTAATTTTCCTTGTAAACAAAAAGGCATGTGTTTCAGAAAGAATTTTCAGAAAAATGAAAGGATGCAGTAATATATATTCAGTTGGGTTTGCTTTATTTATTTATGTTGATTTTAATATAATGATGATATCATCAACCACACATTTATCTTCAATAGTTCTTTTTTTTTTTTTTTTTTTTGAGACAGGGTTTCTCTGTGGCTTTGGAACCTGTCCTGGAACTAGCTCTGTAGACCAGGTTGGTCTCGAACTCACAGAGATCCGCCTGCCTCTACCTCCCAAGTGCTGGGATTAAAGGCGTGCGCCACCATCGCCCGGCTTCAATAGTTCTTTTTAATATAAACATTAATTGCTGTGCTTTGTTCAAATTCATCTCAACTTTTCACTTCTTACCTCTCAAACTTACAACTTCAAGTCTTCTTTTTATCTTTCATTTAATATTACCCACCCATTTCAATTTGGTCTTATATATACTCTTGGGTGTCGAGTTATCCCTTCTTTTTTGTTGACCTACCAGGAACGATATCCTTAAATAAGTATACAGTCCCACCTCTTGAAGTCATCAACTGTCCATAGATTACTAGTAGGGTATAAGATATCATGAACCCCTACCATTCACAATGAGGTATTGACTGGTTTGAGTTTGGACAGGTCTTGTGCACACAAGAACAGCTGCCATGGGTACTTGAGAATAGTATTTCTAATACCATTTACTACTACAGTCCTTCTTGACTTTTAGTTTGATTATATTGTAGCCCCCTCTTCTGTGATGGCTTCTGAGCTTTCATGAGGAGGTGTGACATAGTTGACACATTTGTGTGTGGACAATACACTCATTCTTATTCCCTGAAGATTTGCCAGTTTTGATTTTATAATTACCACTGCACATTTAACAAACTTCTCTATTGCTGTGAGAAATATAGGTAGAGAGATTAATTTACAGAGGAGATAGATACTATTTCTATTTAAGAAAACTATGTCTCTGTTCATTTCCTAGCAATGGGATCTTGGTTATTTTTACAGTAAGAGGCATGCGGTTTTGTTGTTGTTTTCTCTAGGAGCAGACATTAAGTCTAATCAGCTTCCAGTTACTGAAGTGATATTTCATTTGTATTTTAAAAAATAGAGTTTGCCTGATGATCAGAGAGTTAAACAATCCCATTGATCATCCTTACAGACTAGGCAGTGGTGCATACATGTTTTATGCCAATAATCACACTAGTTTTCCATAGAAACTGGGCAGTAGTGGTGCATGTCTTTAATCCCAGTCCTAGAGAGGAATATAAGATGGGAGGAGACAGCTCTCAGACACAGTCTCATTCTGAGAATTTTTGGAGGCAGAACCACCATTTCAGACTGAGGTAGAGCTAAAAGCAAGTGGCTGGTTGTTTTCCATGTCTGACCTTCAGGTTGAACCCCAATTTCTGTCTCTGCACTTTTATTAATCATGATACAGATTACACAAAAATATTTATGACTCTAATACAATATAAGAACACCTTGCTATAGTGGTCATTAGTAGAGTTCGTGAGGTTCACAGCTGAGTAATATTTTCATGACTCCCACTCACACCAAGCAGCACGCATACCACCTTCTTTCAGTACTACAAAAATCTAGCCAACCAAAGTAAGGCCTACTTGTTAGGGCCACCTTGTTTTCTCTTTGTCCTGTGTATGCATTGTCTTCAGCAATATTTACTGCCAAACAAGAGAAAAGCCAATCATGGTATTGTTTTAGAAATGTGTAGGGTATCTCTTACTAACAAATCAAGGAGAGATATCACACATTTGGTGCTAAAACTATTTTTTATAAAGTTAAGGCCTCATAAATGAGCAAAATTCTACAAGTAAGATAATTCAATTTATTCTATTTTGTATGGATACAAAATTATATAATTATATATAATTTATTATAAACAATTCTGAAATGCTATAGAAATTTTTGAGTTGTAAATATTATTTGCATTTATCAAGTTATGTGATAGATGGTCAGAGATGAAAATGAAACAGACCAACAAGGGAATTACTTTTTTAAAAAGGCAGTATTTTAAAACAGAGTTCTAAATAAAATGTCATAAATCTCAAAACTATCATTTTTTTGGTATGCATTTCACCCTAGCCCAAGTTTTATAACCATTATACTTTCATCCTTGCAATCAATTTGAGGTTAGATGAAACTGTATATTTTGTTTTAGTAAGTGCTAAGGATGCGCTCTTCAGCTGGGTCTTTAGGCTTCTATGAATCCCAAGAGGAGGGATGCCATCAACAAAGGACATTTTATTTTCATAGGACACATGTAAGAAACCTTTCAAATTCCATATTCATTTAAAAGTAAGTGGCTGAATTATTTCTGACAATGACAACATACCTATTACCTCAAAGCAAAAACCTTCTGTTCACTTATGCATTAAAATATTTCAAATGTGTTTAGAAAAGTACAATAGAATCAAAACGTACAATGTACTTTCCTATACTTTTCATATTGTCTGAAAGTATATGATAGTCTCATGTATTAAGAATACAAAGACACAAAAGAGTGTATACAATGATGGAATTAATAAGAGTCATATTATATAAAATGGAATTAAGAATAATCTTTGGTAAATCTCATTTGTTCACTCAGTTTTTATCATTTTTGAGACCCTAGGCTCAATCCTACACCAAGAACTAAAGAAAAAAACAGGGTTCTAAACATTATCTCAGTGATAAAGCATGTGTGTAACACGGGTTTAACATCCAATGAGAGAAAAAGAGGGATGTGAGAAACAGAGAAAGCCACACATACACACACACACACATACACACACACACACAGATACACAGAGACGGATACAAACAAATATACACAGAGAGTGATGTGAAACATAGCAGTTATGATGAGTAAAATGGACAAAATTGATGATTATACATAATAACTTTCACAAATCAAACTACCTTAGTGGCAAAATTCTTTACTTCATATTACACAAAATAGAAATACAAAATTGTGCTGGCTAGTGTTTTGCCAACTTCCCTGACACTAGGATCATCTGGGAAGAAATAATCTTCGTTGAGAAAATTCTTTCACAGGGTTAGCCTGTAGGTAAGTATAAAAGGCATTTTCTTCATTTATGATTGACGGCCCAAAACATTGTAGGTAGTATCACACCTTTGAAGGTAGTACTGGATGGCTGAGTAAAGCCACAGCTTCTGCTTCTGTTCCTGCCTGCAGGTTCCTGTCTTGAGTTCTTCCCTGACATTCTTTCATAATAAGTTCTCATATGAACATTGTAAACTGAAATAAACCCTTTCCATCCCTGAATGATTTTAATCGTGTCATTTTATCACATCTGTAGAAACTCTAGAATAATTCCCTAGCATATACCTGATATTTCCAGATCTTATTCATGATTCATTAACAAATTAAAGGATTGATATATTTAGAGTAAAAATAAGACTTATTTTCCAGATCAAATATTGAGATTGCTTTGTGTACATATACATCCTATCTTTTAGACCATTATGATTCTTGGTTTATCCCATAGAACTTCGCCTTTAAACCATTAATGAATTTGTATTGCACACGAATACAGGAATAATGGAATTAAAGTCTAAAAAGTTATCAAATTAACTATTTTTAGAAATTTACAAGTCAGGAAAACTCATTCAAATAAAATAAATTTGCTTTATCTACAAAGTAATGATTACTTTGTCTCCATTACAGTATGAGTCAAGTCATCAGGGGTATTTAACCCCTAAGAGGGTTTCTTCTATTGCCCATTGCTGGGCAATATTAATAAAAAAGAATGTTTTCCTTCCTTAGGTAATTACTTATAGTATTCAGGACAAGCTTTTTCAGATGGACAAATAATATCCAAAGAGCTCCATAACAAAGCATACATCTGCATCCATTGGGATATTTGATGAGACATCCACAGTCTGTTCTAGATGTTTCAATTCTTTGGATAGAGGTTAGCTATCGTGAAAAGTAAGTAAATGTAGCAGCAACTATTCCCAAAGAATTCAAGCTCTGATAACAAAGGAAAGGCTGCATATGACATTTGATAGGAATCAATAGCAGGTAAATGATGAAACAGAAGTTAGGGAAGCAATATTAATGACAATTTCCAAGGATTTTTTTTTATTTTTATTTTTTGGTTTTTCAAGACAGCATTTCTTTGTAGTTTTGGAGCCTGTCCTGGAACTAGCTCCTGTAGAACAGAATGGCTTCCAACTCACAGAGATTGGCCTGCCTCTACATCCTGAGTGCTGGGAATAAAGGTGTGCTCCACCCCTGCCTGGCTTCAAAGAATATTTTTAAGTGATATAGTGTGAGGGTTGCATCAGTGATTAAGAACACTGTTTGCTTTTCCAGACTGATTCCCGGCATTTACATGAAAGCCATTTCTAAATCCATTTTCAGGAGATAATGGAGGTATGAGATGAACAGCATCCATACAAGCATAGCATCTATATGTATGATATATAAATGATTGAATCTTAATAAAAATTATTATTGGTAAGACTAGACAGGCAAGGAAATGGTTGCTATGCAAAGAAAAAGTTATGCTAGCAAAAATAATTCCTTGTTTTAGAAAATAATATTGTCTAATATGTGCCATGCTAGATAAACCGTGACAGCTTCAGCTTCTGCTTTAAGATCTGGAGGAAGAAAATAAAATGCCTGTAACAATTAAAATGACAGCATTTCCAGTACTGTCTTTAAGTAGGTGGATTAAGTGAGTGGGCTGTCTCATGAGTTATTCCTGTTGGAGTGCAGGAAAAAAAAATCATATAAAAGTAATCTTTTGAAGATAAAGCTTAGAAGTTATGGTTGTTTTTTTATTTTTTATACTTTGGATTGAATTACAATTTATATGACAGCCTGTGGAATTTATTAATGCTTCCCATTTATCCTAAAAGATAGATTCTTCCTCTACAAGAAAACAGATGAATTCCCTTGAGGTTATTCTGCACTCTCTCTGTAGTAATACATAAAGAATAAACTGATGAGATGGAGGCAGATATTTTTAAAGGAAAGTTTAGAGATGAACAATATTTTTAAAAAGTAAGGTAAGAATTGTTGTGAATATTCATAGTATCACATTAGCACATACAATAATTTTAAGCTCTATAAATAAGCATGCTGTTCTCTTTCTTTCTAGCATAGTTAATATTTCATAAAATGTTCTGATACACTGTGGGGTTACCAACACTCTCTTTAATGTAACATTTTTCTTTGAAGGACTGAAAACAAGTGGTCTCTCCAGGGCATCATAAATCTTAGTTTTCATTTAGAATATCGAAACCATAAAGAACATAAAACAATATTTAAGCCTCAGAGAAGACCAATTTTCAATACAAAAATGGGATTGTTATGACAGTAAAGGAATGAGGAGATGAGAATAGGAACACTCCAATTTACACAAGGCTGCCAGAAACAAAATTAAGGAGGCACAGCAGCCGCAGGGATTAGATATGATAGAACAGTGTCCAGGAAACTGAAATGGTCCAGGTGGACGCCTCATTTTTCAGTCATCCGTATCAAAGAATTCAAGCTATATGGCTAAAGACAGATGATTAAATGATTCTAAACTGACAATTAGAAAACCATATGAATTTAATTGAAAGGTCATCATTTTATAAAATATGCAATAAAGTAATACAATTTGATAAAACTGTAAGGTATAATAGCTGCATGGAACTTAGCCAAAATGAGCTAATAGTCCCTAACTATAGTCAATATCTTTAAATTTTGAAACTCCTAAAGCTTGGCAGATATTTAATAAAATATCTGAATTTGTATCCAGGTATTATATGATTTATTTCTCTGAAGTTCTACTGAATTAAAATTGGAGAAGACAATTTGCTGTCAGTTTATTACCCAATACTACAATATTATTGTTATTTCTAAATATCCTCTGGCATTGACAGAACATAGATGGGTTTCCCTAAAAATGTCAAAGAACATCTTATTAATGTGTTAACAGAAAGAGCTTTTGAAAATCTTTATGCTAACAAACTAAATATATATTTAAAAATATATTCAATGTTAAATAAAATAAGGAAAATTTATCATATTATCATTTGCCTAATCACCCAAAGTAACACATAATCAGAAGGAGGATGGCTAAACAAAGTTTAATAAACACATTTGGCTTAACAAAACTTATATACTAGCATAACAACCATTTCAACTTCATATGGTTATAAAGCACTGGCAAGCATGTAAAGATTTTTATAAATGTGCAACCAAAACACATGTAATTTATAACACTGTGGGTACTAAATATCTAGAATTTTATCCTATGGAAAATTGACTTGAAATTTCTGCCTTTAATTATTAGGGATTTTCAAAGCCGCTTGAGATTTCCTGTGCTTCATACATTCCACATTACTGGCTCTGTCTTAACCAATTTTTGAATGGCCTAGCACAGAATACAGGCACATAGTAAAGGTAATAGTGTAAAAATTCACAAAATTGGAGTAAAGAATCTGTCTAATTTCCTGCATCTTTTTTATTTCAATCATTTTATTTGTGTTCATTTTGCTATATTTATTATTATTATTATTACTTAAATTTATTGTTTTAATTTACATCCCACTGAAGTTTCCCTTTCCCTTCTTCCTACTATTCCCTCCCTTGACATTCTCACTCCCATTCCTCTCCTCTGTTTTTGCTCAGAAAGGGAATGGCCTGCCATGTGTGTCAAAAAGTATGGCATATCGAGTCGAGGTAGGATTAAGCTCCTCCCCTTGTATTAAAGCTGGGCAAGGTAACCTCATATGAGGAATACTTTCCTTAACACCAGACAAAGCATTAGGGACATGTTGGAGTCCCACAGTAATATAATTGCCACACATATGTAGAGGACTTAGGTTGGTACTATGCAGGCCCCCAGCTTTTGGTCCAGAGTCTATGAGCTTCAATGAGCCCAAGTTAGTTGTTTCTGTGGATTCCCTTGTGATGACCTTGATACCTTTACTTGTATGATACTTTCTACCTTCCCTTATACAGGATTCCCTGAGCTAAGCCAAGTGCGTGGCTATGGATTTTTGCATCTGTCTTCATCAGTCACTGGATAAAGACTCTCTGATGCTATTTGGGATAGTTACCAGTGTGATTACAGGAGATGGCCAATTCAGGCTACCTAGCCACTGTTACTAGGTGTCTTAGATGGGATCATCATTGTAAATTTGTGAGAGTTTCCCTTGCACCAGGTTTCTACCTGACCCCAAAATGCTCTTGGCAAGATATGTCTTTCATTACTCTACCTCCACTCACTACCCAACTCAATCTTTCATGTTCCCATCCCAGCTAAGCCCCAATCTACCCAGCTGATCCAAGAGACATTTAAAGAATTATTCGATATTCATAGTCATCAGAGAAGAGCAAACCAAAAGGACATTGTGATTTCATCTTATACTAGTCAGAATGGCTAAGATCAAAGAAACTAATGACAGCTTATGGTGGAGAAGATGCACAGTAAGAGGAGCACTCTTCCGAAACTACTGCTGGGAGTGGAAACTTGTACAGCCATGTTAGAAGTCAATATAGAGGTTTACCTTGGGAACCTGAATAGGACTTAAATAGACCCTCTGAGTGTGGGTGAAAGTTGTGTGGTTTGGGCAGTTTGTGGAGTCACTGACAGTGAGATCAGGATATATCCCTTGTGCATGAACTGGCTTTTTAGAGCCCATACCCTATAAAGGGATATCTGGTTCAGCCTAGATACAGAGGATAAGGCCTTGGTCCTGACTGAACATGACATGACAAATTTTGTTGACTTCCTATAGGAGGCCTTACACTCTGTGAGAAATGGATGGTGGTGCATGGCGGAAGGTCGGGGAACAAGAGAACTTGGATTGGTATGTCAATTTTTTTTAAAAAAAGATTGTTTTTAGATTTTAAAAAAGTGAATTAAAAGTATTCAGAATCACTCCAATTCAAAACCGAGCTATACCACTTTTGGTTATGTATTCAAAGTATGCAAAATTATTCCATGAGAATATTTTTTCAACTATGTTCATAACAACATTATTCTTTTTTGGTTTGCATTTTATTATTATTATTATTATTATTACAAATTTTCACCTCCTCCCCTCCTCCCATTTTCCTACCCCTTCCCCCATTCCTTCTCCCCCTTCTTCTCCAGTCCAAAGAGCAGTCAGGGTTCCCTGCCCTGTGGGAAATCCAAGGTCCTCCCGCCTCCATCCAGGTCTAGGAAGTTGAGGATCCAAACAGACTAGGTTCCCACAAAGCCAGTACATGGAGTAGAATCAAAACCCAGTGCCTTGGTCCTTGGCTTCTCAGTCAGCCCTCATTGTCAGCCACATTCAGAGAGCCCGGTTTGATCACATGCTCCATCAGTCCGAGTCCAGCTGGCCTTGGTGAGTTCCATTCGATCGGCTCGTGGGAACGCAAACTTGTGCAACCACTTTGGAAATCAGTGTGGCGGTTTCTCAGGAAATCCGGGATCAACCTACCCCAGGATCCAGCAATACCACTCCTGGGAATATACCCAAGAAATGCCCTATCATACTACAAAAGCATTTGTTCAACTATGTTCATAGAAGCATTATTTGTAATAGCCAGAACCTGGAAACAACCTAGATGCCCCTCAATGGAAGAATGGATAAAGAAAGTGTGGAATATATATGCATTAGAGTACTACTCAGTGGTAAAAAACAATGACATTTTGTATTTTGCATGCAAATGGATGGAAATAGAGAACACTATCCTGAGTGAGGTAACCCAGACCCAAAAAGATGAATATGGTAATGTACTCACTCATTAGTGGATTCTAGCCATAAATAAAGGACATTGAGCCTATAATTCATGATCCTAGAAAAGTTAAATAGGAAGGTCTACCCCCAAAATAAAAACATATAGTTATCCTCCTGGATATTGGAAATATACAAGATTTCCAGGCAAAAAATGGAGAGCTTGGGGGTGGGGGTGGGATGTGGTAAGGAGAGATGGAGAGAGAGAAGTGAGACAGGGAGGATGGGGAGAGCTTGGGGGAATGGGACAGTTGGGATGAAAGAGGAGTGGATATGGGAGCAGGGAAGTATACATCTTAATTAAGGGAGCCATTTGAGGGTTGGCAAGAAACTGGACTCTAGAGGGGTTCCCAGGTATCCATGGAGATGTCCCCAGCTTGTTCCTTGAGCATCTGAGGAGAGTGCACCTGAACTGGTCCTATATTATAGCCACTCTGATGAATATCTTGCATATCACCATAGAACCTTCATCTGGTGATGGATGGAGATAAAGACAGAGACCCACACTGGAGCACTGGACTGAGCTCCCAAGGTCCAAATGAGGAGTAGAAGGAGAGAGAACATGAGCAAGGAAGTCAGGACGGCGAGGGGTGTTGGTGCCCATCCAACAACATTATTCTTAAGAGCTAGAATCTGGAAACATCTAAGATGCTCCTAAAATGAAGACTGAGACTGTGGTAAATTTACACAGCTGCTAAAAACAATGACATTAAGAAATTTGGAAGTAAATGGATGGAAATAGAAAAAATTAAATCATCCTGAGTAAGGAAACCTAGCCCCAGAAAGACAAACATTGTGAATATTCACTTATAAGTGGATATTAACTCTCTTGCAAAGGATACCTATGTTTCATTCCACAGGCCCAGAGGAGCTCAGAGTGTAACAGCAACTCATGGATTTCCTTTGGAAGGGGAAACAGTAGACTTTTCCCTTTTTTTAATTGTAAAATCTTTAATACTAATAAACCCCCTTTATTATGAGTGACATAGGGAATTTAAAATGTGTTGTGAAAATCGTTCATGTTGGAATTTATTACTTATTTTTTCTATAAATTTCTAATATGCAGTCAAATGACCCAACTAATAATGTAATTTTTATGTATCTAAACTTATCTTTTACTTATTAGAGACAGAAAGTAAATACTTAATAAGGTCAGTGATATATATATATATATATATATATATGAGATTAAAGGCAAAGAGGAGAGTCAAATATCATTTAACATTTTAAAAGTTGGCTTATCAAAACAAGAATGGCTTTTTTCTCAGATAATTTTAGTATATATTTAATTTATTCTTCATACATTTTAATACAAATATCATTAAAATTAAAAAAACTAATTGTATTTATCATTTCTCTTTGAATATAAGTACAGGATTTGTGAGTGTATGTGCATGCGTGTTTTGTATATATTTTCTTATTGAAAGTAGAGCTGGGTTTCACATTCATATTTTTCAGAAAACAAAGGAAAAAGTTTATTTGAATTGCCTATTAAAATATTTAGAATATAACTGTACAAGAGGGTAAAATTGAGTGGGAAGGAGGTAAAAAGAAGGAAAAGACACCAGATTTCAAAATTACTTTCTTCCTTCTCAAATGATCCAATGTGTGTTGGAATGAAACCCATGCAGCCTGCAGGGCATCAGGAAGATACAGAGCAGCAGATGAGTAGGCACTGACATCTGTGGCTTGGGAAAAAATTGGCAAGAAGAGCACAAAACAAGTAGCTAAGGAACTCAAAGTGGCCATAAAAATGGAATCTTCTGAAAAGCATAGGGCGATTTAAATTCTTACTTTTATCGTCTCATGCTAGTCAGGGAAACATAGGAAGATCACCGTTGGTGAGAAATGAAAAAAAAAAAGTACTACTCAGCAGCAAAAAAACAAGGACTTCTTGAAGTTTGCAGGCAAATGGATGGAAATAGAAAACACTATCCTGAGTGAGGTAAGCTAGACCCAAAAAGAGGAACATGGGATGTACTCACTCATATTTGGTTTCTAGCCATAAATAAAGGACATTGAGCCTATAATTCAGGTTCTTAGAGAAGCTAAATAAGAAGGAGAACCCGAAGAAAAACATATAGGCATCCTCCTGAATTTTAACCTTCATCAGGCGATGAAAGGAGACAGAGACAGAGACAGAGACCCACATTGGAGCACCGGACTGAAATCTCAAGGTCCAAATCAGGAGCAGAAGGAGAGAGAGCACGAGCAAGGAACTCAGGACCGCGAGGGGTGCACCCACACACTGAGACAATGGGGATGTTCTATCGGGAACTCACCCAAAGCCAGCTGGCCTGGGTCTGAAAAAGCCTGGGATAAAACTGGTCTCGCTGAACATAGCGGACAATGAGGACTACTGAGAACTCAAGAGCAATGGCAATGGTTTTTTTTTTTTTTTTTTTTTTGGTTTTTCGAGACAGGGTTTCACTGTGGTTTTGGAGCCTGTCCTGGAACTAGCTCTGTAGACCAGGCTGGTCTCGAACTCACAGAGATCCACCTGCCTCTGCCTCCCGAGTGCTGGGATTAAAGGCGTGCGCCACCAATGGGTTTTTGATCCTACTGCACGTATTGGCTTTGTGGGAGCCTAGGCAGTTTGGATGATCACCTTACTAAACCTGGATGGAGGTGGATGGTCCTTGGACTTCCCACAGGGCAGGGAACCCTGACTGCTCTTTGGGCTGACGAGGGAGGAGGACTTGATTGGGGGGGGGGTGGGAAAGGGGAGGCGGCGGTGGGGAAGAGACAGAAATCTTAAATAAATAAATAAATAAATAAATAAATAAATAAATAAATAAATAAATAAATAAATAAATAAAACAAAATAAAAAGAAACTCCAGGCGTTTTGTAGAAAATGGAAACGGAACAGCCTTTGTTCCTTCATGCAGAGAAGTTGTCTGAAAATATTTAGTGTAAATCAGCAACACTTTCAGAAACACACTACAGGTTGTATCTATGTTCTAGTCACCAAATTTGTGTGATTCTGTTGTTAGATTTCTAAAATTTGTAAACTATCTCCCTTCAAAGAGCCAATCCCTAAGATGTTGAGCACATCTTCTGTATGTTAATTTCTATGAAATACAATAACAAATAAAACATCATACTGAACTTTGGAATAGAAATAGTCAGTACCTAATGTATGACTCATGTCTTAGATAGAATCATAAATCTTATTAAATAATTTAGACATGAAGGAGTTCAGTAATCTAATTCAAGTCTTGAAGTGCTGAGAAAGTATGTCACTAAGAATAATGACATAAAGAAGGGCTGAAATGAAATATTTTTTTCTATATTTTCAGAGTATGCTTCTGTTCATAACTTATAGGAACAGTTTAAAGACCACATCATCTTGTAATAACATACACTTGAGTGCAATTATAATTGAAAATAGAAAGCTTATGTCTAAGCACTCCAAGAGGCGATTTTACCTAATACTTAAGTATGGATGGGTGGAAGTATTAGTAGACAATTTAAAAATAGTAATACAGTAATGTGAACCTTTCTCAATTTTGTTTATGATAATTTTCTCACACATCAATTTACTAACTTCTGATCATGTGTCTTTTTGGATAATTTAGACTAAATAAAACGTCTATTACTATCCTTGTAAAATGACTGCATAGATTCCTTGTTTAATAATTTTGAATCATTGTATTTTGTTTGGCAGAATATTATGAATCACATGTAACATAGCAGGCCAACTAAAACATCCCGAAGATTTTAGTGATTTAAAAGTTCACAATGATATGAACTGAGTCACTGATATAAATTGTAATGCCCACAATGTCAGAGTAAAAGTAGCTTTAATTTTAAAATAGAGTGCACAGGAAATATTTTCTGTGCATGATGGGTATTAAATATTTCAAAACACACTAAAGCTGGGTATTAATATGACTTTAATATTAATGATTTTCATAATGCAATATGTTCTATGGTTTCAACGTGTAAAAACATGGACAGATGAGTTAATTTCCAAAAAATTCTAAATAGTCAACTAAATGTCTTCTGATAATTGACCCGTAAGTTAAAAAACAGTTGCACAAAATGTTTATGAGCCCAGGGAATTTATCATAGTCCTGCATGCTCCATTTATAATCCTGTTTGGATCCAGTCTTTTCTGTCTTACTTTGCTTGAAGTATTGAAATATTAATTAAAGCTTCAAGGAAGCACTTCTACCAAGATTTTGTCTATATTATATAGCTAATTTAGTTCCTCACAGCTTATTCCCAATAGCTGATAGTCCTCAGAGATACTCTGAGTTATTCTTATAGGCATTCAGATGCAAGATTCTTGAAATAGTGATATAATTAATCCATTGATGCATAGTTGCTTCAAGATTCTTGACTTGCAGAAGGATGTAATGTATATAATGGTGTTATGTATTTCTAAACATCCTATTTAAAAGTAATGTATTTTTTAAAATTTACAAGAAAGCTATGTACTACTCATGGTATATAGTGAGTGACTAGTCAATGAATATTTGCTGTTTTGTGAACTGATAAGCAGAGAAACACTATTCTTATGGCTAATGGTATATATGACTATAAATTCTTAATTACTCCAATGGAACTTTTTATTTCCTGTTTGAATTCATGTGTTTAAGACACCAATTCAATTTACTTCCATGATTGGAGTTATAATTTCTGTTTGAAGGAACACTCCATGGTCAAATGCATTTAGCAAATGCAGTTTTAGTTACTGGATTGAATTTTATATACGATAGAGTTATTTTAAAGCTTAGCAGAAAAAGCACCTGCAGAAATACTGGAGACTGGATCTAGTACTACTTTTTGATCAGTTAATAATAAGTAGTCTGATAGTAATTTATCTGTTATTTTGAAACTGATCAGTCTCTGGGTGTGACAGATAGATTTGTTTATTTATTGATGGCTTTTATCTGGTACAGTCTGCTTTGGCTTCATAACTTAAAAGATATTAAAGTCATGGAATCAGATTTCTTGAACACGTCATGGTGCTTCCTTGTTTAAAAGAAACAAATCTGAATTCCTGAGAAAATATTGGGACAGTGTTACACTCTGTAAAACCTCTATGCTTGCTGCACTTTTGAAATATCCTATGATCTACCATTAATAATATCTCAGAAGTGTTTTGTGGTTGTTTCCAATTATTCTAACTGAACTTATTTACACATGAGTAGATAGAAATTCTGTATTAGAATTCCGCTGTCTGCTGGAGTACATGCTCTTGTTCTTTCAAGAAAAACTGATTTTCTTTCAACTATAATTTTATAGTTTTATTAATTTTCAGTGGCAAGGTTATAAATTAATCATTGTTCTATTTCCTCTGTATTTTGTTGTGTTTTCATATGGCTCTGTTGTAACTGGGATTTTTAAAAAAGTTTAAAAAACAAAAATTTTGAATAGAAAATCAAGATAACACATCAATAATTACTAATAGTAATACAAAGGTGAATGGTTCTCACATTTTTATGCCACGCTATTATTTTCCTTCCTTTACCAAATTATATAGTAGAATAGTTTTTTTTTGTAAATTAAAATAACAGATTAGATAGTATGTATGGGAAATAAGCTTAGAGTGAAGGTATGATCATTTATAATCTTGAATCATAAGTATAAATTAGAACACTGATATCTGGAAAAATCATATGCATTTTCTAAAAAGAAAGATTTTGAGAACATTGATTTGTCTTTATTTTAAAAAACAACAACATTAATTAACTAATTAAGTCTTCACACTAAAGAACAGGTTAGTATTTTTAAAAGGACTTTTTTCAGTAAAGTTTTTAAAGCAATCATGCATTAATAATTTGACATATTTATGTTTGTATCTACAGAAAAAGGATAAAGTCTTGTTCTCCTATTTTATATAAATCTTTCAACTTCTTTAGAAAAATATTCTTAAGCAATCAAGCAAAACAAATGATCTATTAATTTTATGTTTTTATCATAGCAATTTCTTCTCATTTTATACATTTCTGTTATAATGTCCATACACTGATATTTAGCTTGGTAACCACCATGGTGTATCTCATACTTATCAATTCACAAAACCTATCCTACATCAACTCATTTATATCCATAAATCAATTATCTGATACCAACCTTACAATTTCAGTTAGCAAGGAAGCACATAGACAGATAGACAGATATATAGATCAAATAAACAGTAAAGATTCAGAAAGCAATGGGAGTTTCAGTTATAAAAACTTATCAAGGACATGCTAAACTAATATATAATTATAAAAATGCTATGGTTTGGTAGAGAGTTTTTTGATGACAGCTTCTAATTCCTCACAACAACTTACAGGTCTATTTAAATTGTTCACCTGGTCTTAATTTAACTTTGAGAGATATATATATGGTACTTATCTAAAAAAAGTCCATTTCTTTTACATTTTCCAATTTTGTGGCATATAGTCTTTTGTAGTAAGATCTAATGATTCTCTGAATTTCCTCTGTGTCTGTGGTTATGTCCCCCTTTTCATTTCTGATCTTATTAATTTGCGTGTTCTCTTTCTGCTGTTTGAGTAGTTTGGATAGGGGTTTGTCAATCTTGTTGATTTTCTCCAAGAACCAGCTTTTTGTTTCATTGATTCTTTGGATTGTTTTCTGTGTTTCTATTTTGTTGATTTCAGTCCTCAGTTTGATTATTTCCAGTCTTCTACTCCTCCTGGGTGAGTCTGCTTCTTTTTTTTTTTTTTTTCTTTCAGGTGTGCTATTAAGTCTCTAACGTGGGCTTTCTCCGTATTCTGAACATAAACAGAAGAGGAGGGGTTTAGGGAATGTGTGGGTGGTGATGAAGTAAGGAGGGGGAATGGAAGAAGAGGAGAGATAGAAAACTGTGGTTAGGATGCAAAAAAAAATCATAAATTTAATTTAGAAAAGAACACACAAAATAAACTTTTCAACTAAAGGAAAAAAGCAAACAAATACAGAGATACTTGAAAATATCGATGTTGTACTTTTAAAAATATATTGTTTGTTAAGGCATAAAATGCTTTAAGGTCTAGAGAGATGGTTTAACAGTTAAGAATAATTGCTTTTTGACCTGTGATTTTGTATGACACCCATATCAGGTGGCTCACAGTTACCTGTAAGTACAGCTCTAGATGATATGACAACAGCTTCTGTCCTGCTTAGACACTTGTGTTCATGATTTACAAATGCATGCACCGAGACTTGGGTATATTCACTGAAATTTAAAAATAAATAAAAAGGAAACACCTCATACTCGTTTCATTATGTCTGAAGCATTTAAGAATTAATAAGCTTCATGTTGAATAGCATGAAGTGTATGTGATGGAACCGATGACTAAGTTTGGCAACTAGACAAAAGAGAATAAAAAAAGTTTTGACAATGGAGAAATGAGGAGCAAATATAGACATTATTTTGAATAATGTGTGGGAAAAATAGAAATTGATGTTTAGTTAATAGCAAAATAGAGGTTTGAATAAGGAAGATGAATGCAGAATATTCATGAAGGTGAATAAGAAGAAAAGGGTTTGAAAGAAGACAGGAACCGAGATTTTAAATGAAAGGTATTCTTTGAAATACTGCATTTTGATATTTTTAAGTCAGTTAATTTTTAAAGAAGACATAAAAGACAGAAAGTGCACATATTAATGAGATGAGTTATAGTACTGATACACATGCTTGTTGCATAACACCAAAGTAAAGTTCATGTACCACATTTTTCATTATTCTTTATGTATGTTTTTGTATTTTTTGACTATATTTTTAGTGATATGAAATAAAAATATAAATATATTTCTTTTATTTATTAATTGATTGGTTTGTTATGATTTAACATTTGGCATAGCCCATTCAATCAAGTTCTTGCCAAGATAGGGTCAAAGAATTTAAGGTGTGTATTTGGTATAAGACATAGACTAAAGCAAAGTAGTTTAGAAAAACTTTGTTCAAAATGCATTTTCTTGTCTATGGAAGATCTGATGTTATTCATTTCCTCAATCTGGGAGAATATTCAAATAATACTTACCAAGGGAAATTAGTAGTATCATGTATTTCCCATCCCTGCATCTATATAAAATGCTGCCACTATCATTTTTCCTAGATACAGGAGTTACTTCTGAAATGACACTAATAGAATTTCAAAGTCCTAAGAGTTTTTCTCCTGAGCTGAGGCCTAAAACTCCTCAAGTTGTCAAATATGTGAAAAGACATTGTGGTACAAGACTACAGAAGGTCTAGAAAAGAATCCTCCTGCAAACTGGTGTATCTGAGGAAACAAAAGAAGCTAATTAGCTGTGGAAGGGTAAAAAGGGCAGCTGTCATCAAACACTGTTAATATCAATACAGAAGCTGGTAGTAAGTCCAGAGTTAAAAGGGAGAAATGGAATTTATTCAGGGTGCACTCGTAGTAGTACAACAGTGCAGATTGGAAGATGGTTTGACCTGAGGCTCATAGCTTAAAAAGGAACACTGCCATTTAAAAAAAAAATTAACTCGATTGCAAAATTATTTTTTTCTATTTTTTTCAGTTTATGTATGCATATATGTGTATGTAGGAATGTACAAATATATTAATGTACATACATATATGGCAATGATAGTTATGTACTCATCTAAAATATATGGAGTTATTACATCCTAATAAAAAATGCAGTGTTCACCCTTCACTAACTAGAATATTGACATTGTGGAGGATAAATCATTGTGAGTAGAAAACCAACATTTTCTATTTCTAGAGTAGTTCCTTAAATAACCTTGTAACATTTCTGTATCATTTAACATTCTTATTCTATTAGGCATAACACTTGGAATGTGTCCCTATGTTTAACAAACACCTAGTTTTCAATAACTCAGAAAACTTAAGGAAACTTAATTTTCAAAGAGGAGACAGATTCAATTCCCAGCATCCACATGGTAGTTTGTGGTAGTTTGTAGCAGTTCATTTTGTTTGCTTCTTTGTTTCCTTTTACTGTAAATATGATTTTTTCTCATGTACTATATCTTGATCATGACTTCCATGTTTTTTACTCTTTCTAGTTCCTCCCAAACTCTACTACCACCTGAACCACCCCCTTTCTGCTTCTCAGTAGAAAACCATCAGGGTTTAAGGGATAATGCTGAAATTTATAATAATAAAAGAAAATTAAACCCATTGGAATAGAAAAAATAAAAACCAGATTGAAATAAGCCCAGGAAGGAGAAAAGATAACAGATACAGCTGCCAAGACCCATTTGTTCATTCACACATTCAGAAGTCCAGACTATGTAAATGAAGAAAGGATCTGAAGAGAAAACACAGAGAATAATACATACATGACTGAATATGACAAAACAAAAATAAAAATAAAAGATAAGATAAAAAAAATAAAAGAGGAAGAGTTCTGACTTGACATGAGACAAGAAGCTTCTAAAATCGATATGGGGTTTGTTTTCTGTTTGCCATCTTCGCTGGCAATGCAGCCTACCTTTAAGAGTATTTTCTTTCCAGAGTGAGAATATCTTGGAATAAAATTAAATTGCCATTTGGTAATGGATTTTAATTGTATACAGCTTCTGGGTGTCTGGAAAGGGGTATGTGTCCATTTCTCCTCTCAGCTCTAGGATCCCATCTGATATGGACCCATGAATGCTCTGGCATGCTGTCTCTGTCTCCATGAGTTCATGTGTATAACAACTCTCTTGATTTAGGAGGCCTTGTATTCTTGGTGTCTTCCATCCCTTCCGGCTATTGAACTTCCTGTCTCTTCTTCTTCAGGGTTCCCTGATCCTCAAGAGGAGGGATTTGTTCCAGATACCCACTTTTGGACTCAGTGTTTTAAGGTCTTACACTCTCTACATCATGTCTAGCTGAGAGTGTCTATACATGCTTCCATCTGCTGAGGAAGAAGATTTTTGTCATCAAAAGTCACTTTATTGTCTTTTGTAGAACAATGGATTTCCCTAGATCCCTGAGCAGTGTTGGGTATGAATTGCTCTCATGGAGTGGGACTGCAGTAAAATCAGATATTGCTTGGGTCCTCCCAGAAGCTTTTTGCAACTATAATACTTAGTATATTTTGGAGGTCAAGGGTTTGTGTCTGACTTGGTTTTTTGATGCATAGTAGAAACTAGATATTAGTTTATTATTTATATTAGTAAGCCAATTTAAAGATAGGGAAAGAGGCCTGATGATTTTGTAGCACTCCTTTCTTCCTACAGTTGCAAGGCAGAGTCAGAGACTCAACGGTAGCCTAGTATACAGAGTGAGTTCCAGGAGTGGCAAGTCTATATAGAGAAATCTTGTCTCTTGTCTCCAACAAACAAACATAAACAATAACAAAAAAAGATGTGTGATATTGGTGTGGTACATATCTACAGATAATTCTCAATAGAGGAACCTTAGATGGCTAAGAAACACTTGAACTGTTCCATATTCTTAGTCATGAGGAAAATGTAAAGCAAAATCTTTTTTTTTGAAATTTCATCTTACACATGTTAAACGGCTAAGATCAATAAGACAAATGAAAGTTTGTGTTGGTCAAGAAAAGTGGAATAAGTTGCTGTTGGGAGTGCAAATTTGTACAGGCAATATAAAAATCAGATTGCCAATTTCTCAAGAAGAATGGAATACATCTCTCTCCAGATCCAGCTGTTTCACCCTCCATATACTTAAAGGACATTTTCGTTTATTTCAGAACCAATTTCTCAACCATGTTCCTCCTTGCTCCTTTCACAATAACTAGAAATGGTCCTAAATGTCCCTCAGCAGAAGGATGGATAAAGAAAATGTGTTTTAGCTAGGCGGTGGTAGCACATACCTTTAATCCCAGAACTCAGGAGGTAGAGGCAGGCATATCTCAGTGAGTTTAAGGCCAACCTGGTCTACAAGAGCTAGATTCAGGATAGGCATCAAAGTTACACAGAGAAACCCTGTTTCAAAAACCAAAAACAAAAATAAAAAAAAAGAAGAAAGGAAGGAAAGAGAGAAAGAAAGAAAGGTAAATGTTTCATTTACACAATGAAATATTACTCAGCCATTAAAAACATGAATACACACATAAACAGATGGAACTACAAAAACAGAAACAAAACAAAGCAACAAGCACACAAATATTCTGAGTGAGGTGTCCCGGGTTTAGATAAAGAAATATGGTATGTATTCACTTATATCTAGATATTTGCTGTTAAATCACTAATAACTAAATCAGAAATCACTAATTTGGGAGCATGTGGACCTTGGGGAAGGGCTGAAGAGGAGGGGAGAAGCAAGGAGGGGAGCAGAGAAAAAAAGGTTTTCTCTGGATAATTCATCCTAAATTTATCTGGACATGGAGTAATTACTGGCTTATTTAAACTCATGTCTATAATGTAAAAATGAACTTTTATTTGAGGCTACAGCTAAATTGGTAACTTGGGAAAATCCCCACTAATTAATCTCCAAATATCTACATGGACTGGAGGTAAAGATGCTATCTTCCTTGGGTCACCAAATGCTGTAAATGTGTGATTTTCTGTTCATATAGAACCTGTTATTTCAAGCGGCAAGTGTCTCCTACTGTTTTTGTCAGCCTAATAAAAAGTGTATAACATTTAGGTGTGAAAGCATTTTTTCCTCAAATTCCCACCTGCTTGCAATTACTAATCAGCTTTCCTTCATCATTGTTCACCCATTCTGGTAGCTTAATATGAATGAAATCACAGCGTGTGATCTTTTGCTTTTGGCATTTTGTACAAGTGGAATGTATGTTCTTTTTTCATTCTACTTTACAGTTTGCATGACTTAAAGCATTTTGTTAATTCATTAAAGTACTGGTAGCCATGTGGTTTACGAACACTTTAATGATATACAGATATTTGATAAGTTTTGAATCTATAGGTTATATCCTGAAGAGTGTAATCTCTAACTTATATAGCAAAGATATCTAATTATTTGGGAAGTCAACAAACTGCCTAACACTTTACTTATTCATTTTTACTATAAAGTTTGAATTATAATAAATTCCTTATATTTTCATGTACTAAAGAAGGACATGTACATGTAATTATAGATAGTTGTGCGAATAAGACATTCAAAAAAGGTTTATTACCAATAATAAATAAAGATTATATAACAGCAATTGACCTACATTATAACAGTAGTCAGGGTACTTGAACATTTGTCTTTCAGGAGAAGACTTTCCTTAGCTTTAAAATTTATTGCATAACTTTGAAATCATTGATCTTCAGAGAAATAAGAAAGCAAACCTTACCAAGATTTATATAACTTCAAGTGGGATAGGCATCAAAATATTTACATATATTTTTTAATGAAACACAATGTATTTTAGGAAAGACATGACAAACATTGTACAACTAAAAACTTAGTTAAATAGGATTCAATCCCAAAAGATAACAATTAAGTAAACACAACATTTCACATGATTTTACTAATATGTTCAATAAGTTCTTATTTGTAATCCATTTACATGACAGGACACTAAAAAACCTAATAATTCAAGTACTTTTATTTAATGTTACCAAGTATTATTAATAGGTATGTGAAATCTACTTAAAATTTCGTTGAAGTTATAAGTTCTAAGGATAATTCTGCATAGTTTCTTTGAAAAAAAAATATCAGTCGAAGCATGTTGAATCTCATCCAATTACCTAGAAATCGAACAGTGTACTGAAGTTCTCATGATGTTAGGTGGTGTGAACACATAATGGAGCAGTTTCAGATTTAGTGGCGGATAATTGGTGAATGAAGTAAATCGGTTCTATGGCAGCCTTTTCTTGACTACTTATTAGGTGGTGACTCAAATTGTGTGTGACTGGCAAGAGGATTCTCACCAAGGAAGCACATGCCATCATTTGAGTAACTGCAAATGACTAAGACAAAAAACTCTTGTAGATATAGAAGTTTTTTTTATTTCCTGATAAAAGGGATATAAAGATAACCTAGTTAATTTTCTTCTACTGTGATAAAAAAAAAAACAGTAACCAAGGTAAATTACAGAAGAAAATGTTTATCTTGAGGTTTATATTTTCAGAGAGTGAGTCCATGGCTATAAGGAGCAGAGGGGCAGGCTGTCTATCAAGATGCTGTAGCAGTACCTGAGAACTTACATCTTGTTGCACTGGCATGAGGCGTAGAGGGCTAACTGGAAATGGTGAGGGCTTTTGAAACACCTTTTCGAATAAGGTCACACATCCTTATTCTTCTGAAACAGTTCCCCCTATGGAGTACCAAGTATTCAATCCTAAGAGCCTATGGGGGCCATTTTCATTCAAATTACTACAAAGAGAGACATCATTTTACCAGGAACACTGGTTATTGATGTTCCGTATTATTGACAAAAGAAATAAGAAGTATATGTCTATAACTGTTTTTTTTTGTTCAGACAGCTTAATAAATTACAGATAAAATAAGCTGGCTATTCTAATATAGAAATTTTTCTATATCTCCTAAATTAGGACAGCTCCAGAAACTGCAACTCAAATACTTTTGCATGCTAATTAGTAACACTACAGCAACTTACTAACGATATAGAAACCTTTTTGTTTTAACCTCATTTTATAAGCAAAAATAAGTTAGTAGGAGTTAAAAGTTACAATGTAGGTGGAGATTCAGAAGTAAATGTCCTAATATGGCCTTTATTCCTTCTCTATCAGCAATATTTTCCAGGTACTGAGATCTATTGTTTTTAAAAATTGAAAGATATCTAGCCAGTTTTCTTTGATTTTGCTGTACAATAGCAACAAGCATATCAAGCAAAGAAATTCACAGTGATGAATGTTAAAATTATAATTAAAATCAAATTTTATCACAAATGATGGCTTATACAAATTAAAACTTTTTAGATAATAGAAATAAATGGTACTTATCCTAATATGTAAAATTACATATGCAAATTTTAGAAAGTCAAAATATCGTTTATAAAAGGGAGCACTTGCTTTCTTTTAGATAAAAAAATCATCTGTTTTTATGTTATCAATCCCAATCCTCATATTGTGCTCCACGTTTTGTAGCTAAGATACAAATAATCTTAAACCTTAAAAGAGGTTTGAATTATATTGAAATTGTGCTGGCATGAAAAAATGACTTTCTATCCAGAAGTAAGCGTTGCATAATATTATTTTACTCTGGGCATGATCGTTACTGAGGGGCATCTACTGCATTACAGTTTTATAATGGGAACAGAAACAGGGCATTACACAGACTTCTTTTACCTTGAGGATCACATATCCTTAGCCCTAAGGCCCTGATGTTTTAAATATGTTAAA
Organism: Neodon shergylaensis; assembly: GCA_025134845.1. NCBI lineage: Eukaryota > Metazoa > Chordata > Mammalia > Rodentia > Cricetidae > Neodon > Neodon shergylaensis. The sequence goes on along the minus strand of JABTXL010006712.1, from coordinate 26,646,958 downwards.
GAAAAAGAGAAAAGAACTTACAACTTATTATAAAACTTAATCTAAAATATTTAAAAATGAGGAAAATGTCATTAGAAGTTAGTTAGAAATTTGAACAAAGGCTCTTAAGTGTTGAAATCCTTATAAAAATGTTATTGTATTTCCTGTAAAGCCGTAGGAAAAAATACAGTTTACAAGTCATTTGCTTTGCAATATAGTGAACCAAATGGCTTGCTGGAAATTTGGATAGAATTCAGTTTTTCTACAGCCACTATTAAAATTGATAGTGACAGCTCATTCTGAGGGAAAAATGTTATTTTCTAGTGATTGATATGAGCTCAAAGGGGTGTGAAGAACTACAGTGCACTTTGTGCATAAGAGGGGCATTGGGATGGCACATCTCTGTCTCCGATTTGAAACAAGCCAGGGGATGACCATTTTCAATACCATTAAGCTTATACACCTCCTTAAATTATTTGATTTGCTGCACTATTCTATACAGTATAAGGTGCCAAATTTTAAAACTAAATCTTTGATATTGTTAGATTAGCACATCATCTGTTAAGTCTGACTCAAATGTCTTCTTCTTTTGATAAGATAGAGTCATATATATCAATTAAATGCCTTTCTAACTTAGTAAATGGTGTTCTCAAATTTTCCACTCTATACGTGTAACAGGTAAAGGAGAATAAAAGCTCTTTGGCATAAGAAAATAAGATTGAATCTTGACATTGGAACAATGGTGTATAACTCTGTCAATGACAAATAGAGCTTAATAAAGATGAATAGTCATTGTTTAAACTCAGCCCATTTAAATTTTATTGATTTGGCAGGAATATGTCTATATGTCTTAATTTCTTAATTACACTTGTACAGTGATCAGCTAGTGTTTCATTGAGAAAACACTTTGGGGAGTGGATTATTTATACATCTCAAAAGATGCTCTGAAAACATTCTAGCTTTGTTTTCCTGTTGTTGTATTTTCTTATTTATTCAGATTTTAGTTGCCACTGACATTCTTTCATAAATGAAACACAACTTCTAGCAGTTGCAACACTGGAAAGTGTTTACAGTGCTTTCGTATTTAGACAGGCATTCTCTCGACATTTTATATATAAACACTACATGGTCTTTTAAAATGTATGTATTGCTAATTTTCATAAGTTAGTATTCTAGTTTAGAAGCTAAAACAAATGGTGTAAACAAGCTTTATGAAACAAAGTTATTTCTTACAGGGTTGAAGGCCCAGAAACCCAAATGTATATGTCTTGCATCTCAGGAATAGATGTAAGGTCCACATCCCACCAGCAAGAATGGTTTGCACATCCTCAGGCTTCTCAATAAATCTCTTTATCATCCAAGTCTACCCATAGGCCCTTCTTTGACACTTTCAATATGAAATTATTAAATCTTTTCCTTTAGACACCTCCATCCTTATGACCTCATTGTCTTCTGAAGGCATAGTCCATACTACCACAAATCTGGAATTAGAAATTCCACATATAAATTTGTACAATGTAAGCCAGAAATAACCATAAGCCAATTCACTGAAAGGGTGGTACATGTTTTTAGTTCTAACACTAGAGATGCTGAGACAGGAAGAAGTCCAGATTCAGATACATAGAAAGTTTGATGCCAGCATAAACTACATAAATTGCTACAATAAAATAAAAAATAAAGCGAAAATAAAGTGATTGGACAATTGAAGGCATAAAAAGATCATGACATTTGTGGCCTGTATGTTTTTAATTGTAAATCTGTTGCCATTCCAAAATTTTACATGAGTTCAAATCAAAGTGCATGGAGCATAAATGGGAATTACAATCAATAAATATGTATAAGCCAGTTCTCTTAGAAGCAACTACTCTATCACCAAGAGCATATATATGTGTGTGTTGCTCAGCAATCATCAGAGAAACTTCCTGTAGGTGGAATAACACAGAGATCCACATCAGTAAAAGGATAGAGAGTGAGCGACTTTGGAACACTTAGCAATAAATGGGATGTCTCCAACAAATCCCTCCACTTTGGGCTTAGAGAAACTTACCAAAGAAGAGGAAAATGCTTATAAGAGTCCACAGAGATGGAGGGTACTCTGAATGAAGACGTTTTAAACATAGCAGGACCAACACACAAATGAACTCACAGGCTCTTTTTTTTATTATTATTATTATGCATAGAGCATGTATGGTGTGTGCCAGATGGGGGTCCCAGTGCAAAGAGAAGCGGGAAAAAGATACCATCCCTAATTTAGAAACTCTCACTAATAGAAAGCTTTAGTTAGTTCTTGGTAACAGAGTCCTACCGGGGATTCAAATCATTTTTAAGGGTGTTTCCCATGAGCAACAGTCTATGGCCAAGACAAAACAAACACAATATCATCTTCGGAGGTTTTTCGAGTCATAATGTTTTGCCAGGACATTTTTGTGTGTGGGGTTTTTTTTTTTTTTGAGTTTACATTACAGCGTCAGGCTTTGTGCTTTTTATGTGATTTATTTGTATACAAATATGTGTGACTTAGCATCTATTCATGTTTCTTAATATTTTTGACTCTTTTCCTTGTTTGCTTTATATTATTTTTTAATCTTTTTATTACTCTTTAGATATCGCTCTCTTTTCTAATAAGAGACAGAAAGAGTGAGGTTTCAAGTACAAAAAGACATGGGAAGAAACTTTAAAGAGGTGAGGGAAGGGAAACCACAATCAGAAAATATTGTATGAAAAAATTATTTTCAGTTAAACAATGAGGAAAGAGTAAGCATCAAAGTAATCAGATAGAATAAATGAAACTGTAACTTACTAGATACTTAGAAAGAAGTCACTAAACTAAGAATAACAAATACTTTTTTAAATCCTTGTTGTACTATTTTTACCTCGTAGGTTCCAAATTCTAAGTTTTAAACTCTTCTGTCCACTTGAATAAGATCATTTATTTTCAGTGAACATCGTTAGTTGCTTATATGAAATATTAAGAATAAGAAAAAATTCTCTTGGTTAAAGGAGAGATATTTAATAAAAATAAAGTATTATACATTTAATTGAATTATAGTTCAAAAATGATTGTTTTGGGGTTTTACTCTTAGAAATATAACCCTCCTCTCAAGGCTCAGGGAATTTGCAAGAGAGCAGAAAGATCATAAGATTCAGAGATGCTGAATAAGTTCAAGGAAACAATTTTTAAGGCCACATCACAGGAAAAGTGGCTTCAGGTACAAAATTTCTATAAGTCCAAGCCTGATAACATCCCAGCATGGAGGGAAGAATGTAGGCACAAGAACTCACAGAGGCGCTGTAAACATTTGATAACTGCTGGGTGAGGGAGAATCAGTTTTCTTCAATGATGTAACACCCCTTTGCCAAAAGCACTTGCGTAACATGAACTGTACTTGGTAGGGAGGAAGTAAAGAAAACCTTAGCCGAGTGAGTGGGGATATGAATGTAGAGAGAAACATGGTCTGAATATGATCATAATACATTGTATAAACTTCTAATAAATTAATAAGATATATTTTTCAAAGGAATACACAATATTTGTCACACAGCAGCACATTGAGTGCTCTCACTTAACCAGCAGTATTAGAACTAGATAATCTGAAAGAACTTTGTAGTAGAGCCATACAGTTCAGTTTAATGTCCAATTATTTACTTTCCCTAGATTAGTATTTGTAATTTCCAAATGTTCACATTACTATGGTTCACTTACTTGAAGACATTCATGTTAAACCTCCACATTACAACCACATGGATCACATTATACAAGGGTTATAAATGTGCCATTCTCTCACAGGTATTAGTTCTAAGTAAAATAACGTTAACTTATGCTTCTAGACACAGGCACGTATGTAGTTACTACTGTGAATCCATGAAGCTTCTTTTTGAATTCTGTTTCAACAAAGTCTGTAGTTCACTGAGTCATAGGTTTTATGGCAAAGCCAGCAGATGAGAAATGTAGCCACAGAGCAGAGTATGTAAAGGCAGAGCTAGAAATAGAAATGTTCAGCTTAAATTTGAAAAGCAAAATTCATAGACAGTGAGTTCTGTTTGTTTCAGTAAGGCTTAAGCGGTGTCAAAATACACATGTTCAGACAATTCAAAAGTTCTTCGACTTTGGAGATGTCTGAGAAGAGATATTCTTATGGACCTTGGCTCCTGTAAAATTAATCTCTTATGTTGATAAAATGAAAGTGATATTTTCTCAAAAAAGAAGAATGATTTGGCTCCTACTACCAACCATATGCTTGGGGCAGGAAAACTAGTCTGTGTGTCATTGTGCTTCTTAAAAAAAAATCTCATTTGATGTTTGTCACAGTAAGTCAATCATGGGGTATCAGTGCAGTGAGGCAGGTTAGCAATTCATGTTCCCTTTAATCTCCTCCAGTGTCTATAAAGGACGTTTGCAAGTATTCACTGACCTCCTGCAGTAACTTTTGGGAAATATATATCTTTCAACCTTGTAAACGTACATAGGTATATGAAAATTTCTGGATTCTAACTTCCTACTGAGAAATATCACTCTATAGCTTTGAAATCTATTTATTAAAATTTCATAACAGTGTTCTCTAACGATAGGTAAATGCATGTGTTCTTTTCTTATTGATTTTACAACAAAAATAAGAATGAATTTTTATTTTATAGTAATTTCAAAGTGAGAAAAAAAATGAAGTCAGTACAATTATATCACATACATCTTATACTCAGATTACCGTATTGTTAGCATCCTAAATTAATATGATCTGTGGGTTACAGGGTATGCTAACATTTACAAATTCTGTATTTTATCCAGTTAATTGATTCTGCATTCTGACACTAACCACAAATTATGTCAGGTGGTCCAGCTGTTTATGTATTTGCTTACTGCAGCACGTGACCATGCATGTGGTCTCCTGACTTTCACTTCCCCCAAGCCTCTAAAGTTTGAAGAGTTTTAGTCAAATACCCTCTAAAATAACTCTGTTTCTAATATTTTTCTCTGAATATACTGGGGCCATAATTATTGAAGATGAAAAACAATGAATTGTTAATAATAATTTTATATGTATAACAAAGGATGTCTTCTTACTCTGTTACTATGAAAACATAAATTATAGAAATTATCTTGCAATATAGCTATCAAAATGATGAAAATGAAAAGAAGAGACTTTAGTAGGAATTGGAATAATTACAATATGTGTATATTGCCCTTTAAAGAATAGTAATGATAGGCCTACTGTCTTGATCTCTAGAAGAGCTGGGAACAAAAGAATGTGAAACTTGGCCTGACAGTGGAATCAATTGAAAAATATTACTTGACAAAATTTCCTGAATTTGGAATTATGAAGTAATATACTTAAAGAAGATGTATATGCTTTACTCCTTGAGATATAGTAAGTTAATATATAATAATATCATTCTGAAATAATATGTGTGAGAGTATCAAAGAATTTTCTGCATACAAAAGTAATTGATACAAAACCTTGATTTTTATTCTTCTAATATTTTAACCACTGGCCACATGTGAGGGTTTAAGTTCAAGCTGGCCTGGGTCTGAAAAAGCCTGGGATAAACCCGGACTCGCTGAACATAGCGGACAATGAGGACTACTGAGAACTCAAGAACAATGGCAATGGGTTTTTGATCCTACTGCACCTATTGGCTTTGTGGGAGCCTAGGCAGTTTGGATGCTCACCTTACTAGACCTGGATGGAGGTGGGTGGTCCTTGGACTTCCCACAGGGCAGGGAACCCTGACTGCTCTTTGGGCTGACGAGGGAGGGGGACTTGATTGGGGGAGGGGGAGGGAAATGGGAGGCGGTGGTGGGGAAGAGACAGAAATCTTTAATAAATAAATTAAAAAAAATTTAAAAAAATTCTTTATATTTTAACAATTTTTTCACATTCATAAAATAAGTAGGATAATATTAAATAAAATTTTTCACTTTAAAGGCAGTTCTATTATATATACCTAAAATATTTAAGTGAATCATTTATAGCTATATAGATATGATAAAACTCAAAATCGTAATGTTAACTAGGAGACACTACATGGTTTCACTTATATAAAATTTCCAAACAGAACAAATGTGAGTTCTGTATTAGAAGTCAAGACATTCATTGAGGACAGGATGACAGAAAACATCAAGTGAGAATCTCTATTTTGTTTTATTTCATTATGAAAGCCAGTTACATGGATATGATAACTTGGAGAAAATCTGCTCATCAGTTTACTTCTGATTTTGTGCTTTTTGATTTGTAATCCTTTAGTAAAAGTTTGTCTAATAAAGTAATTGTGTCATACTTTGTCAAAGAGTTTATGCAGAGACAGAGGAATAAGACCTGGTAATATTCAATCATGACTGATAGACAAACCATATAAACCTTAGCACCAACATGAAAATCTGAGCAGTGTAAGGAAGCTGCATAATTTTTTAATTAATCATATATCCAGAATATTAAACATCATATGCATCTTTGTTTGTATAAAACTGTCAATTTTTGTCTTTAATAATACCTACACCCAAAATACCACTTCTATAAATATTTTATATTCTGTATTCAAAATTATTATCTTAGATATGTTAGCCTCACTCATTGATTTTGGTAACTCATAACTTTCTTTCTTGCTTCCCTATTAGAAAAGAATTAACATCAAGGAAACATCTCTTTAATAAGGTTATAACCACTAATCCAAACCAGTATGTGCTCCAATTAATAGAAGAATTTTTCTTTGGTTATAAATACTTGAATGAAGACTTGAAGAATCTGTCATAAATATTACATATCCCCACTAATGATCTTATGAAATGATTACATGTATTATATGTTCTTTGGGTTAATGTTCTGGCATTGCCTTAATATTAAGGTTTCTAGTATTTCTGAAAGTTATTTCACTATTTCTCTTTTTCATTATGCACTATCTTTGTATAAGTATAAACATAATGTTACGGCTATACATAAATTTATTCCATTATTTTCTCTGTTTCATTATGTACTATCTTTAAACAAGTGTAAACACCATGTTATGGATATACATAATGAAGAATCAATCTCTGACTACTACGGATAACCAATATTGTGGTTATTTGTTAAATGTGCATTAAAATCAAAGAAAAAGATATACCCAGTAAGATTAAACATTATATGAGGAAAGAAAAGTTGAAAGCCTTTCCTTTAAAAATTACGATATGCCTGGTAGTGTTGGTGCATGCCTTTACCCCAGCATTTCAGGAGGCAGAAGCCAGCAGATCTCTGTGAGTTCAAGACTAGTCTGGTATACAAGAGCTAGTTCTACGAGATGCTCCAAAACTAGAGAGAATCCCTGTCTTGTAAAAAAAATGAACTGCACTGCACATTTTTCTTTAAAATTTGCATGGTTTATTTTATGATTTTAAAATATCTACAACAAATTAAAAAAGATAGAAAAGAAAGTATGCAGAAACACATATATTAAAGAGTAACTGATTAATTGTAAAAAAAAAAACCACAGTAAATATGTACACAATGATCATTTAAATATACCCTTATACATGGGGATAATAAATTTACAGTTTTGAGAAATAACAAAGAAGATGAAGGAGTCATTCACTAGCTGTAATTATAATGAAAGGTATGAGTAAAATTCTTGTTAAAACAGCATTAGCCGGGCGGTGGTGGCGCACGCCTTTAATCCCAGCACTCGGGAGGCAGAGGGAGGCGGATCTCTATGAGTTCGAGGCCAGTCTGGTCTACAAAGGGAGTTCCAGGACAGGCTCCAAAGCTACAGAGAAACCCTGTCTCGAAAAATAAAAAACAAAAAACAAAACACAGCATTATAGTGTAAAAATGCTGACCATTTAGCATTACGTGAGACTCTCTAGTACACAATGCCTTAAATTTTCATTTCCAATTTGGCCAACAAGAATCCAGAGACTATTTTTACAATTATACTTTGGGTAGCAAAATATTTGTATATTTCAGAGCAGATTATATTCCCATAGATATTGTTTTATTTTTTGTAATGGAGCCTGTGACATTTCTAAATCACTCTATTTTTTTTTGACAATTTCTTTTTAATTAATTGCTGAAAGAATGAATACCCAGAGTGTCTGGGAGACTTCATTGCTCAACTTGTCCTCAAGACTTACTAGCCAGAATCCTTGTGTTTATTCCTCTTTTTGTGTTTGCTACACTCTATGAATCAATTTCAATGATTTTAAAACAATTACAAAAATTTTACCTTAGTTTTTCTGGTATGATTTTAATTGTAAACACAAAGATCTAGCAACAATTACAGTACTTTGATTAGTACACACCATTACTGGAAGATAGATTACTTAGATTTTAAAAGTTTTTATCAGTTGTTATTTGCATGTATGAGGGAGAGGTCTGTGTAGCTGAGTGTATAAGATTTTATTGATTTTTATTGTGGGTATGTGTGTGAGTTTTTGCTAAATAGTCACATAACTGTTTAAAATTCCCTGCCTTGAATAAACCTTTTCCTCTGTTCTAATTTGAGGCACAGAAGATGTTATAGAAATAATAGTGACTTTGTAAAGTTTGATTGAGGAATCTCAGTAGCAGATCTTTGCAAGTGTATTTATTTTTCTTCTAGTTTTGGTCTTAAAGTAATTATACAATTACAAAAATAGTTGGAACATATTTCCTAGAAGATGTGTAGAATTGTTAAAGATAATTAATTTGAGACTCTTGCTCCATTTCTTGTACTGTAAGCTTAGCTTTCTATACATGGACTGTGGCTCCATAGTCTACTAGAGACTGTTATCTTTCCTTGTCCAAAAAATATTTTATGACAGATATTTGCTATGTATCAATAGGCACACAGAATAAAATACATGTATCAAGCTGGTTTTGAGTTTGAAATCATTTATTTTATTTTATTTTTGAGATAAGTCCTCACTATATAGACCTAGTTGGCCCACAGTATACTATGTAGATAATTCATATTGAGCTTAGAGTCACAGACATCTGCCCTCTTGTGCCTCCACAGTTCCAGAATTAATGGTGCATGCCATACCGGCCAGATTTAAATGGAAACCGTATGCTCACCTCTACACATAAATTGTTTTCATTTTTATTCAGTTCATTGTGTCTTTATATATTAGTTGAGCTTTATCTTTTGTCTTTTGTATATTTATAACTTGTTGCAATATTAATAATTGAGATTTTTAAAATCTCTGCTTTATATCAATATGGTAAGAAATACTCTAGGACCCAAGTGTTTACACAATTGATGTTTGTTTGTACCATAAGATATAAGGTTTGTTAATATGTGCTTTTGGGTACTTTTATGCTTCTTGTTCATTTCCTACATAATTTCAGAAGAGTTTCATAGTTAACGGTGTCTTCACTTCTGTCTTTGCTGACTTTTGAATCCTTTATGCCATAGCAGTTGATTTGTGAGTCTATCTTTCATTTTTATTGTTTTGACTTCACATCTTTTGCGGCTAGGTCTTTTATTATTAAGCAAAGTAAGGATTTGTTATGATTTCTGGATAGATGGAGACATTTATTAGTTTGTTCAGACTGCTATGGCCGAACCCCTCAGACTGAGTGCCTTCTGTGATAAATGTTGTTCTCTCACCATTCCGAATGGTGAGAGTCCAGAAAGTATCAATGGATTGATTTGTGGTGATGTCTCTCTTGACGTTTATTTCTACCCTTTCTTTCACAGAATCATGTGAACTTTATTTCTGTCACACATGTGTGTCTGTTCCTTTTAGATGAGGGCAACATTCTAACAACCCTTCTGAGAGGCAACTTTGTTCCTATACAGTCACATTGGCGACCTGGACTGACACATATCCATTTAAGGGGGCACAATTTAGTGTATAATACACGTTTTTAATCACAGGCAAATGTTATCCATTGACTGTGGTGAATTACTTTATTTTACAATTACTTTATTTGGCATTATTAATACCTCTTAAGCTTTCATATGCTTGATATTTTGATATCCCTTCATACTGGATTGTTAAATATAATACAGTTGTGTCTTTCTGTTTAAATGTAAAATACTACTTTTGTTTAATTGTTCTTCTTGGAACACTTATTCCATACTATTGTTATATAATAATCACTATGTATATTTCTACACTGATTCTTTTTTCTTTATATTTTCCTGATATTCTTGTTACCTGTCTCCTAAAAATATTTCAAAACCAATTTAATCTGTGTTGAAAATTGAATAATTTTGTCTACTATCCTCCTGTTCAACTTATTTTTTCAAGCCTTAACCTATTCAGAAATGTATAAGACTATATGTTGACATAGTGTTCCTGAGGACAGAATCAAATATGAATTGTGTTAGAGATGTTGACTTTAGATGTGAGGAGATTAGCATCCCAGTGAAGTTCCACTTCAAAGAACTTGTGTTTCTTCCATATGCATAGTGTTATACAGAAGACAAACATGAGTGGTGAAACCATGAAATTTTGATCCAATAAAAAAGTTCAAAATGTGTACCTGTTTCTGAAAAATGCTGCAAAATTCCACTATCAATTTTGGGGGTAATTCTGGATTTTTTTAAAACCTTGAGGCAACAGCATATCAAAACATTAGGTCACGTGATCAGTTGAAATATCTTGATCAATCAGAAAAGGAATGAATGACTTTAAGTTTAAACTAATTCTAAGTGAAGAGAGTGTAGGTTTTAGTTAAGAAGTGATGTCGGATGTCTGAAACCACTACTCTAGAAGCACAGATGGATGACCGAGGAAGAGTAGGATGGCTAGAGAAACCTGCAGAAACCCAGACCCTGTGACTTGATCCTCCATAGGGTTCATCACTTCTAACTTTGTAGGTGTACTCTTGCTTTAATAAATCTTGCTTAGTGCACAGTTTTTCCTGCATTTATTGCATGCCTTTTGAAACCCAAAGAACCAAGAGACACATGTGGCAGCACCAAAGAACTGATATGGAGAAGAGGTGAAACCAGAGGACAACTTTTCCAAGAGAGTGAGTTACCAGAAACATGATCTTAAACTTGTAGCTCCAAAAGTATGCTAAAGAAAATTTCTTTTGCTTGTGATACCATTCTATGATATATTGTCACAGTAGCTTGAGCAGGCAGATAAAAATGGACCTTAGTGGTATTTGTAAAGAGAATCTCTCTCTCCTCTTAGTGTTTACCTAACAGAAATCTATCTTTATTACTTTCTTACCAGTTCTTAAATGCTTGGAACCCTTGACCATTTTTAGTTTCCCTTAGTCATTTTTACATTTTATATTGTTAAATATAATTTTAATTATTGCCTATGCTTATATTTAAAAACAAATATGAGCATATTTGACAATGTTCTTGTAAAACTTCAAACAAGAACAAAATAAAAATTCCTATCAAGATAGTGAAAATCTTATATTTACCTATATTTATAATGTTCTTTCCTTTTAATACTATAAAATTTTATTTTTTATGATGCATTCTATATCCTTCTGTCTGTCTCTCTATGTATTTATATCTATATCTATCTATCAATCATCTATTATCTATCTATCAATCATCTATCTATCTATCTATCTATCTATCTAAATATATATTTGAATATATATGTGAAAGTGTACTTCTGTTTGTGTGTGTATGCACAGGAGAAAATGGCCTATAATGAAGGGATTGAGATCAAAAGCTAACCTGAGGTTGTCTTTCATCCTTCTTGGGCAGTGGCTTTTGCAGGATAATCCAGGCTGACTGGAGGGCATCTAGAGATTATCCTATCTTTGCTTGTCTCCCCACAGTAGGAATACAGAGACTGTCAATATATAATATGCCATTCATCTACCTCAAGGAATATCTGCATGGTGTCTGATCATTTAAATCCAGGGACTGCACTTGTACAGCTCTGCTTCTTTTCCTCTGTGAGACAAGGCCCTGCTATCTATTTACTTTTTGTTTCATTTTGCTTTGCGTCAGCATTTTTGTCTTATTTAGGTTTTTGCTTGTTTGTTTTTACTTTCTATTTTTGTAGTTTATGTGTGTGTGTTGTTTGTTTGTTTGTTTATTTGGCTTTGAACTCATTACAATTCTTTCGCCACACATTCTCTACTGCCGAGATTATGGGTGTGAACAGCTCCGTATGAAGATTCATTTCGTTGTTTTTATTTTTTATTTATTTGCTCGCTGTTGGTTTAGATAAATTTCTTTAGTCATCCTATTTTCTTATGTTCGTTTTATTGTTTGTATGTTTTATTTATTTGCTTGCTGTTGGTTTAGATAAATTCATTTAATAGTGTGGTTTCCTACTCTTCATCTGTATTTTACCTTTATTAGAGAAGAACATTTTCCCTGAATTAAAAAAAATGTGTTCACAAGGATCTGCTGATGTGTGTGTGTGATGTTGCATATTGTAAAAATATTGAGACAATTTTCTCTGAATTTCATTGTTTCAAATGAAATATCAATGTTGTATGTAATAGACCACTTATCACAATGTTTGCCCTGGTGTTCTTCGGATTTCGATTTTCTAAGTCTAATGACCAAGTATCTTAGAGTTTTTTTTTTTTATCTTGAAAGCTAGATTCATATGCTTTCCGTCTTTCATTTTTATTGGGTCTATTTAGTGCTGGCTGCATGTGCATGGGTGTAGAATAATCTACTAGATTGTAAATACTCTACTAGATTGTAGATAATATACTGATAATGTAGATCAGGCCTCCATTTTAAACAAAACTGCCTCTCTTTTTCCCAGCAGCCAATGATTGCTAACAGCTCCTCAGCTAGTGTTAAGACTCCATTAGCTTAACTGTATAACTATACCCATGAAATTTATGAAATTTGATCCTGTTAATATCTTGTGCATGCAAATTCAGCCACTGAAGCTCATGCATAAACAGTCTTGCCATGACCATCAGAAGGTAAGATTTCACTGCAGCTATCCACTACCTCTGCCCTAAGACTCTTTCTGTTCCTTTTTCTGTTTTTCTTTTTATTGATTTTGATTGAGCTCTACATTTTTCTATGCTTGCCTACCTACTCTCTCCTTACTTTCAACTCAATCCCAAGGTACCCATGCTCCCAATTTACTCAGGAAATCTTGTCATTTCCTACTTCCCATGTAGATTAGATCTATGTATGTCTCTCTTAGGGTCCTCATTGTTGCATTGTTGTCTGGGTTTTTGGGACTGTGATTTGTGGGCTTTTTTTTTGCTTTATGTTTAAAATCCACTTATGAGTGAGTACATATGATAATTGTCTTTCTGGGTCTGAGTTTCCTTACTCAAAATGATGTTTTCTAGCTCCATCCATTTGCCTGCAAAATTCAATATGTCATTATTTTATTTTCTGCAGTGTAGTACTCCATTGTGTAAATGTACCACATTTTTCTTATCCATTCTTTGGTCTAGGGGCATTTAGGTGGTTTCCAGGTTCTGGCTATGACAAAAATGCTGCTATGAACATATTGAGTACATGTCCTTCTGTGTCCTTATGGCACAATTGAACACCCTTTGAATATATACCCAAAAGTTGTATTACTGGGTCTTTAGGAAGGTTGTTTCATAATTTTCTGAGAAATCACCACACTGACATCCAAAGGGTTTGTACCAGCTTGCATTTCCATAAGCAATGAAAGAGTGTTTGTTCCCTTTACCCCACAACCTCTCCATCATAAGTTGCCATGAGTGTTTTTTATCTTGGCCATTCTTACAGGTGTAAGATGGAATCTCAGAGTTGTTTTGATTTGCATTTTCTGATGACTAAGGATTTTGAGCATTTCCTTAAGTGTCTTTCAGCCATTTTAGATTCCTTTGTTGAGAATTCTAGGTTTAGGTTTATAGTGATAAGTACACTTGTACGCATTGGCACAGGAGATGACTTCTTAAATATAACCCAAGTAGCATATACACTGAGAGAAACAATTAATAAATGAGACCTCTTGAAACTAAAAATCTTCTTTAAAGCACACTGTCAATGAGGCAAAACAGTAGTCTACAGAATGGGAAAAGATCTTCACTAACCCACACCAGACAGAGGTCTGATCTCCAAAATATACAAAGAACTCAAGAAATTGTTCATCAAAATAACAAATAATCCAATAAAAAATGGAGTGTGTCTTCTTCTGAGGTAGTCCCAAAGCCATGGAGAGAAAATTCTAGTTCATGACCTAGGGAGGAAAAGTGGAAGGTAGAAAAAAAATTGAAGGGGTGAGAATAGAAGGTGAAATTGATCAAAACATAGTATAAGTGTATATCAAATTTTCACAAAGAAAATTAATAAAATTAAAAAAAAAATAAAGCTCACAGTTTTGTTATAAATGATCTATGCTTTCAAAATAACTCTTCAGGTCTCTTCTCAGTCATGACCTCAGACCCTGAGGCATCGACTTCCTTCTAGAAATTATTCCTGCATCTCTGGAGCCTCCTTGTTAAACTTTCTTGTTGGTAGTTGTTTGCTTGTTTTCATTCTTATAAAATCATTTCGTAATTTTTGTTCCATTTGCATGAGTATAATATTATTTTAATACCAATTTTCCTATTTTTAGTCGTCTCTGATACTGAATTTTCTCTTTATTTTGATTATCTTAATTTTGTACTGTATATATTTTTCTTTGTATTTTCTATAAACACATTCATCCACTGATATTTTGATTTGCTACACTTTCCCACACTTTCAAGTTGAAACATGTTTGTAGCTGCTTTTACTGGTCTTGTGACAGAAACTTTTACATTTTAATTTCAGAAAAGATTCCAATAATATTTTGAATGACATGTACATTTTTACTACTAAAATTTTGACCTTTTAATTATTTAATATAAGGCTTCCAAATTTGTTTAGTCTTTCTGTTGACCATTCTGGCAGGATACTGTCTTGGAGTGGCATCTGTCAGCATGTGGTATCTTTTCATGAGGGCTCAGTAACAGGATGATTCTTAGCCTTTTACAGAACCTTTGCTTGCTTCTGTGATGGGGAGCATCTCTATATCTCTTCTCGCTTGCCTTACAGTGACAGAGTGACAGAAATGAAAAGTGATTGGTTGTTGGCTTTGTCAAAGTGCCGAAACACAATAAGACCTGTCCTGACAATGCTCACCACGGCGGTATAGGAATAGGATCTTTCATTTCTGCCGGATGGGTAGCCACTGTGTTCTATTCTTTCAATCACTGCTTCCAGAGAGGGAAGAGGAAATGTCTGATCATTGCTTTATGAGAATTTGAGCTTTGAGCTTTCAGAGTTGTTTTCCTTGACAACTCTTTGACAAGTGATTAAAAATGCCATTTCTGAGGTGGGAGAACATGGTATTTCAGACTTCCTCCTAAGCATTTGTTGGCATGGCTCACATGTCTGTGCCCTTGATTAAAGCAATAGTTTGTTTAGAAAATCTTGATCTGAGCCTCTTGATGTTTCCATTGGCCACCTTAATCACCTCTGAATCTATGATATAGAAACAAGAAGAACAAAAAAATGGGAATCGTGCAATCATATAGTGTTTTACCCTTTATTTATTATTAGAGCCTTATGAAAAACCAATATGTGATGTTCGTGATGCTCATTTCTACTTTGGGAAAGATCATCAAAACAAGACTGTTACATTTCCTCAGAGTGGAGTTGCTGTAACATCTTTCTAACAAAAGTCCTACAGTCATCTCTTATTATGTTGCTATTAATCTCTGCTGTTCTGAATATAGATAAAGAGGTCCTGAATCACCTGTGTATTTTTTTAAGTATCTGTTCATTATTTATACCAGCTAAGACTTAAATATGAATGCTAAAAAGCATATATCCTTTTCTCATACCAATTATTTATAACATTTTGATAAAAAGATGATCAAATTAAAAATTGAATTAACTCATATATTTTAACACCCCTTTGTCATACCAGCCTCTATCAATTGCTTTTGAAAGTATTTTCTAGCTATCAGCAATTACATGCATTTTATTTTTAAAAGGCAAATAAAAACACAAATGCCAGAAACAAGTAAACAAATAAAAATTATATTTTATGCTCCAAAAGTTTATAATCTAAGATTAATTGAGGAACAGAGATCAATACACAAATAAGAAAAAATATGTTTTAGTCTATAATGTATATTTTATATTCTTACCCTAGAAACAAATTTATTAAGTATTCCTAAGACAGTGAATTTTAGTGGTAGAGGAGATGATCTGTGTGATTGCTGGAAATGGAGGCAAAGAGGAAACGGAGATTGCATGGGAGATGAGACTGGATGATTTGATATGGAAAGAGATGGAACTGGTGAAGATCAGAAGTTGGCCTTTCTACATCTGGGATGAGAGTGATGGACTGTTGCCCAAGGAATGTTAAGGTGCATGTGTTTTGATCCAATAGAATTTGATCATACTCAAAATTATGTATTATTGAATACAATCCTTGATAATTTATACTTATAACATCTCAATAACTTTTCATTCAAGTGTTTCTCTCTCTGTATGTCTTTGTGTCTTTCTCTCTCTCTCTCTCTCTCTCTTTAGTTCCATGATAAACTTCTTTACTAGACTCATTGGTCCAAATGAGTAAGTTCATACTAACTGTATTCAGTGACTTTTGAAGAGAATGAGGCCCTTAATTGTTTAATTTACATATAAATACATAATCCAAAATGAATATAAAATAGAGCAAAAAGTACTAAGAGACAGTTTTAATTTTTTTCCCGTTTAAGGTTAGAGAATTTCATACAGCTTAATTTGTTCATATTATTTCCTCCCCAATTTCTCCCAGATGTTCTCTGACATTGGTGAGAGGACAGATTTTGGGCCCTCTTCTTCTTGTCTGTACTGAGATTTTGCGTTATCATCAGGTATAGTTGTGTGTAGTATGTCATGTCTTTCTCTATGTTTTTCAGACTTGGGGGCTTGTGTAAATATGAGACATTTCTTTTAAAAAGTTTGTTTTCCTGTTTCCCCAAGTTCCCCCCATCCTCCCCTTCTCAGTTTTCTCTCCCCATCCCCTCTTACCCCCATCCCACCCCACCCCCAAGATCCCAATTTTCTCCCCGGCAATTTTGTCTACTTCCCATAGCCAAGAGGATAATTATATGTTTTTCCTTGGGTTCACCATCTTATTTAGCTTCTTTAGGTTCACCAATTATAGACTCCGTGACCTTTATTTATGGCTAGAAACCAATTATGAGTGAGTACATCCCATGTTTCTCTTTTTGGGTCTGGGTTACTTCACTCAGGATAGTGTTTTCTATTTCGATCCATTTGCATGCAAAATTCGAGAAGACATTGTTTTTTACCGCAGCGTAGTACTCTAATGTGTATATATTCCACACTTTCTTCATCCATTCTTCCATTGAAGGGCATCTAGGTTGTTTCCAGGTTCTGGCTATTACAAATAATACTGCTATGAACATTGTTGAACAAATGCTTTTCCCAAGAGTGGTATTGCTGGGTCCAGGGGTAGGTTGATCCCGAATTTCCTGAGAAACCGAAACACTGATTTCCAAAGTGGGATAAAGGAAGGTTGGATAGGGGAGCACGGAAGCACAATTCTTTGTTAAGGGAGCCACCTTAGGGTTGGCAAGAGACTTGAACCTAGAGTGGCTCCCAGGAGCCCAAGGCGATGTCCCCAGTTAGTTCCTTGGGCAGATGAGGATAGGGAATTTGAAATGACCCTATCCTATAGCAATACTGACGAATATCTTGCATATCACCACAGAACCTTCATCTGGTGATGGATGGAGATAGTCACAGAGACCCACACTGGAGCACTGGACTGAGCTCTTAAGGTCCCAATGAGGAGCGGAAGGAGGGAGAACATGAGCAAGGATGTCAAGACCACGAGGGGTGCACCCTCCCACAGAGACAGTGTGACTGATCTATTGGGAGCTCACCAAAGCCAGCTGGACTGTGACTGAAAAAGCATGGGATAAAACCGGACTCTCTGAACATGGCGAACAATGAGGGCTGATGAGAAGCCAAAGACAATGGCACTGGGTTTTGATCCTACTTCATATTCTGGCTTTGTGGGAGCCTAGCCAGTTTGGATGCTCACCTTCCTAGACATGGACGGAGGGGGGAGGACCTTGGACTTTCCACAGGGCAGGGAACCCTGTCTGCTATTTGGACTGGAGAGGGAGGAGGAGAAGAGTGGGGGGAGGGGGAGAGAAGTGGGGGGAGGGCGAGAAGGGTGGGAGGAGGGGGAGGGAAATGGGAGGCTGGGAGGAGGCAGAAACTTTTTTTTTCCTTTTCTCAATAAAAAAAAAAAGTTTGTTTTCTTAGAAGCTTTTCCCATATGAAAAGGCAGATATGATTTAGAGTGACAATAAAACATTCTTTGCCAATCATCCTTTTATTAACCTGGTAGCATACTTTTTAATTTTCTGTACATACTTCTAATTGTAACAGTTTCTTCCATTAACCAGTCCATATAAGTGTCATTTAATTTTTGTCAGTAACTCATAGATTACATAGCTAGCATGTTTTTCTGCTACTGAAGTTAATACATTATCATTTAGGTGAAACAATATGTAAAACAGAAATTAATTTATATTGTAAATGTTGTTGAGAATTTTAATGTGAATAATTCTTCTTAGAAAGTTATATTTCATCATGAAATATGTAATAAATTTTCAACATCCAGAAGAGAATATTAAATAAAATTTTCATGTTATTAGAAATAAAAATGATAAAACAAAAATACTAATTATCCAGTCTAGATTATGAAGAATAAGTATTAAAAAATAAAAATTTTAATAAATATTTAGCCAACAAATTGTATGTATTAGTATGTCAGAATATTTAAGCCTTAAAATAATATTTGATAAAGATAACTTTCCTCCCTCTAAAAAAAAAACTCATAATGTTCTCAGATACCTTACTACACCGTGAGGACATAATATGAATCAAATGACTAGAACAAAGTTTTTCGGTAAAAGCATAGATCTGTCCCTTTATTGAAAAATTGGATTAAAATGTGTAACATCTTATGTATTATATTCTTTTTTAAATTTACTTTTATTGCTTTATAAATAATATCATTCAAAATTTCCACTTCTTCCCCTCCTTTCATTTCCCTCCTGCTCTCCCACTCACCATCCTCCCTCTAGTCCTAAAAGAGGGCAGAGTACCCTGCCCTGTGGGAAGTTCAAGGTCCTCTCCCCTCCATTCAGGCTTAGGAAGGTGAACATCCAAATAGACTAGGATTCCAAAAAGCCAGTACATGCAGTAGAGACAAATTCCAGTGCCATTATCATTGGCTTCTCAGTCTGCCCCAATTGTCAGCCACATTCAGTGTCCAGTTTGATCCCATGCTTGCTCAGTCCAGTCCAGCTGGCTTTGGTGAGTTCCCGTTAAATCAAGCACACTGTCTCAGTGGGTGAACCAACCACTCGTGGTCCTGACTTCATTGCTTGTCTTCTCCCTCCTTCTGCTCTTCAACTGGAACTTGGGAGCTCAGTCCTGACCTCCAATGTGTTATATTTTATATCACAGTTTTCTTAGCATCACCAAAATATAAATCTGGTGTTAACTCAAATGTTAATTGAAATGATTACTTAGAAGAAACTCCAATTAGTATACACATCATAAGACTTAGTTATTTTATATAGTTTGTTTCTAAAAGGTCTTTATAAGATATGACAGTCTCCATACCATAAATCCACTTATAAATTTAAGCTGGTGAATAATCCAGAAGCATTTAAGTTTGCTTTCCTTGTATTTAAGTGACAAACATTTGAAATATATTTCAATAACATTTTCATATTTGAGAATTGAAAAATACCTATTGATGGGCTATAACACATTAATTCCTTTGGGTATTATAAATCTACTATATTTTATAATAGGCCTCCACATAAAAGAGTTTTGGAGCAACTGTTGAAATAGGATATAAATGATATGAATTGTCATTCAGAATTAATAATTATTCTGTCAGAGCTAAGCTATTATATATCATTCATTTGAGTGTTGAAAATAATCTCATCCAAAATATTATGATTATCAAAGATATATGAATCCACACTAAGATTTATTAAATTAATTTTAATAAATCAATCATGAAAAGTGTCTAATTATTAATCATCTTAATTGCTGACATCACAAAAAATATGACAGCCCAAGATAGTTGCTCTCTGATGGAAGAACTAATTTTACCTATGATTTAAAGCTGCCTTAAATGTATTTGAGAAAACTTTTGATATCAGTTTACAGATTTATAAAGGCAAAAAGATTTCCCTCCTAAACACAAATCCAGAGAAAATACAGAAGAAGAAATATAAAGGTAAACAATATAGTTATGCATTTATACATATTATTTTCAAATATATTATTTATAATTAATATGAATTTTTGTTCAAATAAACACTATGAAAACAATAGAATAATTAGAGATATTGTGGATACATTAACTATAATTTTATATTTTATTAGATCAAATATTTTTAAATGTTTGCCATAGGTGCAGCAATAGATGTCATAATTTTAAAGTGTTTTTTTTATAGGTAAAGACCTCCTTAGTAAATTGACAGCATGGGGGGAGTGTGGAGGGTTGTAGAGGAGTAGGGAGGAAAGAAGGGGGGCAAGAAGGAGAAAAAGAGGGACTGACAAGATCAAGCTGGATAAAGGCCAGAGAGGGATAGCAAGGAAAGAGATACCTTGAAAGAGGGAGCCATTGTGAGGTTAGCGAGAAACCAAGAACTAGGGAAGCTCCCGTGAAACCACAAGGATGACCCCAGCTAAGAATCTAATCAATATTGAAGAGGGTACCTAAACTGTCCTTCCCCTGTAATCAAATTGATGACTACCTTAACTGTCATTATAGAAGGTTTATTCAGTAACTGATGGAGGCAGATGCAGAGATCCACAGCTAAGCAATGGGCCAAACTTTTGGAGTTCAGTCATAGAAAGGGAAGAGTGAATGTTTGAGCAAAGGGGTCAAGACCATGATGGGGATACCCACAGAATCATCTGACCTGAGGTAGTAGGAGACCACTAACCCATACTGACAGCTCAGGAAATAGCATAAGACCAAACTAGGTGCTCTAAATGAGGTGACTGTTGTGTGTCATGGGCAGTTGGTGGGACCACTACCAGTGGAAACATTTTTTATTCCTAGGGCATGAATTGGCTCTTTGGAGTCCATTCCCTAAGGAGGGTGTATCTTGCTAAGCTTCCATATAGGGAGGAGGGCCTTGGTCCTGCCTTAAGTGATGTGACAGACTTTGTTGACTACCAATGGGAGGCCTCACCCTCTCTGAAGAGTGGATGGGGGTTGGGTGGAGAGAAGGTGGGAAGAATGGAAGGACTGGTGTGTAAAATAAAGTTGCTTAAAAGTAAGAAAGAAAGAGTATCATACAGTAATAATATACTTTCCAAAAACAGGTAGGATATAGATAATAGATACATAGATATGCTAGTAATTACTGAAGTTTCAAGAGTTTTATAGAAGGCAATATATTATAAGATTTTTATTCATTTGAAGTCTTCCATAATAAAAATTAAAGCCATTTTATATTTTCCATTTATAGCCAATTTGTCATAGAGATGTTGCTAGTGATTCTGTCTAGTTTTAAAAGCACTTGATTTTTCTTATTCAGAACATGTTAATTTATGCTACAACTTTAAATAGACATTTTTTATTCCCCTTTAATATGCATAAAAGATTTTTGAATTCCTAGATAGGCTAAATCAGTGTTAAAAGTAGTTTTATTTCATTCCCCGATCTCCTGGCTGTATCATCACTGCTCTTCTATAAGAATGTTTAGAGAAACTAGTGTGGAAGACTGAATGAAGAATAAAGGAATAATCTGTTGTTGGGCTTTTATTTTTATTTGCTAATATTCTTTTATTTATGTCTGAATTGAAATTTATGCTGTCATTCATCTCTTTAGAATGGAAATGTGATTGCATGCAAAGTACATGAACTTACGAACCCAAAGGATTTGGAAGAACATTGTGTGTTTGAAACCTCCAAATATAAATGAAACATATTTTCACATAGATAACTAAACAGAGCAAATAACTAAGAGAAAAGTGAAAGTACAATATTTCAGAAATAAAAGCAGTTTTATTGTTCTGGATTAGCATCTTAGAATTCTATGGTATTGACTCCAGAAAAAAAAAATAACCCATTTCTTATAGAACTAAGTGTGCTAACTGCACTCACTTCTATGTACTTAACCTTTACCAAGTTAAACATATCTACAAGCAATATCATGCACTTATTTTGATTGGAGTACCAGCTTTTTTTAAGCTGAATCACTCATTTGAAGAATCCTAAATATTTACTTCTAATATGGACATAAAAGAAAAAACATAAAAACGGAGAGAAATAAAAAATTCTAAAATGGTAAATATCAGAAAACTTTAATTTACGAAGAAAGTGGAAAACTAAAAATGACAGCATACTGAGTAATAGGAATTATAGACAAGTATGTCCTAAACTCCGAAAAGATGTGACATGTATGGAAGTAGAAAAGGACATCAGTACACGCAAAATATTATGACATTATTGAGGAAAAAGAGAATTAAGTTATATAATAATTCATAAGGTCTCAAAGAGAAATAAGGTTTTTTTGTTTGTTTGTTTCTTTGTTGTTTGTTTTTAAAACAGTCCTGGCTGTCCTAGAATCAGCTGGCCTTGAACTCAAAGATCTGCCTGCTTTTGTCTTCCAAGTGCTGGGATTTAGAAAGTTTTGAAATATTATTTTTAGTTAATAGCTCAATAAAGATGAATCTTTAATAGCCAAAGTGATTCGTGATTGGTAGGATAGGAAATAAATAATTTCACATGTATATATAAAATTGAAAATTTGAAATTTATGCCCTGGCAATGCTGAAGCATGCATGGGCAGCTTGTGTCTGGTGGTTCTGTTGAACTTGTCCATATTGTGCTTCATGTTCTAAGCTGATGAGGAAAATTGATCAGGTCTCTTCTCTCTCTCTCTCTCTCTCTCTCTCTCTCTCTCTCTCTCTCTCTCTGTGTATGTATGTATGTATATATAAGCATGTATGTATATATGTATGCATATATAAATCCACCATTATTCATCTGTCTATAGTAAACCTTTTTCTAAAACAATAAAAGGGATGTTCTAAAAATAAACCATTCATAATTTTTAAATAAATTTAATTGCACTATATTTTATAATGACTGTATTTAATTAGTTATCACTATTTATCCCTTACTGCAGCTAATTTGTGTCCTGAATTTTCTTATAGGCATATTATGTATTCATGGGGAAAACTCAATATATACACAAGGTTCCATAATTTCCATCATTCCAAATATCCATTGAGATTTTCAAATCTGACTCTGACTGGTTACTATTCTTTGGTCAACTCATACAAGTTTTATGGGGCTGAACTCATGAAAATAATCTGCTCAAAAAACAGACACACACTGAGACACATCATAGGACACTTACTATAGCAATTCTCCAGTAGGAAGGAGTGTTGCTTTAGTTGGGAACTGTTTGGTGGACCTGGTAATAAAAATAAGCCATAAATGAGTCACAGAGAAATGTGTTTGTGTGTTCATTTATTTATTATTGAGCTATGCATTTTTCTCAGCTCCTCTCCCTTCTTCTCCCCTCCCAGAGAATTTGTTAATTGTGCTAGGATCATATTTGAAGCTCCATATTCTGTCTTCCCTGGCTACAGGTACTACTGTAAGCTATAATGTTTGAAAGTGAAATTATCTGGAGAAATAAATCAAGAAAATGAGGAGTTAGATTAGTTGCTAAGTAAAATTGCTGTTTTTCCAGAGGACAGATTCTGACCCAAAAACATACTTGGTGACTCATACAACTTTCTATGACTTCAAATTCAGATAATTTCATGACCTCTTCTGTAATTCCTCGCTATTACACACAAAGAGCTCAGACATATGCTGGCAAAACATCCAAACAAATAAAATAAAATTTAAATATAGAAGAAGAAATGTATCACTGGTGCTGGAGATTTTTCTCAACAATTAAGAGCAATTTCATTTTTGTGGAGGACCTGGTGTTTGACGTCAAGCTCACGCAACACCATATACCAGTATCCCTACCTCCAACTCAAGGGGTTTCCAGACCTTCTGACCACCACAGGCGCTAAACATGCTTGCAAAATACTCAAAAACATCAAACAAATAATAAATCTTTTCAAAGGGGAATCTACTAAAATTTGATCATTTTGCTTATGGCATACTGGCACTAACTTATATTAAACCTCTAACATGAACCTACAAGCCAAATATTTAAACCCGCTCTTTACTCTTCTTATTTTACTTTTATATATAGGCCCTCATCTTAACAATCCCTTTAAAATTTAGTTTTGGGACAGATTATATGGAAATGCTGTATGGAAAGCCAGACCATTTTGATTTTTCAGCTTTGCATGTGAAGGAAATTTTCTAGAAAATCTCCACTAGCTATCCATTCAAAAAATTACATCGGTTATCCAGCAAAGCAAACATAACAGAAGGTCCAGTGCCTGAATAAATTTGATTATAGCATCACTTTCATAATTCATGAATAATTTATCTTAACATAGAAAATAGCATTGTTCCACATATAATCTAATACACATTGTTCAATAAAAAAGCCAGTGCTTTCATATTCACCACTCTCTTCCTAAGATGTTATCAAAATCCCCATCCACTGCAAAATATTTTAAATACATTATATCAGTAATCATAGTAATTAAATTGAAAATTGAACATGACAATACATGTTCAAATAAACATTTTGTTGAGGAAAAACTCTTTATTAGTATCAGTCATTGAGTGTTGAGAAGAAATCAGTTTGCTATGACTAAAAAACTCTCTTTTATCACTCAAAGATTCCAAAATAATGCCCAAGTTCCATTATATTAATTAAAGTTATTTGATGGGTATTCACATCTTGGACAATGCTCTGTGTGTCATGTAAATCCTTACATTAATATATTGGCACTTTCCTTAATGAATCACCTTCAGTGTTAAATCAATTTAATAACACAAAAATGAATTAGAGATCAAAGAAAATGTTTCAGAAGGAATGTAGACTCATGAGAAGGTATCATTAACATTACCTTCATTGCACTGAAGGAAAAATAATTTAATATTAAAATACACAAATAACCTATTTGTAATGTTATATTTCTATGTCCTATAGTATAATTGGGTGTCTATTGAGTCAAAGAAATTATCCCCAGGAAAATCTAATCCACCAGCCAACAACAAACTAACAGAATTGAAAAGCAAGCTTATATTTATACACTCATAATGTTTAGTAGAAATGCAGTCTTATAATTAAAGATCAGTCAGAAGAGAAGCTGGGAAAGCAGGGGTCAAAATAATGATGTAATTTTCACAGGGTCTTCACTGTTCTCTGGTTACCAACTAGGCATCATTAGAAGGCACCTCTTTTATATCTCCAGGACATGGTTTAGCACTATTAAGAGTAACTTAATTACAACACTAACTACACTCCAGGGTGCATGTGTGATTAATATCAAAGCAACACCTGACATCTATACTATTTTGAACTTCTTAATTCTCACATATAAAGCACTGACTTTAATAGAATCCTAGGGATCTGAACCAGTTAATAAAAAAGCAGGCTGCCAGTCTGATTTATATTTTTAGTACAAAAGAGAAAACTATAGATTTCTACGTAGATATACCTACCTTGAAATGCTAAACAAAGTATATCAGAGGCTGCTATGATTTTTATCATGAATTTGCCAGTATAGCATATATTTTTGGCTAAAAATTATTCATATTTTTTCTTTAGTATTTTAATTGGAAATATTTTTTCTTGATCAGAATGTTTTCTGATTATGTTTTCCCCATCCCAAGTCCTCACAGAGGTTCTAAGGTTTGATGAAAAGATGAGATGCAAAAAGTAAAAAAAAAAAAAAACAGCAAAAATCATGCTAAATAGACATAACTAAAATGCCTGAAAGAAATTGGGTTAAGCAGGAAGTTAAGATACTCTGAGTCAATGGTTAATAAATTAGTAAAAAAAATATTTCTAGTTTGGATCTCAGGAAAATGGGCATAACTTATCTTAATAAAAATCATTATAGGAAAAACGGAACACTTGTGGAAGCTACAGAAAAGTAGAAAGCACAATGCAAGAGGGGAGATTGGTAAAGCAGATGATAAACCAACTTGAGTCTTTCTCTTTGCATGATAGATGGGTCAGAGCCCACACAAAGCAGCTTGCAGAACAATGGGAAGAAACCCCGGCTCCCAGTTTGCTGGTAACTACAGAAATGGAGTAGGGATGGGGATTTAATTAATGTAAAGAGCCAGTCTTCAATACCTTGAGAAGGTGTCTGGCACATGTAAAGTCATTAAAGAAGCCAAGGTGGGCTAAATCCCCAGAGAGAGAAGACATCTTCCAGAGAGTCTGGCAGGAAGTACATCTTGGCCACTAGCCAAGGAACTGAACAGAAACAGCAGAAGGTTTAATACTGATTTGCTTTTGGCAATGATTAGACAAAATAGCCCAGGAAAACATAGGGGTTCACAAGAAAATAGGGATGAGACTGAGGCCGCATGACACTTGAACAGTAAAACTCACGTGGAGAACACTTATTCATGCAGCCCCTTAGAGAATAAGTAATTGTTTATTTTGCAATTCTCATAACACTTCAATCATCCATGTTATTTTATCTTCCAGAATATAGTGAAAAGTAAGTCTCCAGCACTTGCTTCCATGAGAAATATAGCCTTAAAATCCAGCTCCTTTGTCTCCTCAGCCTAACCCTGCTCATGGCTCATCAAGGCGTAGTCCCAATCTCCGTGTGTTTTGAATGCTTTTATCATATGAAATCCTTCAAGCTTTCTTTCAATTCCTTGGCTTTTGTTACATTGCCATTGTTATATGTGGAAGCATTTTCTTTACTTTCTCCAAACCACTGAATGTTTGTTTTTATTTTTCCCTAGCGGAAAAAAAAAATCTAAAAATATAGACGATTTTTTAATAATATTCTGGATTATTTCTAAAATCCATTTCTCCTGAGATAAATCATTCCCATGTCCCATTCATGACATTAACCCTACATTCATCGGGCTTTTTCCCTTTAAACAGAATGATAAACTCCATTCAGGTAAATTACAAACCTTTGTTTTGTGACACTGGGAC
Organism: Neodon shergylaensis; assembly: GCA_025134845.1. Taxonomy (NCBI): domain Eukaryota; kingdom Metazoa; phylum Chordata; class Mammalia; order Rodentia; family Cricetidae; genus Neodon; species Neodon shergylaensis. Next base: position 26,619,995 of record JABTXL010006712.1, on the reverse strand, counting down.
TTCATTCCCTGTAACCTCTCTACAGCTTTCCAGTTTTCCTAGCCAGCTTTGTAAAACTTTTGCTGCCTCCAATTTTCCCTGTTCTTCATAGTTCTTAAAGACACAAGAGAGAATGAACTACTTCCAACCATAGGTTTTGCCTGAATCACTTAGCTTTTTCTCTGCTACCATTGGAAGTGGTGTGGATACTTTATTGCTTGTTTCTTATTTTCATTTTGCCTTAAAGTTTAGAGTTATTTTCATTTTTAATGTTTCAGATCCCTCTGACATCTGTTTCATTTTGAAGGGGAGATACATTGAATAGTCCTCACCTCCATTATATGATGTATATGAAGATTTGCAATTCTGGAAGAAAGGAGACATGATACTGCATAATTCATCTCAATGAAAATTTGTAATATGTGTCTAGACATAATAAAACATCCTTCTGGTTTATCTAATGAATACATTAGTAGAACTTGTAACTTAAAAGAAGTATTTCACAAAGAAGGAAATGAAGAGTCACCAATGTCACCCACTCTTTTGTAAGTGTAAATATTTTGCATAGATTGAATAAAAGATCAGTTATCTGTCAAGAATTAATGTTCAATATCTACTTAAAAACACCATGCAACTAACACAGTGACATTTCCAAATTATAGAACCCCACAGTCCAAAGACTACTTTCTGTTATTTGTAAATGAATGATATCATTACACATCATACTGTGTATTATGTTTTTCTATAAATCACTAACCTATTGAAGTTGGCTGATGTATTTTAACAATTTCATTTAAGACAGAGGTAGTCTAATCAAATTTAACCAGCCCTGCTGTACCTCAAGTGATATCAAGGAAACTTAATTGTTTTATTAAAATTTTACTGAAAAAAATCAGATCTCTAGAAATTTTGTTTCACTATTCCAAAAAAATCAATTGTAATTAGTCCTAAGATTTGCATGTAATTTAAAATTGAACAAAACTTCAAGTCACCAAGAAGTGATTTTTTAATACTTGATGTTATATTAAATTCTTTTCTACTCAGAACAATTATGTCTCCTAATAAGAGTTAATGCATTTCATAGATAGCTCATTACTGATCTGACATTTGCTTGAGAAGTACAGCACATACATACTAAGTCAACAAAGATTTTTAAGGATAATATATAAAATATAGCATTTATATTTGCCCTAGCCTTATTCAATAATATTTACTATGAAATATTTTGTATGCATTAAGTTTGTTTTGAATTCCAATTCAAAAATGAAAAAGTCAGATGAAAACTTCCAGCGAATGACTCTGAATTATTTAATAATACAAAAGAAAGTAAATGACAGAAAAAAAACATGGAAATATACAACAAATATTTTCATTCTATGTTAGAGTAAAACTCTGTAATACATAGGACAGTTACTATTAATTTTTAGATACGATGTGGTAAGCAGCATGTAGAACATAACAATAAAAATAATACTTTAATATTCTAAGCAAACTACAGTCTTGTAAAATAGTTGCAGATGCTTATTGTTTATTTTATATTTTAGTCAATGCTTGAATTATGATTTATTGGTTTCACAGAAAAGTGCATCTCCTAGCATAACTTATTCTTCAGAGATCTTGGGTAGACTCCTAATCAAATTTGCTCAGGTAACACTTAATAGACTAAGAAGGTTAATTTTTAATGTCTTTTATATTTTAAAGGTGCTCAAAATATTATACTATTAAATATTTAATAACATCATTACAAAAATTTTAAGCAATTCATGCCCAAACCCTAGAGGCATAGAGATCACTACTTCTGGCTCCTGAAACACTAAACAAGTCCACAGAGATTTATATATTTTTTCATAATTTAATAATGTGGTTTAAGTTGTTGCTAGCATTGCAAAAATATAGTGAAAAGGCACAGATGTGACTGCTAATTAAAAAGTCTCTTGTGAGAGCAAATGGGTTCCTTGGTGATGTTTTGAACAAGTTTATGTCATTTAGAAAAAAATTCTCAGTACACAAAAACCATGAACTTATCAACATGATGGACCTAGGAGAATGTACTTTTTTTTGATCTCTGAAGACCATGTACAGTGAGGAAGACAGAAGGAAAAATTTTACATAAGCCTTGTTGCATTTGTATTTTGCTTAAATAAACTATATTTCTGTTAACATAAAATTCATGTTTATTTTTGGATAATGTAAACTTTTGATTTTAAAAACCTATTGATAATCATAAAATGACAGGTGTTGTAAGATTTTCAGAAATTTTATAGCTCAATAATATTCAAAATAGAAGTCATCATAATATAATTTTATTCAAAACTTTTAATTTCACAGGAATTTAAGTAAAAGAATTTATCATGGTCTTCTAATCTATTGTAAAACTATGAAGATTCAAACATGTTCACAGCATGTGTTGGTTGACATGAAAATATTTTGTACTTGATGCATAATTTTTGTCTGAGAGCATTAGAAACATTATTAATCAACTATATAGACATAATATGCTACTGTGTATTCAAACAGAAATAAGTTATTATTGATACTAACTTTAGAAATAGCAATTTAACATATGTGAAATCAACTAACATTTTGTAACTTCACAACTAAATCAAGATTTCCCAACACATAAAATTTATAAGGAGTTAGTTGATTAACTTAGTGACTTAATTGACTTTGCAAGCAAATAAATTGAGTTAGTGTCTTCTGTAAGATACATGCCCTCACATTCACGTGAGAGGCAAAAACATATTAACACATATTATGTATCATACTCCTGAGCAAGTGTGTATAATTATCATCAGGAGAAGAATAATTTAAGTATAGTTTTATTTTCTGTCATCCTAAATGTTTACGGAAATATTAAATAGACACTGAAAAGTATTTTTCATTATTTTGTTTAATTTATGATTTAACATATCTTCATTCAGTTTTCATTTTGTTCCTGCCCCTAAGAGTGTCAAGTGCTCATATAATCATATGACCTTTTATTAGATTTATTTATTTTTATTATATATCTATATTTCTTTATTTATTTTAATGAAAATAGATTTTTCTCTCACACATCTAGAACAATGTTTCCCCTCCCTCCACTCCTCCCAGATCCCTGACATCTCCCATCTCCCCAGATCCACCCATCCTCCATTCTCTTCAGAAAAAAAAGATTACTAAGAGACCATAGACAAAAAAGACAAAAAAAATAGACAACTCAAAGCCCTCATTTCAAGGCTGGACAAGGCAACCAAATATAAGTAAAGGGCCCCAAGGGCAAAAAAAAAAAAACAGTCGGAGATACCATATCAACCTTCAGTCCTCCTTTTTACCAGATAAACTATTGACAGACTCATAGGGACTTAGACTAAACAGACAGCCAGGAAGCCGTCACAGGGCTGACCTAGGAAGTCTGCATGTATGTTAGAGCATATAGCTTTGTCCTTTTGGGACTCCTAAAAGTGGGAACAGGGGCTGTCTCTGAATAATTTACAGGCTTTTGGAACCCTACTCCTCATGTACTGGGTCACCTTGATCAGCCTTATTTACACATTCTACCATAGGGAATGGTCTCTAAACAGCTAGATCATGAACCAGGGACAGATTCTGGTCCAACTTTTAGAGGCTAATCAGATAGACCAAGCTACGCAATCGTCTCTCACTGCAGAGGGCCTAGGTGGGTTCCATGGAGACTTCACAGTTGTGGTGGCTCTAGAGTTCATGAGTTCCCTCCCTAACTGCATAATGGCTCCATCTATCATGATATCACTTTTATTGCTCTCCCACTCTGTCCCTCCAACAACTCCACTGATCAATGAGAAATTGTGATGGTCACTTGATGTGTTTGAGGGAGTTTGTCTTCATTATCAATTGCTATATAAGCCATCAGCCTACAGATGGCTTTACCACCAATCAACAAAAGGTACTGGGTTGTAAAAGACAGCTACTAAAGTATGAACATGTATATGAACCAGAGGTAGCCAACAAGCAGTATGTTTCCTTGATTTCTGATATAAGTTCTTGCTTTCCCTTCCTGCCCTAATTTTCTTTTAGAATTGAAGCGCAAGTCCGGGTTTATCCCAGGTTTTTTCAGGCCCAGGCCAGCTGGCCTTGGTGAGTTCTCAATAGAACATCCCCAGTGTCTCAGTGTGTGGGTGCACCCCTCACGGTCCTGAGTTCCTTGCTTGTGCTCTCTCTCCTTCTGCTCCTGATTTGGACCTTGAGATTTCTGTCCGGTGTTCCAATGTGGTTCTCTGTCTCCTTTCATCAATATTCAGGAAGATGCCTAAACCCGGACTCGCTGAACATAGTGGACAATGAGGACTACTGAGAACTCAAGAACAATGGCAATGGGTTTTTGATCCTACTGCACATACTGGCTTTGTGGGAGCCTAGGCAGTTTGGATGCTCACCTTACTAGACATGAATGGAAGTGGGTGGTCCTTGGACTTCCCACAGGGCAGGGAACCCTGATTGCTCTTTGGGCTGATGAGGGAGGGGGACTTGATTGAGGGAGGGGGAGGGAAATGGGAGGCGGAGGCGGGGAAGAGACAGAAATCTTTAATAAATAAATTAATAAAAAAAGAATTGAAGTGCAAGACAAATGATTATTTTCAACTTGAATTTGCTTTTCGTCAGAGTCCTTTTTCACAGCAACAGAAAACAAGCTAAAACAGAAATGATCATCAGAACAGATGAGTGTTGTTAAGATGGACCTACCCATAGGACTGTTTATGCTTTTGGACTATTTTATTGAAGAATGATGGAGAACTTTGAACTTTTACAGTAGAAAATGCATCGAGTGGGCTAAGATTAATTAGTTGTTGTTGTGGTAACTGGGAAGGGAATGTTGAGGCAGATGCAGACAGTGAAGGACTAGCTGATAAGTTTTCAGACTGATCAAGAACTTAATATAGGAAATAGACTTGGGGCTACTTGTGTGATATTTGACGAAGATGTGTGTATGTTGGTAATGTTTTGGTTGCAAAGAACAAACTGTGATTTAAAAGGACACAGCAGTACTAAGTTGAAAACAATACATCATTAGGGCAACAACTTAGTGGTCACCTGTGATTAATAAGAGATCAACCCCATTAAAACAGAATCTCCTGGGAAGTAGTAAGCACAAAGAAATTATGATCCAATGAGTCCAAAGCTAAATCTCAAGCTGAGAGTTGAATTTTACAATGTGTAAAAGTCACATAAAGTGTATTAGTTTGAAGAAATGAGAGATATGAGATGGAGTGGATCATGAAGAGAAGCTGAGTTTAGCATTTGTGACAGGGTTAGACTCGAAAAAAGACATTACCAGTGGTCACCAGTTAAGGTTTATTTCAGTTTCAATGACTACTCAGGACACAGGAGACAGGAGAAAGTAAGATATATGTCAAGGATAGCAACATTGTGGAGTGGAGCCCACATACGTATAAGACAAGCTTTCTGTGCTGTGTATTGTATTACTTAAGTAATGGGATTGTCCAAGGCATTTTGAGACAGAAGACTTCACAGTGAATGAATCCCAAATGCTGAACATTGAACTCTGGGACCATGATTGGTTATGCTTAAGTCTGATTGTTAGTATGTTATAGATTTTTCTTTTTATTAAGAAAGCATGTAACTTGGTTTTGGGTGTAACATGGACATAATTGAAATTTACTTTTTAAGTTTTTCTTTTTTATTAATTTTTTATTGAGAGAAAAAAAAAACGTTTCCCCCTCCTCCCCGCCTCCCATTTCCCTCCCCCTCCTTCCACCCTTCTCCCCCTCCCCCCACTCCTCTCCCCCTCCCTCTCCAGTCCAAGGAGCAGTCAGGGTTCCCTGCCCTGTGGAAAGTCCAAGGTGCTCCCCCCTCCGTCCATGTCTAGGAAGGTGAACATCCAAACTGGCTAGGCTCCCACAAAGCCAGAACTTGAAGTAGGATCAAAACCCAGGGCCATTGTCCTTGGCTTCTCATCAGCCCCTATTGTTCGCCATGAACAGAGAGTCCGGTTTTATCCCATGCTTCTTCCGTCTCATTCCATCTGGCCTTGGTGAGCTCCCAATAGATCAGCCACACTGTCTCAGTGGTTGGGTGCACCCCTCGTGGTCCTGAAGTTTTTCTTTTTTGAGAATTAAGGTATAAATACAAAATTTCCCTCATTTCTTTCCTCACTCCAAATTTTCATGCAATTCTCCCAGTCCCATTTTCTTTACGATCATTGTTCCTTCTCTTCATGAAGAATAATTATTCATCTTTCTGCCTTAGTTATGTCATTTAGTGTTCCTCATAAGAATATGTTTTAGGACTCACCATGGGTATTGTGTAACCAATTAAGGTTCTTATCCCTCTACTTATTTTAGCAGTCATTAACTACCTGAATGACTTTATCTAGGTTTGGGGATTTTTGCAATTTTCTTTCATTTGCATTTTTATGCCAAATGGGCTGTCATTGTTCAAGTTTCCTTTATTTAGTCAAATTATTCAGATTTCACGAGTTTATTTTAAATTTTATGTCAGGAAGACAAAGTGTTACAACAATCTTCCCAATCCCCTGACCCTACAGTGTTGGTACCATCTACTGTGCTACCCAGAGTTTAGGTATAGGTGTCATATTGCACATGGGTCAACTTTAACTTAAAATCCCATGTTTATTTCTTCTCTTCATTTTGACGAGCTGAAGTTTTCTCTAATGGCATCTGCTTTATTTGGTAGGAGTACAAACTACGTTAACCTATGAGGATAAGGGGTATTTTGTATACAGTTAATGATTAGGAAGATTTATATTTGTCAGTGGATGATTCTCCTCTGTGATCCATAAACTCATCAGCCACAGGTAGTTGGTTAGGTTTACATAATTTACACGATCGAAGAGGAAACTTCCATTAAGAAATTGCCTAGGTCTGGTTAGCCTGTGACATTCCTTTGGGAGATTTTCTTCATTGTTCAATCCTCCACTTCTAGTGAGAGTGCAAACTTATACAGGCACTTTGAATATCACTTTGGCAGTTTCTCAGAAAACTGGAAATCAGTTTACTTCACGACCCAGTGATTCCACTCGCGGGCATAAACACGAAGGATGCTCAATCATACCACTAGGAAACTTGCTCAACAATGTTCATAGCAACATTGTTTGTAATAGCCACAACCTGAAAAGAACATAGATAACCCTCAATTGAAGAATAGATAAAGAAAGTGTATATTTACACAATGAAATATTACTCAGATGTAAAAAAGTGATATTATAAAATTTGCAGGCAAATGGATATAATTAGTAAAAAAACGCCATGAGTAAGTTAATCAAGATCAGAAAGAATAACTTGTTATGTACTCACTCATAAGTAGATACTAGATGTAAAGCAAAAAATAACCAGTCTACAACTTTAGAAGAGATAGATAACTAGGAAGACCCTAAGAGAATTACTCGGGGAAAGGGAATTAGATGAGATCTTCTGACTAATTTCGGGGTAAAGAGTGGTCAGTAGAGAACAGAGGATGGGATCAGAATATGAGTGAAAATGATGATTGGTCTAGCTGGGGGAAGAAGAGAGTGGGAGAGCAATGAAAGTGAGATCTTGATAGAGGGAGCCAATATGAGGGTAGGGAGAAATGTGGTGCTGGGGATATTCCCAGGAATCCTCAAGGATGAACCCAGCAAAGACCCTAAGCAATAGTGAAGAGGGTGCCTGAACTAGCCTTTCACTCTAATCAGATTGGTGAATACTTCAAATGTAGTCATAGAGCCTTCATCCAGTAACAGATGCAGCCATAAGCAGTGATAGATCCGCAACAAAGCATCAGACTTATCTCTGGGAATCCAGTTAAAGAGCGGAAGGAGGAAATATATGAACAAGGAATGTCAAGATCATAGTGGAGAAATCTACAGAGAAAGCTGAACCAAGCTCATGGGAACTAATACCCACCACAGTTGTGCATCCTCCATGAGACTAACCTAGGCCCTCTGCATGTGGAAGACAGTTGTGTAGCTTGGTCTATCTGATAGGCCTCTGGCAGTGGGACCAGGATCTATCCCTAGTTCATGATCTAGTTGTTTGGAGTCCATTACCTATGGTAGAATTTCTTAATGTGTGTGTGTGTGTGTGTGTGTGTGTGGCAGGGTTGCTTGGCCATGCCTCAACATTTTTGATTTTCTAGTAGGAGGCCTTACTTTTCCTTTGGGAGGAGTGAACAGGGTGGCCTTGGGGAGGGAGTTGCAGGGGTAGGTGTGGGAAAGAGAGCTGTGGTAGTGGAAATAATACTTTTATCCATTGACCTTACCCCAAATAGCAGTCTATTTATAAGAAAATGGTATGATTACCTCAAACATGAGAATTTTATATGCTGTATTTTTATAAATGAATAATAGCAAGAAAAGTCTCTGAAAATTTATAAACAGGAATATGCTAAAAGATACAACAACTAAGTATAATAAAACAGAATCTTGAACAGGAAATTATGAAAACAACATCTGTCTGTAATAATGTATTAATTTTATTTAATTAATCATTATATTATAATTCTAATCGTACCATGCCTTCTAATATAACATGCCCAATCTTGCTATGTCAGCACCAAATTATCTATACATACCCCAGCTCACATTTTATAATGCAAAACCATCATAACAAAGTCTACTTTATCTAGGCGTGTGCACATGCACAACAATTATTTCACCTAACATTTATTTCCTTTCTGTTTCTTGTACCTGAGAAAGGTTGGAACAATTAAGATTCCATAACAGCTTAACTCATAGACCTTGTTTGGAATCCAGTACGTTAATGTAATGGCCTTATGGGTTGATAGGTAATAATAGTCTAATAACTGGAAGACCCCAGCATTTTTTGACCTAGAAAATTTCAAATCCGTGAAATGAGCTTGAGACTTCCTGGGGCAGGAATGGGGGAAGGCACTGAAACTTCATGCTTTTATCTTACGCCAAGCTACCTAAACTTTATGTCTTAAACTGAAAAAAACGTTGTGGCACTCCTAAGTGTCTGAATGCTTTAAATTCCCTGAAATCTAAAATGAGATACTAAAGTCATTTCCATTATCATTTGATTACAGACACATTCATGGACAAGTAAATAAAAATCTCTCACTAGAAAGGAACCAAAATATCACAAACTCAGTATCTAAAACCTGGTATTTCAGGAGCTCAGAATCTAGATATTTCTTTTCCTTCATTTTTCTCAGTAAATTGATTTGCTTTTGTTGTCATGAATTCAGTGTGTAAGAAAGTCAGCCCTGCAGCAGGAGCTGGGGGAGGGAAGGTTGTGCTCTCTTCTGGGACAATCTGCCCTGGATAGCACACACTCACCCGTCCAGATGGAACTACTCAGCACCTAAACAGGGAGGCCCGTCCAGATGGAACTCCTCAGCACCTAAAACAAAATAATTAAAGAGGGAAAAGCACAAGAGTCACAAATAGATGCAGAAACTCATATTTACAACATAGAAATTGCATAAACCCCAAACTGGAAATCATAATACATACTTAAAGGGCCTGGAAGCTAAGGAACCCCCTTCACTTAGTATAATAACAAAAAGATTCTCCCACAAAAAAATGCCACCATGTTGGTTTTATGTTGGGCATCTACTGATCATGGGATTTAGGCTTAAGCATGGTTTCTTTTTTCCAGTGAGACTCTCTGAAGCAAACTATGTTTTTATGTTAAGTGTCGGTCAGTTGGAGATTGCTTCTGGTTAGGGAGATGGGTGACCTGGCCATCTTATCACAAATGAATTTTCTAGTAACAGGATTGATTTACATCTAACTAAATTCTTTGCCAAAGGGAAGGCATGGAAACAACCCAGATTGTTGCCTAGTTTATTGGTGATTCTCCACAAATTGAGAGTAAGGCCCTACTGCGGAAGACAATATCTACACAACGCATTGAACAGAGAGAAGTTGATCTGGTCCCTATCTAGAGCCTTAACGCTATGGACTACTATTCATGATGCTATAACCAACTAAATCAACAATAGTGAATTGTCTACAAGTTATGTTGTTGCAATAGTTGAAGAAAGCTCATGAGCCTTACCAACCAATGCCTGACTGAGGTTAAGGCTTACTTCATAAGATGGAATGCATACCCATCTGTGTTTAGGAGGCCAAGAACCTGAGACTACACAGGTCAATGACCTAGGGAAAAATCATTTCTTTTTTTATTAAAATTACATCCATTGTTCTCTTGCATATCCTTCAGGATCCTCCCACATGTCCCTCCTTTCTCTCATTCAAATGTGGAGACATGGCCTCTTCTTTCTATATATCCATCTCTCTCTTTGTCTCCCTCTCAAATACATGTGTGTGTGCACACACTAATAATAACCAGCTCAGTATGAATTGTGTTACTCAATTTCTGTTTTTAGTCAGATATGACCATTCAGTATTAGATAACCAATTGCTGTACTCTTCTTCTTAGGAAAATAATATGTCTGACACATATAAAATATATATTAAAACATCTTATATTTTGCATTCAGTAATTTTGTTCCTATAGATTTTCTAACACAAAGTAAGACCTTTCATTTCTCACAAATAAAATAGTCTTTATGTCATAGGTTTTCTGTATCAGTTATAACAACTCCACACCTTGGTTGGTATAAACATTTGTCTGATAAAGAACAAAGAAAGAATTATAATTTTTCTTATTAAGCACTGATCAGTTTTCTTTTTTTTTTTGGGTTTTTTTTTTTTTTTTTTTTGGTTTTTCAAGACAGGGTTTCTCTGTAGTTTTTGGAGCCTGTCCTGGAACTAGCTCTTATAGACCAGGCTGGCCTCGAACTCACAGAGATCCGCCTGCCTCTGCCTCCCGAGTGCTGGGATTAAAGGCGTGCGCCACCACCGCCCGGCTCTGATCAGTTTTCTTAACTATAAATAATTAAACTTTACTATTTTTAGTAGTAAAAATACATTAGAGCAAATTTGGATTTAAATTCTATTGCTAAATATAATCATTAAAACCTATTGTTAATTCCTTATTTCAAATAAGCTTGTCGCATATTCCATTGTCATATTCTTGAAGATATATTCCTATCATGGAGATATTACACATATAAATTTATATTTCTCCTTTTCAATGTATTTATTAATTCAGATTAATTCAATTTATTTATTATTATTCAGAATCTTATACATTGCCTTATTATAGAATAAAAGAAACATTTAAAATATTCCTATGACTTTAAAAAATATTTTTATAAACTATGCTCAATGAACACATTTATATATTTTAATATTTCTAAACTCCCTTTTAAATGTATCTCATAATTTCATCTTATCTTTTTTATGTCTTTATTTTAACTTATTTTTGTTTTAGATAATGCTTTTCTTACGGAAGTCCACTCAGCAAGCATACTGCTTCCAAACAATAAGCAGAGTAACCCTCATCCATTTCAGCATAGAGAGTACATTACATAATTAATTTATGTATGTATCCCTGTTACAAAATGCCTCTAAAGTGACACCTCAGAGCTGTTAATGAGATTGTCTCATGTAAGAAAATCTGGTAATAGGATCAAAACAAATTTGATTACTCAGAGATAATGGCAATGGAAATTTAATTAATTAATTTTCAATTTACCCTTCACCATCAAAAATGAAAGTTAACCAGAAAGGCAGATTAATACTGGTGATGAAATATCATATTTTAAGATCAAAGATTAGAATTTGAAAACAGAAGCACTGACAGAACAAAAGTACCTCTGCTTGAAAAAGACATTTGAAAGGAAATTATTTTAAACCACGTCAACAACTGAGTCCCTTTGATCTTCTGTGGATACATTAGAGAGATCACTCTTCCCTCTAAACATTAAATGTTCAGTCTTATTGCCCGAAGGGCTCTTGTTCTATTTGTAATTTGTTTCTCCTTCAAGCCTACTAGAATGTCACAACATGTATGGAGCTTTCTCAGCATAACTTTCCATTGTTCTTGCTGAATCCATCAATCTCCATATATAACTACACTCAGACATAAATGCATATGTTTATCAAAATAACTGTGCAGTATGTAATGGAAATTTCTGTTTCAGCGAGATCAAGTGACTTTTCTCAAAGAAGTATTTTTGGTAAAAGAACCTTAAATAGTTTCCCCATTTTTGAACAATGATCTGAAACATAGGATTCAGAGAATTTCTTGATACGTATCAAGGGTCTTATTGAAGAATTGATGAAATATTTAATGCACATAAAAATTAAAGCATCATTACAATTGGGGACATTATTGTTGCTAAGTATCAAGCCTGTGGTGAGTGTGTATGGGAGTGCACAAATGCACACCTTCTGTGTGTGCATAATATACAGCTACCTGAATATTCTTCTCTGTTTTATATAAGCCTTAACGAAGTAAAAGTGAAATAATTTTCATCAAATAATGTAATAAATTATACCATAAATATAAAGTTCTATTAATTTATTCTATAATTGTGTTTCAGAAACTAAAATACACTAGATACCCATATTTCTGTAAGAAGAACACACACAGAGTAAAATATAGACAAAACTCTTTCCTTTCAAAGCATTTCATTCTTTCATTTTTTAATGAAGAAACACAATATTGAACATTTACATATACATAAGGAAAGTCTGTCAATAACTAGAGAAAACATTATATCATAGATATTACTTCTATGAGACAATGAGTATAGTGATATAAAGAGCTAAAGCAAGAATATCAGCTAGGAAATATGGGTCTCAAAGTCTATAGCTAAGCTGGTTCAGGCAAAACCATGGAACAACAATCTGCAAGCTGAATCCATCGTTCATTTTCTCTTTTTATTATAAATACCGATCTTCTAAATTTAAACACAATGCTTACAGGTATTTACTGCTTTCTTCAGTTTTATATGTGGTATTGTGAAATAAGGACTTGTGATCTATGAAAGTCATACACCTGAAGGAAGGAACTTCATCTCTCTCTGAGTTGAAACACTTTTATAATTTCTCAGCTTTATTAAGGTGGGAAACCCATGCCTATTTAAGAGAGATCATTCTACCAGTTGTATAATTTTATCTTTTCCTGAGATATTAATATAAATATTGTAAATTGTATATATTAACTTGGGATATTTCTGGTCAGCTGCAGTCACAGTCAGTTAAGATTGACTCCAAGTTAAACACAGGATCATGAGTTTTAGCCTATTATACCTAGGTTTTGCAATGAACTCTCTTTCTAAACAAAGCAGTTGGTTAAATGAACTACATTAAAAGCAATATGACTTTCCATTTACGGAAATATTGTGAGTGAAAAACCATCTGTGTTTTCTGTTTACTTATTCGGGTGAGCATGAATCTATTTATAATGCTGATTAAGATGCAACCACTACCCACCCCCAAATAAACCCAGGTAACTAATTTACCATGAATGCTTAGATGACCCCAATCTATTCCACAAAAGGTAAAATAATTTTATATGGTGGGAATGAATGGATTATGAACCATTTATACAAAAAGTTGACAATTTGTATGATACTAGATTTTTCAAAACAATAACATTGTGTGCAAATAAAAAAACTTATTAGAAAATCAATGTGTTTGAAAAGTAGTATGACTGCACAGAGATGATGAGATATCTGAGAAGAAAGTAGTGATTGACTTACAGATGCCCTTACAGACCTTGTAAGTCATTAACTTTTAATTATTTTCAGTGGAAAATTTTCCTATAGTAAAGTAATTTTATTTCTTTATATAGGAAAATTTTGATGATGCATGTAGAAATGCAATGAAGTTACTTCATGTAGATGAGAAATTGATAAAGTGTGAGTCAATAGAGAATCCAAAATATTTTAAGTATATTCTAATCTGCATCATTTTGAGGTTTTAATATTTAACTATTCATTCAAAGAATAACTAAACATAAATATCTCTATGATTTTTGTATACTACAAATATAATGATTAAAAGACATGGTATATAACTTCAAAATCCTATGATTAACACTTAATGGAGATAATATGAAATCAGAAAAATGCTACATGTAGAAGAATATGTAACTCATATCATTTTTATCATGCTTCCATATGGTAAATACAATTTAATATAAATAATGTAATTTTGACTACTTCAGCAGACTTAGGCTCTTTAAAGATAAAGACATGGTCAACAAAGTGATTGGTATAAGTGAGCTACCTTCAATATATGACCCACTAGCTTTATTCAATGTAAGTCATAAATGCATAATGCTAAAAGATGGCAACAAGATTTAAATTTTTTATTTTATTATTTATTTAGTTACTTAGACAGTTATGTGAGTGTCATGATTATGGGACAGCTGCTGTGTGAAGGAAAGAGGAAATGTGTGAAAGTCACTTTTTCCCCATCACATGGGTCCTAGATACTGAATTCAGTTGTTCAGATTTGGCAACTAAGTGTCCTTGCACACTGAATCTTCTCAAAGGCCTAGCCTCAAAGGCGTGGTCTGAATAATTTTTTTTTACACAAAAACTGGTCTTAATATTTTTCAGGCTTATAAAAAATCTAAAAATTTTGTACTAAGTTGAATAGTATCTTCTGTACCTGGTATATATATTTCTAGATTAAAAACATGGTCATGGAGACAATATTTTTAATGTCATCATCAGCAAAAGAACATCTACCTTCTCCATTGAAGCAAGACTTGTGACACCATTCATATAACCTATCTTTACTTTCTGATAAGTTCCTAATTCAGAGAAAATAATGTTTTTACTAGATATTGTGTAATTATTAGAGTTGAATTATCCATTGAAAGTTTTTTTTTATTTGATATTTTAAGATGAATTTAGAAAGACTGTTTTTAACCTCATTTAAATCTGGAAGATAACTTCACTCAAGTATTTTTATCAAAATCTTTTATTGTATCAGAAATATTGAACAGGTAAAAGTTTCAGAAATAAGTTAGAAAATGTAGACATGAAAATTCTATTTCAATATTAAGTGATTTTCTTATCCTTAAATGTCATAAAAAATTAAGAATTGAATCAAAATGTTAAGTGGGATTATGATGGATAGCTTGCTTTGGGAGTAATTATTTGCTTCAGTGCTGTAACCATTCATAATAAATAAAAAAACTCATACATACTCATCTTCATGGCAGAAACCCTAGTTTATATGAGTTACATATACAGACACACACACACATACACACACACACACACTAATACACAAAAACCCCAATGGAGAGGGTATTGATTCAAGGGAAGAACGACTTCAGTTAAATAGTTAGGAAGATAGGAAAGGGAAATGGGGAATGAGAATAACCAAAATTCATTATATACAAGTGGGAAATTGTAAAAAAAATGAAATTTGAGAAAAATGAACAAGATGGTTTGGGAGGAGAAGAACGGAGATAAAGTAAAAGAAGGAAGAAAGATGGTTTTGGTGAATGCTGGATGCATTCAGCTTCTTCTTAATGCTTAGATTTGATTGGGAAGTGCAGAAGATGTGAGGACCAGCTCACTTAACACATCAAGTCACTTCAATCTTTAATTGTGTTTTGATAAATACACAGATATAAACATCATGAAATACATTTTAATATCTGAAATAGTTAAACATTGATTCATTGCCAATAAGTACAACCACATCCAAGGAACAGAAAACTATAATGGTTATAATGTGAATTGGATATTATTTTGTGTATTAATAAATTTTTAGTGATATTGTACCACATTTTAAAGTTATTAAATTAAAATATAAATCAGCACACAACATTTTCATTTCAAAATAGATGACAAATTGTAATACCACAAAAATCTTTACAATTAGCTCAGTATTTGCACTGAAATTGTAAATACATATAATGACATAATATTAAAGTAAAATTGTACTCTGTGTTGGGTGTAACCATATACAGCCTTTATTCTAATCGGGATGATGAGAGAGAATTGTAAGTTTTAGCCTATGGTGAGATCAAATAAATAAAATATGTTGCAACCTACAACATATGTATACAAAAATCTTTTTAATTTTGAAATTCTTAGAAAGAAGACTGCTATTAGATTGAAGGTAGTACAAGAATTATGACTGATAAGAATTCTCTAAATGTAGAGGGATGGAATAGAATACTTCCACAATTTATCTTGTCTTTATTTCTCATACTAGTCACTCATTGGTCACCTCTGTTTCTGACCTCATAATGTTTGGACTATTAGGTAAAAACCTTTGTTCAATGGGAAGAGACACCTACTGTCACACCTGACTGCCTTTCAGGCAAAAATAAATGTGATTGGCAGGATGCCATTTGTATGTTAGCATTAAAAAAAAAGAAAGAAAAAAAGAAAAGAAATATACCAAAGTAAAAATAAAGCATAATGACAAAATTGGAAGGCTAAAATATATATGAAAATGTCTGTAAATTTAAACATTATGTGGATATGATAAGGTTTCTGTTAATGTAACTAAAGATTCCTTAGTGAAAAGTAAATTTAACATTATAAAACTTAAAACTAAACTCTAACTATAATAAGGTTTTACATTCAAAGAATGACATGGGTAACAGGAATATTATATTTTATATCTTTACCAAAAGTTCTATTTAAAATAGTTCATTTGGATTTAAGTCAAGTGCCTCTTATATGAGAAGAAAAATATGTCTTGAAGTTGTTTATATGTTTTCTCTTCTACTTGGTATCGTCCCTGGTTACAAATTGGTCAGTAGGAAACTCTATTAGAAAGATATAGCCACTCTTACTCTACTTAATTTAAGCAGTATATAACAATGCAATTTACTTAATGTTCAAATACCTAAATTTGTAAATTGACCTATTCTGTGGAAATTTTATTGTACTTCTGATCCACAATTTTCTGAATTAGAAATGAAACAAAAATTGACACAAAAATAATTTTCAAATTATTATAGTTTTTTGTTTTCTTAGACAAAAATACTCCATTGGTTCCCACATGTCTAATATCTACTCCTTTTGGAAAACATGAATGAACACATAGAAAATAATTACTATCAATCCCACAAAAATAGATAAACACAGGTATGAGACATCTCTGATGAAGAAAGATATCATACACTGCTATAAAGGAACATATTTAGTGAGGTTTAAAATTCAGAATTGTTTAAAGAGTCTTCCCACAGTGAGTTCCTGAATGATGAATACATCATAGAATAATAACTGAAATGAAAGGACTTTATCAATAGGAGAGAGATACAACATCAAACTATCTATTTGACCTGAGCAGAAAGGAATCTATCAACTTATACCCACTGCCTAAGCTATGAGACTTCAAGAGACATATTTTTGGATTCATATTTCTCTCGTCAAAGCTTCCTCTAGTTCTTCTGTGAACAGGTCATTGTGGACTTAAGGAAAGCTTTGTGATAGTCTACTCTAACTATATGAGCAACTGAATAACCCAGGGTGAACTGCTTTGAGACTGAGCTCAAAACAGTTTGACAACATTTGAACTCTCATTCTCTTATATTTATTTTTTATTTCTTTTTTCCTTTTTCATTTTTAATATTATTTTTATTTTATATTTAAAAAGAGAACAAACTATCTTTTATCATTTTGCATACCAATCCCAGTACTCACTCCCTTCTCTTTTCCCATTCCCTCCACTCCCCCTCACCACAGCCCAAACTCCTCAGAAAGAGTAAGGCAGATTGCTTTGGGGAAGGTTCAAGGCCCTCCCTATTGTATCTTGCCTGAACAAGGTATTCATTCAAAGAGAATGGGTTCCCACAAAGCCAATACAAGCAGTAGGAATAAATCCTGGTCCACTTCCAGTCTCACCACAGTCTGCCCCAGCCACACAACTGTCACCCATGTTCACAGGTCTAGTTGATCCTTTGCTGGTTCCTTCCATTATTGGCTGTAGTTGGTGAGCTCCCATTAGCTCAGGTAAACTGTTTCGGTGTGTGTCCCCATTATGGTCTTGACCTCTTTGCTTACTTTTCCCACTCTTCAACTGAACTTTGGGAGCTCAGCTCAGTGCTCTGCTGCAGGTCTTTGCCTCTGTTTTCGCCAGTTGCTAAGTGAAGGTTTTATGGTGATATTTAAGATATTCATCAATCTTCCATGCCAATGCGTTCAAGTGCAATTCCCACTTTTTAAAATTATTTTATTACTTAAAAATGAAGAAATAATAAAGCATTTTTAATCTGTTATTACTTGGATATGATTTTAGTGAACCCAAAGGTCCATATGTTGAAAGTCTGGTCCCAGTGTGATGGTATTGAGGGAGTAGAATCTTTTTTTTAATTAGGATTTATTTATTTCAAGTATACGAGTATTCTATTGCATGCACAACTGCACACCAGAAGAGGGCATCCGATCTCACTACAGATAGTTGTGAGGATTGAACTCAGGACCTCGGTAAGAGCAGCCAGTGTTCTTAACTTCTGAGATATCTCTCTAGCTCTTCTTTCTCTTCTATGAGGTTCAGTGTGGCTGGCTTTATGTTAAGGTCTTTGATCCATTTGGACTTGAGTTTTGTGCATGGTGATGGATAAGGATCTATCTTCATTCTTCTACATGTTGATATCCAGTTATGCCAGCACCATTTGTTAAATATGCTTTCTTTTTTTCCATTTTATAATTTTTGCTTCTTTCTCAAAAATTGGGTGTTCGTAGATGTGTGGATTAATATCCGGGTCTTCAGTTAGGCTCCATTGGTCCTCCTGTCTGTTTTTATGCCAATACCAGGCTGTTTTCAGTACCGTAGCTTGATGTGGGAGTCCCCTCTGTGTGCTGTGATTACCATTAATGAATAAAGAAACTGTGATTGCATGTTGATAGGGTAGAACTTAAGTAGACGGGGAGGACTGGACTGAATGTTGAGAGAAAGAAGTAGAATCAGAGAAAAGTGATGGAGCCGTGACCAGAGTCAGATATGCTGAAACTTTGCTGGTAGGCCATGACCTCATGGCAATGCACAGATTAATGGGAATGTGTTAAATTAAGATGTAACTGTTAGCCAATAAGAAGTTAGAGCTAATAGGTCAAGCAATAATTTAATTAATACAGTTTCTATGTGATTATTTTGGGTGTAAGCAGCCAGGAACAAATGAGCGGCCTCCTCTTATGGTATCTCTGTAGAAGAGTTTGAAGTCAGGGACTATGATGCCTCCAGAAGTTCTTTTATTTTACAGCACTGTTTTGCTATCCTAGATTTTTTGCTTTTCAATATGAAGCTGAGTACCGTTCTTTCAAGGCCTGTGAAGAATTTTGATGGAATTTTAACAGGCCTTGCATTGAATCTGTAGATTGCTTTTTGGTAAGATTGCCATTTTTACTTTGTTAATTCTACCTACCTAATAGCGTGGAAGATTTTTCCACATTCTGGTGTCTTCTTCAATTTCTTTCTTCAATTATGTTCATAGCAACATTGTTTGTCATAGCCAGAACCTGGAACATAAATGCCCATCACCTGAAGAATGTATGGGGAAAAGTGGCACATTTACAAAATGGAGTACTACACAGCAGAAAAAAATGATATCTTGAAGTTTGCAGGCAAATGGATGGAGCTAGACCATATTGAATGAGGTAACCCAGACCCAGAAAGACAATTATCATAAGTACTCACTCATAAATGGTCTTAAAACATAAAGCAAAGGAAACCTGCCTACAAATCACAACCCCAGAGAACCTAGACAACAATGAGGACCCTAAGAGAGATATATATGGATCTAATATATATTGGAAGTAGAAAAAGGCAAGATCTCCTGAGGAAATTGGGAACATGGGGACCATGGGAGAGGGCTGAAGGGGAGGGTAGAAGAAGGAAGGGGAGCAGAAAAAAGTATAGTTCAATAAAATCAAGAAAAATGTATTATTTTATTCAAAAACGATATTCATCAATCTGATTACAGGGTAAGGTCAGTTCGGGCACCCTCTCCTCTATTGCTTAGGGTCTTAGCTTAGGTTAAATTCTATATTTATTTTTTAATGTACTAAGGATATCTAAAGTTTAATAATAAGCACACTATTCCCCCAAGAGAGTAAAAATCCTGCCACCATTCTATCAATCCAGACAAACTTTATTTTCTGTAGTCACAGTTTTCAAAGTCAGAACTGAATATTCAAGGATGATTGTTTATCTCATGTCCATGGAAACCAGGTAAGCAACTTAGGAATTGGAATGGATATGAAAGTGATGCATTAAAATTGATATAGAATCCTTGACTCATTCCGGTGTTGTTTATTTCTTAGTTCTTTTTAATTTTTTCAGACAATTTTTGGAATAGAGCATTCTTAGTTAAAATTATATTCTTCCAGCATTCTAAATATATTGTTCCATTGTTATACTACAGATAATTCGGTGAGGATTCCAGAAGTTTATCGTGAACATTCATTTGCATGGTGCTTACTATATTGATTTTGAAATTTTTGTAGTCCTTTCTTTGTTTTTGTCTTTTGTATCTGTAGGAGTGAAAACTCCCCTGGAAACCTTTAAGATTCCCAGATCTATCTGTCTTTATCTCTCCTAGGACACAGGGTGTGCTCAGCAAGTATTTTATCAAATACGTTTTCTGTACCTTCTTATATTTACAACTTTCACATATACCACATATACACCATAAACACATGCTCACAAAAATACACATACAATAATGAGTTTTTATAAAGACATTGCTTATTTCTGCTTTGCTCAATAGTATCCATCTGAAGAATACTAATTTGTAAATAGATATAACCTTATTTATGAATAAATAAGGTAAGCAGTACCACCTTCAAAATTATAATAATACATCGTGCATATTAAAAACCCAAAATAGTCTGATACTTCATAACACTAGACAGAATGGGCAGGAAAAATACTAAATTACATGAATCTGAATGGTCATATCCCTGATAGTATTCACATTGCTAACTTCTACATTGTTACTTGGGATAACATATTTTCTCAGAACTCCACTGCATTTTTCCATCATTCTCTAATGCATTGATTTATTTTAGAAAATAATTACTCAGGGTTTAAATTTCTCTCAGTTTTTATAGCTACTGCTATTACCAGGTAGTCATATTTTGTAAAATCATTACGTGTCCTAACCTTAATCTTTGCTTGTTTGTTGCTTTTCTTTTTATTTTTTCTGTTGTTGTTGTCATTTTAAGAGAATATACAGATGAAACTTAAGTAAGCAAAGCTAGTCCCTAACCCATCTACCCCCTGAGATTTTACATTTAAACCACAAAACTTCATTTACTGGCTGCTGGAGACTGAATGCAAAGGTTCTCAGTCATTAGTCAAGAACTATAACAGCTAAGCTACATACCCAGCTCAGTTTCCTTGCATCTTGAGAGAAATTAAGAAGTATAAATTGGTAACTAATAGGTTCATTTACAATTTGTCAATAACAGAAAGTGTAATTTCCCCTCGTACTGTGGCCTTGACCATCTAATAATTTGTATAATGTCACAAATGAAAGTTTTAACATGTGTAAAGTCAACCGTAATAAACTAATTGTTCCTTTCCTAAAAGAATAACCTATACCCCATGTTATCTCTGTCACAGAATATGGTTTTAGGTTATGGAAAATTATCAGCCTTGTAACCCTGTTAAACACACTAGTTTTACAGTTCAATAAAGGCAAAATCTGATAGCAAAGCAAATAGCACAAATGTCATTCCTGGAATATCTCTTGTTCCCTGGGAGCTGGAAGCATAGTTATAATTTATTCGCTGAAATTTTACAGACAGAAGTTAACTACTAAGCTTAAATGGTACCTTTATTCAAATCATGATTATTTAAAAGAAAAGCAAATAATATGTGATCAGGAAATAACCTATGTCAGTAAAAGGACAACATTTATCACTTGACTATTAAATGAATTTTTAGAGCATCTATTCTGTCAGAGATGTTACAGACATAGTTTTCATACATAACTATTCTTTATAAAAGACACATGAAAAACCATCTAGGACTTAAATTATAGATGAGAGAGCTGAAGTAATTACTTTCAGAATAATCATTAAGTAGGAAATATTGACAGGTAAAATTCCACAGCTAATTATTTATTTTGCTTCATAACAGCATTTGAAGATTTTGGTTATTTACTTTCTCACATCTTCGCATTTAATGACTATATTAAATTAACCTGCAACATTCTTCCATTTATAATGATTACTTTAAGTTTCAGTTCAAATACAATAGATTTTCAATGTAGAAACTATAGTGCATTAACTTTACTTAGCATCCCATCTCTCATTCTTATATGAAGTCTTATACAAATATATGTACATACACATATTATATGTGTGTTATGTATGTGTGTGTGTATGTGTACATATCATGGCCACAGATGACAGCAGCTTACCTTTCAGATTTATGAGAAATAGGACTATTATAAACTTAATAAAATATTCTGCAGTGTTTTGTCCCAAGTAGTTTAAATTATTCATTTCATATCTTAGTATTTTCACCCACATATGCTGCTTTATTGTTTTAAAGTAGTTGATTTATAAAAGTGTCATCAGCATAGTGCAAATTAATGATTCTAGCATAGCACATTTGCAATACCTGAGGTATGTGACAGGCAATTAAAAAAGTTTTATTGATTTGTCTAAAATGTTAAATGACATAATAGCCATACAGTAAAGTATTGAATAATTTAAGTAAATCAATGTTTTCTGAATTTTGTAGGAGTGCAAACTGTCTTGGGTGCTAAGGTGAATCAATATAATAAAATAAAAATGAAGCGGTTTATAATGATGAATGTAGAGGTTGATAATAACCAGAGGTAGAATCTCATTTAGCTATTGCAACAAACAACTTCCAGGCATTCAGTGTGCATTATTCCCATCAGAAAATATGGCATTATATAGTCAATTGATTTTAGCCCTTAAATAGCTTTTCATTTGTAAGACACCTAGCGTCACTCTACGCTAAGCCTCTCCCACAGTGTCATTAGTTATGGTTTGATTTAGAATGATAATACATAATCACCACCATTAGAGCTATTTTTTGCATTTCGTGTGGTTTGTAAATAATGCAATATTTTATGAAGAAACAGACGTCCATTCATTAGGCTGCTATGTGTGCAAGATTTCGAAGTTAGCTTGCTGTACTAACACCGACATTTTATTACCATTTCCTGACTCAGATTTCTAAAGAAGATGCTTCAATTGAACACATTTGTTTCTCACGCCCCCTTGGTGGATCTTATGTACTTTTCTCCTTCCTGTTTTGTTTACAAAACAGAAGTGTGGCAAAATTAAACACTCAGGGACTGGTTCCTTTAATAGAACACTTTGTGGTTTATAGCAATTTTAATGGCTAATGCCATCTATTTAAGCTTTTTATTGAGAATACATAAAAATCTAGATATAAATACAATACTGTACAGTCCTTGATAGAAACTACCCACACTTAGATTCTATTAAATAGGAAAACAGCCATCACAGCAGTCCCAAAACAGTAATGTTTCAGTGTGGTGGCTTGATTTGAAAATGGCAAACTAATCGAAGTATACTGGTTCAGAACTTTACCTATGGTGTTTGACCCTTTCTAAGTGACACCATACTGTCATTAGAACATCACAGGAAAAGAGAGAAGTGTGAAAATGAACCATGAATGGAAACTGAAGTGGGCAATGACTTAACATGAAAATTACAGAGAAGAGGAGGCTGAATTACAAATAACTCAACTATTTGGTATTTAATATTGAAATTCAATGGGAGCCATCAAAAATGTCTTCCCTTTCAAAATATGGTTGAAGGAAGTGATTTCATATATCTGATGTCGGAACAAACTGGTCAAATCTATGTGAATGCTTACTGCATGCAACCTCTATTAAATGGGAATATTAGTACTGAACTCTAGAAATATTATTTTTCATTGTCAATCTACATTTTTGGAGTAACTAATTTTTAGATAGGAAAACAATTTTTATGTTTCTTTGTAACTATCCTCATTTTTTTAAATAAAAAAGACAACTGAAAAATATCTTTCAAATAGATGCAGCAAAGTATTATCAGCATTTGGATAATAAAGAAGGAGGATTCTGTGTCACGTTATCACGAGGAATGAAAAGTTTCTATGGCATGGCCAATCATAGCTGTAGGTTTGTTTTCCCAAATCCTTGTGTATGTATGCAGGATATATTAATCTTGGATGATCCATATAAGACATGATAATAGCATGTCTGTAACTGGAATATGAGCATAAAGCCAAGAATAGGAGAAACCTACTTAGAAGAAAATTCTATAAATCTATGAGATCAACTCAGAAACAAAATATTTAAAAAGAATAAATCCTATCATATAAAAATGGATTATACACATGGAGTTAAACATAAATAATAAATCTTCTTGAATGACATAAGGTTAGAGGATTTCTACAGAAGTATACATATGAGTCATATACAATTAAAACACTTGTGAGAAATAATGTAAGTTTAATATTAGTCTGAATCGCAGAATGAGAACAAGAGAAATTCCTAAGTACAGAACTGAAAAAATTCTATGTTCAGAAGACACACAGAAAATAGAAAAAAATTAATAGGTATAAAAGAAGAGATATACATTTTAGAGGAATGGAAGACGTCAGGAGTAGCAAAGGTTGAACTCAGGAAAAAGTTAATCTGATCTATAATATACATAGTGGCTAAATATTGAAAGAAAAAATGTGCTAAATGAGACTATCAGTACAATTACAACACATGAATGGGAATTACAGAAAAGAGTCAATATCAATATAATTTAAACCTTCAACTCCAATTTCACCCTGGCCTCAAAATGTCCACATTTTATTGAGCAGCTTTATTTGTACAACTTTTATTCCTCTCAAATATATCAAATGGAGCACATACATGTGTGAGCACTTATTTATCACCCTTTTATATCTCAGTATGACTTTATGCTTTTGCTATTACTTCCTATAAGGATGTTAATATATTACTCTTTTTTAATATAATAAGACACCAAATTAAATAAGCAGCAGCAATAACTTCTTTGGCAATATTTCTTTCATACAACTAAGAGTAAAAAATATTTTCCTGTATTTTTCAAAACCTCTTCTCATTCTTTTCAATTCACTCAAAATTGGCTTTTGTACCAATAACCAACTAAAATACAATTTTCAGATGTAGAGTTAAAGAATGGGAAGAATACTTTAAGAATCCCATAGCATCATTCCAAAGCTGCTTATCTGATAATTGTAAAATAAATGTGAGAAATAACACAAGGAAAAAAAGTTTTGTCACTGGAGAAATATGCCTCATCCATCATGCATGCCTTTGGCTATAGGTAAGTAAATAATTTGCTTTATGTCAAATATCAAACGAAAGACATTTGAATATTTATTTATCTATTGCACAACGTTCTTTGGAATATTTGGAGGAAAAACTGTACTAATCAACCAAATAAATAAGCAATGTGAATTCCTTGTCTAAATGATGTCCACACAAAACTAGGGATGCAAACATGTATATTTCCATATAAATAGCTCTATGTGTTGGTCAACAATATTCCCTTAATTTCTGTTTATAAAAATGTGTGAAAAGCAGGAAGAAGTGTAAATCTTGGAGTACATTCAGGAGCTTGTGCTTGGTCCTCAGTTTCTAGGTTATCAGTTACTTTATGCACCAAGTTCAGGAAGCTATTGACATAAAGCTATCAATCAAAAGATCCTAGTATCATTCCTGTTCAGCAAACATAGATTCAGACATCATTTATTTACATGTAATCCTACATGTTAATTTCCTACAACCATAACCTTAGAAGAGACTGATATATTTATTCAGTCCTTTGCTCTCTGCTTCAATTTAGCAAATATTCAGAAACATTTTAATAGCAAGAAATATGTTAATTTCCTCAATTATTGATATGTGAGTGAAACTACTTGGAAAGTTTATTTATAATGAGCTTATTTTATACATCTAATATATAAAAGCTATAATGTATTATTAAAATATCTGAATCTACCCAGGAACCTTGAGAGATCAATGTAATCCTAGAAAATATATTCACCTATAAATATTTACCCATTTCTTATGTTTGTGTCTATATTTTAATTTTAACTAAGTTATATGAACAGTATATATTTAAATTTATTTTTCCATTAAAATCCAAAAAACAAATTAACAAATAATGAAAAATTGAATAAATTTGTAATAACACTGATAGTTAAGAAATTGACAAACACTGTATTTAGCTCCAATATTTAAACAGTGTTCTTTTCAAAACTTTTACTAGACTTCCAGAAATAAATTATCTTTTTATTTGAAATGCCATGGAATTTACTAATCTAGACATATAAATGAGAGTTTTCAAGATATCTATAGAAAAATAGATAACTATGATATTGCATATGATGAACAATAAAAAGTCTTGTATCAAAAAATAAAAATTAAAGGACCATCAGACCTGTCACCTACATCAGTTATGCCAGGGTCTGTGTTTACTTGTAAATATCTTTTAAATTGCCAACTATTGTAGTTTTCTGTCATCTAAGAGATCCTGAAGGACAAATCACAAGCAGGAGGGAAAAAAAAAACTGACTACAGAAGGTGAGGGTGCTCACATTTAATTTCTGTGACCAGATGGGCTCTCTGTCTGGGGTTATTTGCACAAGAAATTGACAAAAAGCAAGTAGATTGGAAAGCTGCTTTCTTTTAGCCTGAAAATGTAATTTTAAAGAGACTGCATGTTAGAGTCTAGAGCCTCTGAGCATTCTCTCTCAATCTGCACTAGTAGACGCTTAGCATCAAATGATCTGCCCATCTCCAAAGGGGGACAGGGGATAATAGAAAAGGAAGGACCACTTAGAGAGCAAAATCAAGGTCAATAGACAATGGACAGAAAAGTTGCTCCCAGGGAGCAGAACAAAGCTGACAAATTAGCTTGCCAGGGAAGTAACCTTGCCTTTGCCAGGTTGTCTTAAAAATCTGCGTCCGGTAAAATATGTGGAGACCATTTCTGCTAGTGATGTCTTTATAGCTTTCATTTCATCAAGTGACATAGTTTCTTACAATTATCTATTCTAAACAAATGATTACACATTTCCTATAGAGTAATAATATGCAAACACCCTAGCTTTATTCTTTGGCTTGTATTTTAAAATAGTGTACATATACCCTTTCTTTTTGTGTGTGTGTTTAAAGAGTTAGAAGACCACACACTAACAAGAAAACTTCCAATGGAAAAGATGCATTGAGAAACAATATTGTGAGTGCTGTGGGAATATAATGATATTCAGGATTTCTTTAAGCTTTTAACAATAGTAAACAGCACAAACAAAATATGTCCTATAGGATCTTCTGTCCCACGCGAGCTCACTTGACTAAAGAAGGGACTGTCTTATAGGTGGGTTCAGATCTGTATCTACATTTTGACCATCATACTATAATATATTTTCTTCTTTTTTCACATCATGATATTTTTAGTGATTATTTAAGAATTTCACATAATGTAACCTGATTACACTCACCTCCCAGTCCTCCTAAGTACACTCTATATCTTTGTGATCTCCTCCACAAGAAAAAAGAAGAAAAAGAAAACAACAAAAAAATACACTAAATCAAATTTGTCCTGTCCATATACTCACTGGATCATGGAAAAAAGAAAACCAAGGGTCAACACCCCCCAAAAAATAAATAAATAAAATGGAAAACCTTCCTTATGGCACTATCTTAATGATTTCTTTCTTTCTTTTACGGAGTTTGTGGTATGTTTGGGGGAATTGAGATAGAAATACTAAAATGTGTGAATAAAAGCAATGTGCTCAGGATGTCAGATACGTGAGAGAGGTTCTCAAACTATAAAACTTCTGTATCACCAAGTACCTTTACAGAATTATGTGATACAAATATATGTATATTTAGATAGGGTTTCTATGTAACAGCCCTGACTGTTCTGAAACTGGTTTTGTAGACCAGGCTGACCTCAAATTTGACCTGCCTCTCCTTCCTTGACCTGGAAATCTGCCTGCCTCTCCCTCCTGAGTGAGGAGATTAAAGGTGTGTACCACATTGACCACTATGCCTGGCAGCTTCTATATGGTAAAATTACACGGGCTGCATGTAATACCATATGTCATAGCTCTGCAATTCAGAAGGCAGAAATCATTCAGTTCAAAGCTAGTCTGGGATATATACCAAAAACACATCTCAGAAACTAGATTAATGAAAGACAAAGATCTATTTCGTTCACAATGCATTTCCTCTTCACAATGTATATCATGATACAAGAACTGTTGCTAATTTCTTTAAACAAAAGCATCAAAAAGGCTCAGAGGAAGCTGTAATATTTTACAAGCAGTTATGCTTAGACTGGAAAATAATTTGATTTTTTTTCTTTCCCAGCAGATTCATAATAACTTCTGGCCAAATGTAAGTTAGGGAGAGAGTTTCCTGGTCAGTTTGAAATTGGTATATTCAGCAGCAGGTACTTACCATCTGGTTATACCAAGGAACCAAGAACAATAGCAACAACCTGCGTTATTCTGGGTACTTCTGGGTATATTCTGTGACTAATAAGGCAATAATATACAGCAAGGGAGGAAACCTGTGCCTGGCATTGAGAATTTTCCATTAATACCTCAAATATGCCTGGGGAAGCACTATGCACCCATGCAGAATACTTTTGTCCAACTCTCCCTTTTCATATATTAAATATTTTAACTAGGTGGCTAAGTAGTGGATTTTCCATAAAGATGTTTCATAAATTCTTCAGTTAGATTTATGTATCCACTGTTCTCTTTTACCTTATTCCCTATCCCATATTAAACTGTTAGCCCTGATTATTTTTCTTCATTTCTTTTCATATCACATTTGTTCTATTCTTTCTTTTAATTATATGTTGAGTGGGTTGGAAGATATCGAGTTTCCACAGAATTGCTTCCATTGATTAAACCTTGTGCCAATACTTCATTTCCCCATCTCCCCTACCAAAATCCTGGAAAAATTTTGTTCTCCAATATTTTTCATCTTTTTTTCCTTTGGCCTTTATTCTGCTATTCTCTCTATTTTGACAGGTTCACTGATAGTATCCCATGTCTTGTTTCCTATCTTTTATGTGTACTCCAAATTAAACATACAAAATATTTAAAGTTAGGATTCATGTATGTGAGATTACATATGGCACCATACTCAGTACTGTATGTTCTTTGTTATGTGTCTGACTTGCTGATCATATGTGCCCATTGATGCCACTGGGGTTGCCAACTTCCTCCTATTTGGATGTAAATTCTGTTCCAAGGGATGTATTTTATGCCTGATACTGTAAATCAAGTCAAAGCCCACTTGTAGGGGGATTGCAAACTCTAGGGGTAATCTTCCAAATGTTTTGGAAAATGGTCATGATGACAAACTACACTCTCAATATTTATGTTTATACCCATGGTTTTATGCTGCTCCCAATTTTGTTCAGACAAATTTCTTTTTTACAATAGCTAGAACTTAATTCACAGACTCAATAACTATTCAAACCACCAATTAAACAAGACAATGCATGCTCAGTTTTCAACAGGTCAGAATCTAAGGTTCAGGGAAATTCCTGGAAGAGTGTCTAGAAACTCCCAACGCAAGATAATGGTGAGGACAGGTATAAAATGCTGACTTATGGACATTAACAGGCTATTTCACTGATCTATTTATAGCATCTATAACTACCTGCTCAATACCGTCACATGATCTAGGTAGGAGGATATTCCAACATGGACAGAGAGGGTCCCCTGAGTACTGTCAGCTGATTACTACTAAGAGAGGAAGAATCACTCTCCTTCACAAACAGGGCCTCTGGTAATTTCCTCATACATCAGATATGAAAAGGGAGAGTTTGGACAAAAATATTCTGCATGGGTTCATAGTGCTTCCCCAGGAATATTTGAGTTATTAATGGAAACACAAGGATGCACATAGAGGCACTACTATTTGAACTCATGAGGCTATTCGCTACAATAGCACAAAGAAGACAAGAAGTTTGTTGAGAAAAGAAGGGATGAGGGCACTAGTTAACTTTGGAGAGAGGAATTGGAAGGCAGATCTGATCAATATATATCGTGTAAATGTATGTACCTCTAAATGATTAAAAGAAATTATTTAACAGAAAATTTAAAAAATCAATTAAATCAATACTGCAGTCTTGAGATTCTAAGACTGTCCAAGTACAATAAACCTGGTTATTGTGAACGATGTCCTTCAAGTGATTATTTAATTTTCCTTGGTTAGTTTTTGTTTTCTCATGTGATTCAGTCTCATCATGGTTTTCTTTGTAGATGAGGATAACCACAGTCTCCTGATCCTCCCATCTGCATTACCTATGCACTGGGATTATAGGTATGTATCACTAATTATTGTTGTTTGTTTGTTTTATTTTAATTAAGCATATGTATGTATATACGTCCCTGCACAACTATGTGACTTTGAGTGCAGGTATGCAGGAAGACTAGAGACACTGGATCATCTTGTAGCTGGAAATACAGGTAGTAATTAGCACAGCATATGAATATTGAAAAAGACCTGCAGGTGTTCTGCAAGAACTGCATGCATTCAGTGGTTAAGCTCTCTTCTTTATCCTCCAAAGTCTGCTTAATTAGTTTTTTTTAATTTATATCTTCATATTTTAGATATGAGTCATAGATAGTTCTTGTGTCATTATTTTCTTTATCTTTCAATATTCATTTGTAAAGAGATTTGAAACAAAGTTTTAAAATGTGTCTTTAAATTGTATGTCTGTGCTGAAAATGTATCTCAGCAAGTAAAATTTCTTCAAATGCAAAAACCTATGAAGACCTGAGTTCAAATTCTTTTACACACATAATTGTACACACATAAAGGCTGGAAACATGGTACAAGCACCCATAATCCTATTGCTTCTTAGGGGGATGCAAAATGGACAAAGGAAATTCCCTAGAAGGCTATAGACTTCAATGCCTGCAGTACGTTTGGGAATAGCAACAGAGAAATCCTGCCTGAAACAAGATAGAATGTACAGAACAACACTTGAGTTTCCCCTCTGGTTTACATATACATGTCATGACATACATGCACCTTCAGCCACACATATGTATGGATGTACACACACACACATACATGAGTACAAATGTACACAAAAGTACCTGTTGTGAGTGAGCTGCTGGCAGTATGTGCCACTGATGCGATGTTGGCATGATGGATCTGGGGTACCCAATTACTTCCTGTTTGAATGCTCCATGGCATCTCTTTCTCCACCTTTCTTCTCCTAGCATTCAGTTCAGTTTTCCCCTCCTACCTTAGGTCTGTCCTATCAACAGGCCAAGGCAGTTTCTTTATTCATTAATGGTAATCACAGCACACAGAGGAGATTCCCACATCAGAATATGCATTTTGATTATTTAAGAAAAGAGCCAGAGAATGCAGACATATGGCATTTGACCCTTTCCTCAATGATCAGTCTATCTAGAGTATACATCTCAATGGTTACTTTATCTAAGATTAAAAAGGCAGTATACACAGTCTAAATTTGTAATATTGCAGTTATAAAATTACAGTGGTAATGATTAAATTAACTACAACAATATTTTAAGTAGCAATTTTGGTGATGGAGCTTTTAT
Organism: Neodon shergylaensis; assembly: GCA_025134845.1. Taxonomy (NCBI): domain Eukaryota; kingdom Metazoa; phylum Chordata; class Mammalia; order Rodentia; family Cricetidae; genus Neodon; species Neodon shergylaensis. The sequence goes on along the minus strand of JABTXL010006712.1, from coordinate 26,588,596 downwards.
TTGAAGATTATGGAAATAAAATTGTTTAAGCAATATAGTTTGTTTTTATATGATTCAATAACTCTCTTTAACCATATGAGGATTTTCTTTCTAGTAAAACAAATACTGCATGGAGTTTTCAATTGTTGCCATTAAGGTAATCAATATTGCTAAACTTTTATTTTTGGAATAATACTAGACATTCCATCATATGTGCAATAATTTCTGAGTTTCACACTTTTTATATAATAGAAAATATTTATGAATACTAAGTTATGGGTTATTTTTATAGTTGTGAATATTAAATTCTAATTTTATACATAATGGAACTAATATATATATATATATTAGTGAGTTTACTTTTCAGTTTTGTATGAAAATAATTTTTATCACTGAAAGGTAAAACTTAAAAAATAATCCAGGAAATGTGGGCTTCCAAAATGGAAATCTTCCATTAGGAAGGCTCTCTAAGGAACATCAATGTCAAGGTTAATAATTTTTAAACAACAGACAGAGACTGGTCTCAGAGAATCAGGGCTAGTCTTACTAAGAGGAATGTTGAGATAACAAATCAATCAGCACAGAATGTATTATATAAGTATAAAATATTAAGACTCAAATACCAGGCCGTGATTACCACAAAGCACATATATGCTGAACAGCAGTAGTACCAAGATTCTGATTCATCTTATTATGATTGTCCCTCCTTCTGCTCTCACTAGAGAAGGGGCTAATGTTTCCCTACGGATGCTGTTTTGATTATAGCCTGCAATAAATCTTTGAGAATTAAAATAAAATGGAAAACTATTACTCTTAAATATTGTTCTGCAATGCATTGTCTAATTCGATATCTTGAATAAACTGACATTTTCAAAGCAGTCTTTACTACCAGCTAGAAAATAGGTGTTACATAGAAATGACAAGTATACATAAATCCACTAAATTTTCAACCTAGAAATAAGTGCAAATAAAGGTTTCCAACTTTGCCAGCCTTTATACAGCCCCAAGTATAAAATATAAAGGAATTTAGAACTTAGCATTGTATCGCCTAGAAATCAAAATTGATTCTAGTGATAATTTTTTAAAGGAAACAATATAGCCAGTGATTCGTGATTTATAACATAGATTATACACCAATGTAGATGCATAGAAACTCCGAGCTTTGATTACAGACATAGTAAAGAATGTATAAATCAAAATACAGACCTTTACATAGCAATGTTGATAGTTTTTATTTCCATGTATTTTCTCAATTTATCTTCCCATTTATTTTAAAGTAAATATCATTCTCTCAAAAAAAAAAGATACCATATGCTTAATTCATCTAAGTGCTATTTGGGTAACATTAGACATCAGTAATTTTAATTTTAAGATGAAATCATTTATCATTCTTCCCTTAATATTGTTTTCATTCTGTATATATGACAATGTATCGATCAATATCATTACCCTTTCATGGAAATTTTAATAAAGTTCAGACAAATGAGCAGCTTCAAAAACATTTTAATTCCTCATTTATTCACTTTAAAGCTGTGTCTAATTTTGTAACTGGTATTTGACAGGGCAATGACTCTTCCTTCCAGTCTGCTGCTAAAATATTACTTTTGTGTGAAATTCCCATTGGAATGATACGTCAAGAAATAGGTTTCAAATTTTCTTTTTTATGATGGAAAAATTACAGTTTCAAAATGTTTAGCTTACAGGAAAGATGAAGCATTAATATGTTTTCAGACAAGATCTCATGCAGTCTTGGCTGGCCTTAAACTTGTGTTGCAGCTGAGACTGATTTTGAAGTTTTGATCCTCTTTGCCTCTGCTCCTCAAATGCTGAAATGTGCAGCGTGCACCACCATACCTGGATGGAAAATTGGTTTTATTTATTTTTTTTATTGTTGTTGTTTTATTTTTTTTAGAAAACTAATTCTTCTTTAGCTTCATATGTAGGGAATTTTCAGATGATCTATTGTGTTCTCAAACCACTTCACACCTGAAGAGAGTCCTGTTAGTGGGAATGAGATTAATTATGGTAGAACTGAAAGAAGTGCCCTTCTATTCAGTGCATAGACCACCGAAGGCTTTTGTCTCATGGGACCCTCATTAGTAATCAGTAGTGTTTGTGACATACCGTAGCTGACCTCCTAGTTTTCTGATCTCATAGTCATTCAGCTCCCTCTTCTAAAAGGTTTCCTAACCGTGAGGTCTTAAGGATTGTGTTACAGATCTATCAGTTTGTTCTGGTAAATGCATGGTCAATTCACCTCTCTCTTTTGACAGTTCCGGGTAGGAATCTGTAATGTTCTCTTGTCTACTGCAAAAGAAAGGTTGTTTGATGAGAGAACAATGCTACTCTTATCTGTATGTATTTTAAAAATGGAAGTGAAAATGTCTAAGAGCAATTAGGCAAATGCAACTTAAAGTGACTTCAAAATTTCATCTTATCCCAGGTTTTAGGACAAAATTATAAATACTAACAGACAGTAAAGAATAAAAGAGGTGCGGAAAGGCAGGAACCCACATTCAACGTTGGCAACTTCAAATGAGTGCAGTTGCTCTGGATATCAGTGTAAAACATAATAAAAAGCTGAAAATAAATCTGCCATGTGACCTGGCTATACCACTCCATGTTATATGCTCAAAGGACTGGATAGAGTACTCCCTAGATACCCTGTCATCAATGTCTATTGCCTCTCTGTTTACAAGAGTTATGGAATAGAAACAACCTAAATATTCTTCCAAAAATAGTGGATAGCAAACACAGGTGTATATAAACAATGGAATTATACTCAGCTGCAAAGAAAAATGAAATAATAAAAATTTCAAGTAAATGAATGGAATAAAAATTATTATTGTGAGTGAAGTAACAGATCAAGAAAGTCAAATACCACATGTTCTCTCTTGTTATACCTGAACATTTCGAAGTGAGTATAGAATCTGGAGAGTTGTCAGAAATTAGGAAAGCAAGCAGTTTTCTTTGAGTGGGGGTAAGTATCTAAAAAGAGAGATAATCATGGTGATGAAGGGAAAATTGGAAAAGAACTGGATGGGGGCTTTGTGAGGATAGTGGGAAGGGAGCATTATATTGAGGGTGTGGGAAAGTAGTAAACAATATTAAAGGTATTTGAAAAATCATAGAGAATAATATGTTTTGCCTACTAAAATTGTATACATGTTGCTGAGAGCTATAAATTTTCTCCTCAGGACTACATTTTAACGTGTACCAGAGGTGTTGTGGGTTGTGTTTTAATTTTTATTTATTCCAGAAATGATTTATTTCTTTATTGATTTATCCTTGATCAATTTATCTTTCAGTAAGGTGTTATTTAATCTTTCTATACATAATTTTGTGTGATTATTAGAAAATTATTTGGTATTTCTATGTCTGAGTTTGAAGTCTAATTTCTCAGCTATTAAGGTAGTTAGAGCTGACTGATTCTTGTTGCCATATAGTTGGAATTCTGTTTTTTACTATCACTATCAAGTGATGCCTGTGTTTAAAGCTAAGATGTGTTTCTCTTAGAGAGCAGAAAGTTGGATTCATTTTTTCAATCCATTCAGCTAATCTGCATCTTTTGATTGTGAAGTTGATGCCACCCATATTTAAATATGTTGCCTGGGCAGTGCACTGATTGTTGCCATTCCACTGCTATTTTTTCCTTTGTTGTATTCTTTGTTTGTCTTCTTAGTTGTACTCTGTTTCTGTCATCAAAGCTTATGTTTTCTCTCTACAATCAAAGAGTATGTCTTTTCATGGTACCCTGTTTTCTTACATGTTCCTTTCCTGATTCTATCTATCTATCTATCTATCTATCTATCTATCTATCTATCTATCT
>JABTXL010006712.1:26450515-26584778 GCA_025134845.1 Neodon shergylaensis | reverse complement strand
TCTATCTATCTATCTATCTATCTATCTATCTATCTATCTATCTATCTATCTATCTATCTATCATCTATCTATCTATCTATCTATCATCATCATCTATCATCTATCATATATCTATCTATCATCTATCTATCTATCTATCTATCTATCTATCTATCTATCTATCATCTATCATCTATCTCATTATTATATTGTATTTTTGCCTATGTTTCTCTGAATTTTTATCTATGGTTACTGATTTTTTTTTATTTCTACTGTCATTTCAGGTTGAAATAACTTCAAAATTTGTATCTCTTAATAGAATTAGCTTTTGAAATTAGGTATTGTCTTTGTCATGTTATTCAGCAGTATTTTCTTTTTATGGGCATCACAAGGACAGTCTTTTTCTATTCTTTTTAAGCTTGTTGAGCTGTTTTTTTCTGTTGTTGGTTTGTTTTCAAGCCTTCCTTAAATTCCCTGAGATCTTTGATGAATTTTATATTTTTCTCTTTTTATTTGTGTCCTGGAATATATCTATGTAGTTCTCTTGGAGAACAATATTCTCTTGGCATTTTCTGCCTTTTGTTTTTGTTTTTGTATTTGTATTTTTGAGAAGAGATATGGACATTTGGACTTTTTACGGTTTGTGTTTCTGATTATAAGTTGTTTCCGTTGAGGCCAAGGTTTGTTTGTTTTACACTGTTGCTACCCAAACTTGCTTGATTTTAGATTCAGTTTAAGAAATTCATAGGGAAATCTATAAAATACTCTGTTGATTCTAAATTGGAAGAATGGAAATGATCCCAATGGGACAAAGGATTAGAACCATTTAGAGGTGGGTTTTTTGTTCTTTATTTGTTTTTTTTTTTTTTTTGTTTTTTTTTTTTTTCATCTGACTCTGTCTCTACTATATATCTCTATTTTTTTTTCTGAGCACATGAGGCTTTAATCTGCTAAAGAGCATGGCTAGGATTAAAGCTGGAGCTTTGGCGGCTTGATCTGTCCAATTGCTTAGATTTCTGAGAGTCTAGCTTCATGGCATGGGGAGTGGTGAGAGCCATGTTTACCACCACCAAGAAGCCTGCTTCCAACTGCTCATAAACACTATTTAAGCAAAGACTCTTTAAAAGACTTCAAGGTTTTATTTTCCACTAATGCTGAGTCAAAAAGCCCCAGCTACATGGCATCTCTTCTTGACCCCACCCACGCTCTCTGTATCTGTGTTTGGATTTCCTGCCTGGTTTTGCTCTGCTAAGACATTGACCAGAACAGCTTTATTCATCAAACAATTAAAACAACACATATATGGAAGAATATCCCACATCAGTAGTTTAAGTTCCCTTTTCCTTTATTTGTTCTGTGTATGACTGCTCTATCATTCCTTAAAGTTAGAGTACCAAGAAGCCAACTGTTATTGTAGGGTTGCCTTCTGTCTTTGGTATTGTCACTTTTGTTTCACATGTTTTGAGGATGTCATTAAATTTACATATTTCTAATTATTGATTTTTTCTCTAAGATATAAAACCATTTTCATCTTTTGAAAACTCATCCCTTATTTTAAAATTTGCTTTATTTTAAATTATTTATATGTGTTTCTCTACACCAGTATGTACATATCAGTGTGGTGCCTGTAACTAAAATTATAAAATAATGGTGTGTGTATGTATATAAAAAGTAAATATGTGGGGGGAGGCGGAAACTTTTTTCTTTTTCTCAATAAAAAAAAAAAACAAAAAAAAAGTAAATATGTAATTAACAATAAACTTTATTTAGACATTTTAGTAGATTAATTTAACTATTTTAATAATTAATTTAATCATTTCAATTTTTTAGGGAAAACAGAAGAAACATTCAGTCATAGCCATTTTTTCTGATCTATTAGTTATTTAGTCATATAATATAAAAAATATCAATCATATATGACCAGGTGACAACATCAAATATTTGAATTAAGAACTAATTTGAAATAAAAAATATTGGCTAATAAACAGAAACATATGATTTTAAATAGTATCTTGGTTGGGAAAACATAATTTTTTTTCAAACCTAAGCTTTGTAGATTATGACCCTGAGATGCCTTGGAATTGTGCAGTTATTTTTGGTTGTGTTATACACATATCTGTTTCTCCATCTGGAACTAGACATAGAAGTTTTATGACATTCTTCTCACAATACCCCAGTGGATAGCTTCCTGCTGATAACCCTACCATATGCTTCACTGGGGAATACTTTTTTGCAAAAAGTATCCATTCCACATATTCAATAATAATGACTAGTTCAATTAACTAACTAGAAACAGGTGATACTTTATTGTCCATGTGTGGAAACAACTTCAATTTCTACACAACATCAATAAAATATCTAGGTAGCAGATGTGCTGTTTATTAACTTGTGGTAGGCAAAAAAAACTAAATAAACATAACATATAGCAAATTTCATTGAAAATGAATTTTCTAAAACATTCCTCTTTATTTGATAAATTTTAAATTAACATAAACAAAGAAAATAATTACTTTCACAAAAATTTCTTAAATTGTAAGATATTTGGCCTTTCTTTATCAGTAATTGATCTGGATGTCATCAACATATGTCTATCATTTATAATTAACTGAATCATATTATCAGAAACCTATATTGATTATATAATTTCTGATTTATATATAAAGTAATCATTATAAAAAGATTTTAAGGGTTTAGTTTTGTATAAAACAATTCCCTTTCAAAAATAAAATTCAGTTCATTGCATGTGTACATTTTTGAAAAAAAAATTATTGGTGGTGTTAATTTTGCTACATTAAAAAAATAAATAATATTTATAATAATAACTCACCCATGGAATGAGCATATTATATTAATTTTATTTTAAATTAACAAATATTAAAGCACTTCAGGCATTTTTATTAAATTAAAATTTTGTTCTAGAAAAATAGCCAAATGCCTTCTATTATGTATCTAGTAGTATTTTTTCTAATGTCAAACAAGATGCCAAGTTAACAAAGTTTTGAGTATAAATATTTCAATTGTCTGTTTCATCCTTTCATGTTAACTATATAAGTATATAATGCTCTTCAGTTCTTTCATTTCTTTAAAGATCAGTTCATCATTCACAAATTAGTCTCTGTTGTTCATAGTAGTATACATCCAATAAAACTATGACTTATCAATTCATAGAATTGATAAATGTTTCAAATATTCAAAACATTCAAATATATAAAAAATATAAATACCAAGCATAATCATGAGTTTTTAAGAAAATATGTGTGTGTGAGAAAGAGAGAAAGAATGTAAGAAGAATCTAATTCTTAGTTTCTTTTTCTGTTGATGTGATGAAGGATGATGTTACCTTGATGAAGGAAACTTTAGGAAGAATTTACTTGATTCAAAGATCCAGATGACAGTCCAGCATGGAAGGAAAGGAATGTGAAACAACTGATTCCAATATACCCACAACAGGAGCAGAAAGTAGCTATTGTATGCTAGTTCTCAGTTCATTCTTTCTACTCTTATATAGTTCAGGACCTCTAATCTAGGAAATGGTGTCACCTTTAATGGGCAGTTTTTTCAACATCAATTAGACAAGATAATCACTCACAGACATCCCCAAAGAACACAGATCAGGTGATTCTAGATTCCGGACAAAAATTAAGATATAATCATAATAGCATAATAGTCATGAAGTTTCTTTCATAAAAGTGGATTTCACGTACCTTTAAAAATATTTGTATATGTCTGATTCCTACTCCATACTCACTGCTTCCTGAAGTTCTAGGCAGTGAATCATCAACATTATGCACAGTGAATCATGTATACATTATGTCATATGAATGGAATCTTGCTTGTATTCATGAGACATACACAACGGTCTAGCTCTGCAGACAGAGATTGTTTGATCATTTCCCAGATGCCCAGACCCAAATAATCACACAAAGCTTTATTAATTACAACACTGTTTGGCCAATGGCTTAGGCATAAGCATAGCTATTTCTAACATCTTAAATTAATATTTCAATTATTATTATATTTTACCACAAGGCTCGTGGTTCCATTATTTCTTGCTTCCTGGACTGCTACGTGGTGTCTGCTTGACTCTTGTCTTCTTATTCCTTGCATTCAGTTTAGTTTTCCTGCCTAATTCTATTCTTCCCTATCATAGGCCAAAGTAGCTTCTTTATTAACCAATGGTATTATAACTACTCGTGTCCTTCTAATTCAGGGTTTAGCTTTGCAGCACCTGTTGTCACAGTTTCTCTTGAAGAAGATGATAATACCCTCTGAGTTCTCTTGCTAAGTGCTGCTATGCTCAGCTCCAGATACTTCCATTTGTTTCATAGAAAAACAAATAGTCACTCACCAAAACAGACTTAACCTCAACAATAGTTACCCTGAAGAACTATGACGTGAGATTCTGCTGTGTATGCTGAGAATATGTTTTGATTATTGTTTATATTTGTGGTCAATTTCCTTAATGTTACAGCTTTCCAATTATTTTTCAATATAAAGATTTTTAGAATACAAATAAAATAATGATTAAAGGAAGAAATATGAAATATTTAAAGATAATAGACAATATACAAAATATAATAACATTAATATAACCTTTTGCACTCACACTAACTGTACATCATAAAACACCATTGTCTAACAATAAATGAAAATACTAAAGTAAAATCACAAATGAAGTCAAAAGAAACATAAAGGTAAATTTTAACATTAAATACACAAAAAACCAACTGTGAAATAAAGAATTGTATTAAAAAAAAAAACAAAGGAACTTACTGAAAACATTCTCTGAAACTACTGGATTGTCCCAAAATGAAACAGCACAGCTGGTTCCTATAACAGGAAGAACAAACATCTTAAACTCCAACATCACTTCAAACACAAAAGCATATTAAACCAAAATTAGAATAAAACACATGAAAATTAATTGTTGTAGTAAAGAACCCTGTTACAATAAGGTAAATTAATAAAATGTATGAAGAATCTGCTATCTGCTTTAACAGTACAATGTGATATTAGGTTCTAGTACCAGATGTTTTAACTATGATAGTCAAGTATTCCATATTTAATGGAACAGAGCAATACCTATGTGAATAACCTTTACCAGGTACAAAGAGAAATAGTAGAAAAATCTTACTGAGTCAACATAACTTTCATATTAATATCTTATAGGCTGTCACTTGATATAAAATATCTGCTCCATTATCTTGTTGAAGAAATATACAAAATTCCTAGAAAAACAAATCTAGCAATTTATTAATGTGCTTGGAAAAGAAGAGAAAGATTTAATATGACAAAATCAATTGATTTATTCTGTATATGACCTAATAGGAATATATATCATTTGAACCTTACAATGATTTGGTAAAAGAAATGAAGTAGAGAACTTATCTTGGTAGAAAACTTTACCAAACAAAAATAGAAGGGGAAAAAAACGATAAAAATCGGGTGGCTATTACTGTAGCTGAAACAAACCCTTAGTAGATAATCTCTGTGCTGCCTGCACATAGCTAGCCTCCTGTGGTTACGTTGAGTGCAACATTTGATGATTTTTGGCCCAAAGTCTGTGAGTGAAGCATTTACCAGCTGGAACATGACCCTCCAATTGTCCTGCCTTCACACAAGGAAACGGTAGTTTTGCTGTAAGATGCAGAAATTGCAACATGGAAAACGACCCTGCTGAGCGACAGTGAACTTTCATATTATATCTGTTAGCTGCTCTGAAAACATTTTCTCATTTTATACCACAATAGAAAACAGTATTTTCTGGGCCTGTGCTTAATCAGGGCACCTTATCTTGTAATGAATTGATATTTGCATAAAATTTAAAAGCCCAACTAGAAGGCATATAAAACAAAATGATAGCAATATCAAAAAAAATCAGTTAAAGTGAAAACACAAGTAGCATAAAAATAATTTTATTTATTTATTTATTTATTAATTTTTTTTATTAAAGATTTCTGTCTCTTCCCCACCTCTGCCTCCCCTTTTCCTCCCCCTCCCCCAATCAAGTCCCCCTCCCTCATAAGCCCAAAGAGCAGTCAGGGTTCCCTGCCCTGTGGGAAGTCCAAGGACCACCACCCACCTCCATCCAGGTCTAGTAAGGTGATCATCCAAACTGCCTAGGTTCCCACAAAGCCACTAGGTGCAGTAGGATCAAAAACCCATTGCCATTGTTCTTGAGGTCTCAGTAGTCCTCATTGTCCGAAATTTTTATACAAAGCACACATGATCAGTCACCACAGAGTAAGGTCCCTAAAGAGTAATCTGTGTTTTTTGTGCAGCCAAGTGTGCTTGCTATGTGAACTACCCACAAATATACTGAAATTATCTGTTCACTTACAACACAGTGTAAATTTCTCCCTGGTAGCTAGTATGAAAATGACATTAGAAAGTAAGAAATACATTTTCTTGGAAAATTTTTGAAAAGAATAAACAAATACAGCAATCCCTAGGTTGTATGAAAATTATGACTTCCTTCCCATATCAGACAAGATTGCCGGGCAAAAACTGGGAACTTGGGGATGAGGTGGCATGGGGCAAAGGGGACATGGGGTGAGAAACGTGAGAAGGGGAGGATGGGGGGAGCTTGGAGAAATGGGATGGTTGGGATAAAGGAAGGGTGGATACGGGAGCAGAGAAATATATATCCTAATTAAGGGAGCCATCTTAGGGTTGGCAAGAGACTTGACTCTAGAGGGGCTCGCAGGTGTCCAGGGAGATGTCCCCAGATAGTACCTTGGTCAACTGAGGAGAGGGAACCTGAAATGACCCTATCCTATAGCCATACTGATGAATATCTTGCATATCACCATAGAACCTTCATCTGGCGATGGATCGAGATAGAGACAGAGACCCAAATTGGAGCACCGGACTGAGCTCTTAAGATCCAAATGAGGAGCAGAAGGAGGGAGAACATGAGCAAGGAAGTCAGGTCCACGAGGGGTGCACCCACCATCTGTGACAGTGGAACTGATCTATTGGGAGCTCACCAAGGCCTGGGGGACTGGGGCTGAATAAGCAGGGGATGAAAGCGGACTCTCTGAACATGGCGAACAATGAAGGCTGATGAGAAGCCAAGGACAATGGCACTAGGTTTCGATCCTAATACATGAACTGGCTTTGTGGGAGCCTAGCCTGTTTGGATGCTAACCTTCCTGGACCTGGATAGAAGTGGGAGGACCTTGGACTTTCCGCAGGGCAGGGAATCTGGACTGCTCTTCATTCTCGAGAGGGAGGGGGAATGGAGTGGGGGGGATGGGGGAGGAAGCGATGTGTGGGAGGAGGGGGAGGGGATGATGTGAAACGGGGAGGAGACGGAATTCTTTTTTTCAACAACTAAAAAAATAAACAAAAAATAAACAAAAAAAGAAAATTATGACTCTAAGATTTAACATAAAAACAAGGAAAACATAAGGAGTAAATAATTTGGAAATATTCTCTAAGCAAGTTTTAATATGTTGGTGATATTATGCACAAATTATTCATGATTATAAGAAGGAATATTGCATGTCAATTTAAAACAGTATAAGCACTTGTTAGTAGTATCAACTTGTAAAGATTAAACACTTGTGTTGTTCCAGATATTTGTTCCTTATTTTATGTCATTATTAAATAAAATCATTTCAGAAATCTAATGAGCTTATGGTCCTCATGGTCCATGTTTTATTGACAAGACTATAATTTGAAAGGGTAGCTCAAAGATTCTAAGTTCACAAATAAAGATTGAAAACCTCAGAGTTAAATTTCAGAATTGTGTGACTTCAGTGCTTTAGCTTCTAAAAAAATTCACTAAACTAAAATAATTAAATTAATATATTCATCAATATACCCTTTACCAGGAGATAATTCTGATTTTCATAAAAAATATTCTTGTAAAGGTGATCATGTTTAATCTTTGGTAGTTGTTATTGTGATTGTCTCTGACAATGTCTAGTCATTCTCTCAGACCTTAGATCATACCGTCCCAGCTACCAGTGTGTTAGGATTGCCCAGGTGTATTAGCAAACCTAACTTATCATAATAAATTTTAATTCAATATTCACTGACATTCCTGAGAAATAATTCATGAAAAATTGGAATATGCAATAAATAAAACATTTTTCAGTATTTTAGTCTGTGAAAAAGTACAAGAAAGGTAAGATTATTAAAATACAATAGAGTAAATATGATATAATGAGAATTTATTTAAAATATTTTATAGAAAGATGATCAAAAATTATAAACATATATGTAGAATTTTTCTTCAAATTTGCATTTAAAATCTACTTAGTAGATACTGAGTGTGATGTTCAGTGATGGGGCATTGGCTTTCATATATAAAGTTTTTGGCTTGTTCCCCAGAAGAGTAAAAAGTTCTGCTCAATTAATTTAAGAACATGTATAATATGTAAGCCACAGTGGATGGAAAAATAATAATAAATCAGCATTTAGTTTAACTTCCATGGTCAATACATTTAAGACCAGGAATAGATTAAAAGAAACCAAATGTAAGATACAATTGAAGACTGAGATAAGCATAAGCTTTAGGGCAAAATACCAAAACCACTGTGAATGATTTAGAATTTCCTCATTAAGTGACAATCACAAAATAATAAGGGACATTCAAGCATTATTAATGACCTCTCTCAAGCAATGCTATGGATGCTGGAGAATAAACTAGTTCCAGGGAATCAACATAAAATCTACAACACTGCTTTCCAAATATATTAGAAAAGACTAATATAAGTATATAAATTTGAAATTTCTGGGTATACTGAACAAAAAGCTAAGAATTCACTATTTTAACCATTATACAAAATATAAATATTTTGAACCATAATAAAGGTATTTTTATCTTAATTAGTGTTTTTCTAACTTTAGAGGAAATTATTTGTAATGGTTTTTTATGATGATTTATTTTCATTATAAAGTTAACAAGCTGGGTTCACACATAAGCTCATAGACATATTAACACATATTTAGAAGCCTAAAGCCAAATATTATATATGTTAGTTAGTTGTCTTGTTTTGGTTGTGACAAAACAATTGAGAAAAACAGCGAATGAAGGAAAGGTTTATGAGCAGTAATAGTTTGAGGATGTTGTCAACTACGGTTTCAGGAATTGTAGGATTCTGGTCCTACTGCAACCACTATCAGGACTGGGAGAAATGAATACTTGTGCTCAGCTGGCTTTCTCTTTGAAAAAGACTGACACCCCAGCTCTGGCAGTGGCACCACTCATGTTTAGAGTGAATTTTTCCACCTGAATTAACTCTATCTGGTTAATTTCTCACTCATAAGATGAGAGATTTGACTTTAAATCTAATTTAGAGTAATCACTGCAAAGTTGATAATTTGCTGAGAGCGAGAGACTTTGGATCATCCAGCCCTAAATCTGATATTTTCAGATTTTAGTTGATATAAGTCATTCTATTTATAGTCTATATATAACAACTGTTTTTTTTTTAAAACTCCACAGCAAGGGCCAAATGTTTTTTATCTCTTTTACTATATAAGCTATCAACTAAAAGTATATTCCACTCCATTCTATATTGGGTTTTATAAGGAGCTGCTTCTATACTCTACACTCTAAGAGGTCTCTTGAAGTTCATGACCTGATCAATCCCGACAGCTTTCACATCTGCTTAACCTTAAACCTGCATACCATTGGCCACACAGCACACATTGTCAAACATAGCACTGAAACTATCTAACAATTCCTCTAAGTGTCTCAAATCCTTAATTGTCAGGTTTATTATATTATCATTCTACTTTTCAGGACATTGATTCTTCCCTGCTTTTCTTCTATTTTGTACTTTTATTGCCTTTACTTTTTGCTACAGTGTAATGTACATTGCTCTGCAACCATTATGATGGGATAGGCTTAAAATGAGAGGGCAAACATTTTGTGATTTTGTTAGGTAGCTTTGCTGTGCTATAATGCACAACAAAACCATCCTAATGGGGAAAAGCTTTATTTTGTTAAGGCTTCAGAATTTCTAGTTTAATTATGTTTGAGAGAACAAGAATGTATGGCTCACATCAAAGTGGAAAGGGACCGAAGAGGTGGGTTACCTCAGCTTTTCTTATACTCTTGCTCTAGTGGTGAGTATGTATCAAATTTTTACAATACCATATATAGAGATACATAAATATAAAACATATATGTGATAACAAACAACCCACAAAAGCTAAAACCGATTTCCCAGGTTTATTTCTTGATTATTTATATAAAGATACAGGTGAGCCATGGGTGAATGGGAATGATTCCTTTGGTAGGGACTCAAGTTATTTTCTACGGTAAAATTTTAATACACTGTGACCAGTATTAAATGATCAGTGGTTTAGAGAATGCTGATCTAACTTATAAGAGACCTCAAGTTAATTATCTTAGCACTAAATAAATAAATCAACCCAATTGTGATGTTAACACTATCATCACAGATACGCAAAACAACACATACATATGCACACACACAAAGATATAGTAGGAAAAATAGAACTTTGATCACATTCAATATATGAAGATCCCAATTCTTCACTTTATTTGCATATCAAAACTAAATACCAAATATAGTTATCACTGCTAATTTTGTTGAAAATAAGTAATTAAATGAAAAGAGAGCTATTGACATTATAGTCATAGATAGGAAACACTGGACTCATGCAAGTTTGGTTTGAATTTCTTTTCAAAACTGAATAGTTTCTGAACTTTCCAATATAAATTATATACATGAGCCTTGTTTTGTTTTATTCTCATTGTAGAACTAATAGCATTTTGTATTGCCATAACATTGATTTTAAAAGGCATATTTATTAATTATAAATTTTGAAAAGTTCACATCATTTATGACAAATATGTGCTTCTTTTGCATGTTTGTGATAAATAAGTAGATGAAGAGAAAGTAACTAATCATCACTGAAGAAGGGGAGTTATTCAGAAAATCACATCACACATAAATCGCACTAGAGCACAACATATTTTACATTATTCAGAATTATTTTTAAAAATGATAATTGAAAGTACACTAAAGAAATATCTGCCTGCCTACACAGGAGAAAATTAATTATCATGGAGTCAGTAAAAGTAAACATGTTTTATTTAAGGAAACTTTATTTCTGAGAAGCTAAATAGAAAATAAATATAGGTAATATTTTCTTTCTGTTTGCTTCCCTATTTTGCATGCATGCTCATGCACATATATTTCATTAACTATTATATGGATACAAGAAAGAAGAAACTTATATTTATAAAGGGAAATTTATTTAAAAATATGTTGTGCATTGACAGATGATATATTTGAGTTGGAATATTTAACAGATAATGATATTTGTATTATTGTGAATGAATGGTTGTACAGTAGATATATGGAAGCATTTAATAGATGAGTCTATGCAGCTTAAATATTACAAACTATTTATCAACTCTTGGAGTTAACAAAAGAATTATGTTCCACTAATTTCCACATATAACAGCATTTATTTTTCTTTATAACTCTGTCCTTGTTCAAGGTTAATTGCTCTAACCCATAGTGTATATCCAATAACCAACCTGCTACACAGGTTGTCTTGTTTTGATGGCACTCTGAAATCTCTAGCATATAAATTTTTATAGAAATAAACATATCTGTTTTCTTTTTGCAAAGTAGACTAATTCTCATTTAAACATATAGGATTTGGTTTATTTTTGCATTACACCTAAGTCAGGTGTGGCCAGGTTACAACGTGAGCCTATTTTTAACTTAAAAATTGTTGAGATTGTTTTTAACATTACACGGGTTTCCCAAGGCATATTTCATATCATAATTTAATGTTCAGTCATCCTCAAGGACCTCCCTAGAGTTTAGAATTTCTTCCCTCCTCTACACTTTCAGAAGGAAACCAATATATGAAGCATTGAGATGGAAATCCCTATTCTTTGTTGGTTGTGAATTTAAAAAAATACAATATCGAGTATCATGTATCGAGTCTAGGGATTGATTCTACATTGACTCACTATGCATAAGACCTAGGTAGGCTCTTAGTTTTCAAAATTGAAAAAAAAAGCATGTACGTCATGAAGTTCAATATTACACACAAGGAACATTTTAGGTTCCAATATTGGAACACTTGGTGCCTGAGTTGTGGCTACTATTTTGGCAAGTTGTAAAACATTAGGAAGGTCAGCCTTGCTAAAAGAAAGGATGTGACTGGGGGTGGCTTTGAGAAGTTTTAGCCTCATATCACTACCAGTTCACTGTCTGTGGTTGGGACTTAGAGCTGATGATGTTACAGCTCCCTTCTCTGCTCATCTGTTGTCATGCCTACACTGTCATTCTGGTCTCTTCTTTTGAATTTATAAGTTCAAATAAATTCTTTCCTCTTTGATCTGACAATGTATCACAGAAACAAGAAACTAAGTAACACATGTGATCATAGAAAAATGCCAATCAGAAGAAATGTAGTTATTCTGAAAGGAACAAGATCCACAACACTCTTTTGTGTAAAAAAGTATTCAAGTGTTCAACAGATTTTTGTTCTCACCAAGTGAAAAAAAAAATCTAAGATCAACTCTCATTTCTTATTTTCATGTTTTAAAAGTTTAATAAATTAAGTATAATGTATCAATATAATGGGAAATAAGTTATCTGAACGAAGAGTGTTTCCTCATCATAAATTCACCTAAGACTTAGGATTTTCTCTTTATATCTAAATGATTCATGTGGGAGAGAGCATTCATTCACTGGCTAAGAAATAACAGTATTCTGACTATAATATACACAAGAGAACTTCGAAATGTTAGTAGGTATTTTGTGCTTAATGTATCTTGTTTTTTTAATACAAAGTAATAAAAACAGAAGTGTTACTCTTTAGATCTGAGAAATCATTATATCCACATGAAATTATCCAGCCCATTTCTTGTCTGCTAATAAAGTTAAAATACCTCACGTCAAATGCCTTTTTTATGTGCCCTCACACTTCTTTTATCCTTTTTAAGTGAAGGTATTACTTTAATTTTTAATTTATTGAATCATTTTCTTAGCAAAGTCTCCAGTATTTGAGCCAGCGTGATTCTCAGTGGGGGGCTAAATCAAAGAGTTATGACTGAGAAGATTATCATGACCAGTCAAGGCAATTTTAGCCTCAAGTACATTTTTGCAGGTCATTGGTTCTTACCTGAAGTGATCTCTCTGAAGTTCAATTCTGGGCAGCAAAAATACAGACACAAGTAACTCTCCTCCATTTATAGCGCAGCCTTAATTGATCTCAGCAGATTTCCTAATTGCAGAGGTTACCGCTGGTAGGTCATTCATTTCCTCATCTGCGGAGCTTCACTGCCCTAACCAGAAGTTTGGGTGTTACACGGGGGCAGCAGTAAGTACAGTAAAGGAAGAACTGTTAACTCTTATCCCTACAATAATCGTTTGCCTTAGGGTATGAGCCTAAGAGGAAAATGGGTCACAGTTTTAAAATTTTTGTAAGATTGTGGGAGCAGAAAGAAATGGTTTTCAGCAATCCAGTGCTATTTACTTCTTTGTGCTTTTGAAATCTATCAACTCTTTTTCGATGGAGGGCTTCATGGCCTTCATTTTATCATGAATATGGGATTTTTTTTTTTACTAATCCTTGTTTACTAATTAGACATATTTTTATTTATTTATAGCTTAATTTTCAGCAATTATCAAATACATCAAAATAATCCTTTGCTTCCATACTTTGTCAGATACAATTTTATTTGATTTCCTCTGAGCTAAATTATCATGTATATGTTCAGTTTTTGATATTTTAATTATTTACTGTTATTCTTTATATATTTCCAGTAAATATAATTGAACTATATTTCACTGCTCCATATTTAAGGTTTTTACAGGTAAGTGAAAGAGGTTCATACGATCAAATATCACATAGTATATTAACATCCCAATGAAAAGATCAAACTTCTGTTAATGTAAAAATTAATATTTAACTTTGGTACAGCACTAATCATAAAATGAATTAACTTGAATGGAAAACAGATATACAATTGCAATTCTGTAACCATTTGCAAATCAAAATATTTCTACTTACTACATTGTCTACATATAAAATTAAATTGCAAGAATGAAATAAACTTCTCAACCAAAATTTCTTATCTTACATTCATATGATAAAACTAGAAGTTCTGCAATTTCAGGAGCAACTGACTAATGTCTAAAGAAACTATATCCTGGAAGGGGAATTTGGTAATTTTGTTTCTAGACAAGTTTTAATTGTTTTCAAAGATCTTAGACTCTGATTCAGAATCAACTTAAAGCAATATCTTCAAAAACAAAGTTATGTGTAATTTGTCCCATGGTTTAAGATACATGCAAAGGTTGACATTTAATTAATTTATACAAAGGACTCTATGATTTTTAATCCTGTTTCACCTCTATTGTCCTTTGCTTGCAACTTTTCAAAGCTGAGCATTAAAATTTTATTTATTTATTTATTATTTCTTTATTTAATCTATCAATCTATTTATTTATTTTCCTATTGGTATTAGGCTATCATCACTCATTCGTCAAATCTCTCTTTAAACTTTCAGATAATATGCCTTTTTCCAGAGGTTCCTTTCTGTTAGGATATTACTGTAAGCTATGATAAACACCTGCATATGTTGAAATATATCTACTCAAATTTCTGACGTTACAATTATTTAAATATGTGCTTTACTGTCCAAATGATATGTATGAAAGTTGATCTTTTCCACTTTATTAGATGATAAAAAAATTTCCAAATACATATTGTCAGATTTCCGCAGGTCTTAATTATACAACGTTATACAGTCCATGTTATATTAGTACCTCTCATTGGTTAAGAAAAAAAGAAACACACATTTTAAGGCTATATGAAAATTTAGTTATTAATTAATGAAGCCAATGTAAAATATCAGAAACTAAAGTTTTTGCAGTGAATAATTGAAGAATAGGTCAGACGCAAAAAAAAAATGAAACTAAATCTCAGCTATATCTTATCTCGTCTTGTACTAAGGTTTCGTGTTGTTTACTCCATATTTACTCCCAGTTGTATACAAATTCTATGATTGAAGCTAATTGAAATATATTTATTACTTTTTTCAATGAATAAACTATCTTTTCTATATAGTTTTCCATCCAACTCCTTCCATGGGCCCTTCAAGTTGATAACCTGTTTTTCTTTTTCTTTTTGTGACTATTGCTACATATTTAGTGTGAATATATAAAACCAACCCGATGAGTACCTTCAGTGTTGCTTTTGTGTACATGATTCCAGGGCTGATCACTTTGTATTAGAAAACCTGTTAGAGGACTCACCCCTGGAAGAAACCAATTCTCCCTTTGTCAGTATGGTGAGATTTTCCCATGTCTATTGGTATTGTATGGGTTCAGATTATTTAAGTGGTAAAACTTGTGAGATATCATGGGTGTAGCTTCCCTGCCATTTTCAAGAGACACAAGAAAAACATAAACTCAATGCAAAGTTCCTAGGAGTATTGTTATTACAGTTTTCTATCTTTTCTGAGCTATAGGTTCACAAGTTCTTCAGACAAGAGTATAAACATGGAGTTACTGCAGAAATCAGGAGAGCAAAAGGGGTCCACAGATATAGATAGATAAGGGAATAGAATATACTTTTATTAAAAACATATTTTTGTATTGAGCACACAAACACACACACACACACACACACACACACACACACCAGAGAAAGAGGAAGAGGGGACAGGGAATGAAGAGAGAGAGAGACTCTCACTATACAGTTCTGGTAGAAGGGAACTCACTACTTAGACTAGGCAGAACACAAACTCAGAGAGATCTGCCTACCTTTGTTTCCCAATTGTCAGAACTAAAAAGAGTGCCACCACATATTTTTACTTTTTAAATTTTGAATTTTTAAAGTTAGAATATGGGAATAGGTGATTGTTTATGTGAATGCTGGTGCTACAAAGATCAAAGGGTAGAGTCCAAGAACCTAGAGTTACAGGCAGTTCTGAACTGCCTAACTTGGAGGTTAGAGACTGAGTGTGGGTCCTATGAAAAAGCAGCATGTACTTTTAACTGAAGAGCTTATCTGTGCAAAACTGAAATAGAATATTTAATTAGATTTATGTTATAAACTTATTTTTCAAGAACAGAAAAAGATGGCAGATCTGATAAATTCTGAGCAACTGCAAGTGAAAGATATATTGGATAATTGATTCAATCATCTTTTTTTATTTTTTTTTTCCTTCTGATGCTATGTTTTCCTTCTGCAGAAGTTTCCTATGTAGAGAAACTCATAGACTTTCTTACAAATCTTTTTAAAATTGAAATATATTCCCAAATATATGCCAGTGAGGAAAGCTTGAGTATAAGAAGTCATGGGGAAATCACCTCTGACATTCAAGGGGAGGGATTCCTAAATTGCAAGAACTTCAGTCCTGGAATCCAATGTGAAGTATCAATTAAACAGAAGCAGATAGAATATTGGGCACTAAGGATTTTACACCATCATAACGCTGTAACTACTAACAAAATTCTTGTCGCCTGATTTATATGTCTAAAAGTTCCATTACAATATTATTTATTTTAAAAGAAATTGTATTTTCTTTAGAAAAATAATGTGATATTTCTAATGAATGAAAAGAAATCATGAAAGGACCAAGAGACTCCATAAGAGCTCCACACCCCCCCCCATTTAGTCATTCCAATCATTAATTGTTTTAAATGTGTGAGGTGTATGGGTTGTAATGTATACCTCAATATTTATTTATATTCATTAACTATACCTGTATTTTCAAATTAAACTTTTCTTTTTTACTTCTTTTGTGGGTTGCAGGCTGCCATGCAATCAATAACAATATATTTAGATTCCTTGTCTCTGGTTTTCTAGCTCTGTGAAAGTTTCTCAGAAGGTTCTTGTTTCTGAATAAACTTGACAGCATTTGAGTAGTACTAAGTAGGCATTTTGTAAAACGTTCCTCAATTGGCTTTTGCCCCAAGGCTTCTTCATGATGATTACGGTAATGCAGTGTCTTCGAGAGGAAAATTAGAGATGTAAAATGCCATTTTTTTCATATCATATCTAGTACAGCTCACCACTCAAGCTTAAACCTACTGATACTGACCTTGACCATATGGCTGATACAGCACTCCTTACTTAGATTTCTTCAAGGTATCAATTACTGTCTTTTCTGAATAGCACGTATTATCTGCAGTCCTCTGTGTACTCAAAATTAAAGTGGTTGGGAGTTATGTTCTGTCACATCGAGGGCTTTGTTTATGGATACAAATATCTTAGAATTCTTTGGCACAAGTTTTTCTTATGCTTCCTTCTTAATTATGCATTCAATTATTTTATGAGTAGGACCCGAGATCTTATTTTATATTGTGAATCATATTCCAAAAGCTAACTGTCATCCACGTTGTTTGCTTTTGGCCTTGAAAGCTTTGTCCTTTGAGTCCTTAACACTTTAACATGTGTATCTTAGTCAACTTTCTGTTAGCTCAAAGATTTAGCAAGCCCAAGGGTAGACTGGCTGTTTTCCTTGGGTTGTGTCTGTGTCAAAGCAACAGATGATAGCAGAACTATATGACAGATAAAAGCAATTAACCTCATAAGCCAGGAATCAAAGAAAGAGAGAATCTCAAGAGCCGTATTGTCATCGCCAATGGCATGCCTGCAACAACCTAAGGACCAATCTGTAGGACTTAATCCCTAAAAGTTATATTTCCCTCTAAGAATTCCAAATTCTACAAGAGGCAGAAACAGGCAGGTTTATGGTAGGATTCATAAAACAAAAATTTCTCACTCATTTCATTGAGCAGAAGTCCTAACTATCCTTCCTTCTGCTTTGGCCAGAGGCAAAAATGCCAAAAGGCAGTTCTAATTGCTGGTTTGTCAATTTGAATTTGTTTTCCTTTTATTCAACACAGAGGGATATTCCTGCCTAGGAATGATACCTGGAGACATGACTGAAACCACCAAGATGTGCTGAAAACTACACTGAGCTCTGGAACTATAGAAAAGGCATCTAGATGGCAAGATCTAAGCCAACTCAAGCCCCTGGTATATATGAACAATACAAATTCCCCTGGGGGAAAAAGTTTCACTTGAAAGGATAGTTTTGTAAAGAATTGTATTTGGAATTTTGATGGGGATGGCATTGAATCTGTTGATTGTGTGTGTTCTTGTGTGTGTATGTGTGTGTAAGATTGCCCTTTTGTTTTTACTATATTGATCCTGCTATTCAAGAGTATAGAACATCTTTCAATTTTATGATATATTATTCAGTTTCTTTCTCCAAAGACTTAGAGGTCTTATCACATAGATTTTTTTTACTTGTTTGGTTAGAGTCATCCCTAGGTAATTTGTTTGTGGTTATTGTAAAGGGTGATGCTTCTCTGATTTCTTTTTCTATCTATCATTTGTATATAAGAAGGCTACTGATATATTTTTTTTAGTTAATCTTGTATCCTGCCACATTACTGAAGGTATTTATCAGATTTAGGCATTCCCTTGTAGAGTTTTGGGGGTCACTTATGTATACTGTCATATCATCTGCAAATAGTGAAAGTTTGAGTTGGTCATTTCCAATTTGTATTTCCTTGATCTCTGTTGTCTTATTGCTCTAGTTAGAGCTTTCAGAACTATATTGACTGACTTTCTCTTCATTTAGTTTGATGTAAGCTGTTCTCTTGTTGTACATTACCTTTTTTTCATGATTGTAGAACTGTTTTATTATGATAAATCCAGCAAAACTTTCTGCATGCACATATAATCAAAACTGTCCTCCTGAAACAAACATTCAAATTTCTCCAAAAACAAAATTAAGACTGTATATTTTTCCAAGCTACTAATATACTTATATTTGGTAATGGCAGTTCTAACTCTTAACATTACCTGAAAAATAGTTTTTTGTACCCCTGATCTTGGTGAGACCTTTATCATGAAAGAGTGGTGGATTTTATCAAAGGCTTTTTCAGCATCTGATGATATGATCATGTCTTTTATCTTATTTTAATTTGGTTATATGGTGAATTACATTAACAAATTTTCATATGTTGAACCATCCTGCATCTCTAGGATGAAGCTTACTTGATCATGGTACATGATTTGTGTATGTGTGTGTGTGTTCTTGGGTTCAGTTTGCAAGTATTTTATTGAGTATTTTTGGATTGATGTTTGTGGGGGAGATTGGTTTGTAATTTTCTTTCTTAGTTGCTTTTTTGTATGGTTTGGGTATCAGAGTAACTGTATTCTCATAAAAAGAGTTTGGAAATGTTTCTTCTCTTTCTACTGTGTGGAACAATTTGATAAGCATAGGTATTAAATCTTTGAAATTCTAGAGGAATACTGCACTGAAACAATCTTGCCCTGGGCTTTTTTGGGGGGGGGTAGGGGTTGGGGATTTTAATGACTGCTTCTATTTCCTAAGGGTTATGAGTCTATTTAATTTATTTATCTGGTATTGATTTAATTTTAGTATGTTGTATCTATCCAGAAAATCGACCATTTCTTCTATAATTTTCAAATTTGTGGAGTACAGTTTTATGCAGTATGATAACAATTCTTTGGACTTTTTAAGTGTCTGCGTTGTTATGCCCCTTTCTCTGATTTTGTTAATTTTGATATTCTTTCTCTGTCTTTTGGTTAGTTTGGAAAAGAGTTTGTCTATCTTGTCATTTTCTCAAAGAATCAGCTTTGTTTCATTGATTCTTTGTTTTGATCTATTTGTTTCTCTTTTTTTTTTTATTTCGGCCCACAATATTATTATTTCTTGTCATCTACTACTCACTACTCGTGGGTGACTTTGCTTCTTTTGGTCTCAATCTTTCAGGTGTTCTGTTAATTTGCAAGTGTGATTTCTCCAAATTCTTTATGTAGTCACTTAGTACTATGAAGTTTCCTGTTAGCATTATCTTCATTGTGGCCCATAAATTTGTGTATGTTGTGCTTTCATTTTCATTGAATTCTAGGAAGGCTATAATTTCTTTCTTATTTTTTTCCTTAACCAAGTGATGACTCAATTGATAATTGTTTAATTTCCATGAGTTTGTAAGCTTTCTGCAATTAGTGTTCTTATTGTATTCTAAATTTAAACCATGGTGATCCGATAAGATAATGGGAGTTTTTCCAAATTTTGCAACTGTTGGGCTTTGCTTTATTACTATGTATGTGGTCAGTTTTAGAGAATATTCCATGAGGTGCTGAGAAGAAGGTATATTCTTTTGTGTTTGGGTAGAATATAACATAGATGTCTGTTAGGTCCATCTAATCATAAGCTCTGTTAGTTCTCTTATTTCTCTATTAACTTTCTGTCTGGCAGACCTGTCCATGACTGAGAATCAGGTGTTGAAGTCTCCCACTATTAGTACATGGGGTTTGATGTATGATTTAAGTTTTAGTAATGTTTCTTTTACAAATGTGAATGCCCTTGTATTTGGGGCAGACATGTTCAGAATTGAGACTTCATTTTGATGGATATTACTTTTGATTAATATAAAATGTACTTCTCCATCTCATTTGATTAATTTTAGCTTGAAATCTATTTTCTTAGCCATTAGGATAGCTATGCCAGTTTTTTCCTAGATCCATTTGATTGGAAATTTTTCCTAACCCCTTACTCTGGTGTAATGTCTGTCTTTGAGATTGAGGTATGCTGGAGAAGAATGGGTTCTATTTTTGTACCCATTCTGTTAGCTTATGACTTTTTTTTGAGATGAACTAGGTTTTTAAAAACTCAGTTGAGTACAAATGCAGAGTGTTTTGTTGTGCCAGAAAACATTTTGGATTACACTTTATATTTATAAAGCATGGCAGTTAACTGCAAGGACTTACAGTTAGGACTTTGTCTTTAGTTTTGGAAGGGACTTAAGACTAAGCTTTTAAATATTGTTGCAACTTATTAAAATTCTAACAATTCGTGAGTTTGGACTGGATGCATATTGCATCATACAGTGGCAATGAGTGTGTTGGGACCAAGGAGAGCCTGTTGTGGCTTGACTGTAAAATATTGCATACAGGCCCGGCAGTGGTGGCACACGACTTTAATCCCAGCCCTCGGGAGGGAGAGGCAGGTGGATCTCTGTGAGTTCGAGGCTAGCCTGGTCTACAAGAGCTAGTTCCAGGACAGAACCCAAAAGCTACCGAGAAACTGTCTCGAAAAAAATCAAAAAAATATTGCATACATATTCCTGAGTTTGAATATTGGTGCCTATCAGACAGATCTACTTTGGAGGTTGAGACATTTGATGGGATCGGATAGAATTTGAGATAGTTGGTCACTGTGAATAGGAACTGAATTACAAGCTGTCCCTTATTTAGCACAAACTTCTCCTATTTCCTAGCTCATGAAAAGTGAAGAGTCCCTGCCACATGCTCCCACTGCCATTAAGTACAGACTTGGTGGATTATTCCATTGTATACTGACAGCCAACGTCAATACTTCTTCCCTTAAGTTGTTTCTACCAGGAGCTCAGTCACAAAGAGAAAAGTAAGTAATAAAATGGCACACCATGATATAAGAACATTGTGCACTGAAATATGACACAACAAACATAAGTGAAATCTATGAAAGCAACTTACATATTCCCGAGAAGTCATTTTTATGTACTATATGGTTAGAACTCCAGGACATCCTATCCTCATTCACTCACTCCCCTGTACAAATCCCATAACACTTACCAGTAAGTTAATGGAGAGTTTCCACACTGATTATGAAATAATAAATACACTGTGTAAACTTTCCAGTCATGCATTTCCAAACACAATTATGAGCACCAGAGAAAACCTTAGGACAACCATTTGCACTTGGGTTCTAATAAGAAGAAAATCCATTCCAATAGACAGACTAATATGTAATATACTATACTAGATATAAAATCATCACAAATAATAAAATTGTGATCAATAACAGTTTCATTACAAGGTCTGTAATTCATTTTCTTCTGTGTTGAAATGTATGGCATCTTCCACTTATAGTGAAGCCTTAATCCTCAACTCCACTACATTTTAATTGTTTATTTAGATTTCTGTTTATGTTGCTTGGCCTGCATGTGGGTAAGTACATCTCATGCATATGGGGTCCCAGAGGTTAGAGGAGAAACCTTAGTACTGGAGTTACAGTCAGGGATAAGCTGTTGTTTGGGTGCTCAGAACTAAACCTCGGTGAGTTCTCACCCCAGGCATCTCTACTTGCCTTGACTAAATTTTGAAGTTAGTCCTTCTATAAGTAAATTAAATATGGAAATAAGAAACAATAATTTGATAGAACTAATTTCTTTATGAAGAGAAAAAGAGGCTTGCATATTGTTTCCCTCATATGTACATACACAAAAGGCCATTTAAGACACAGCGAAAAAGCATACAATCTAGGAAGAGAGACATCATCAAAAACCTAGGTTGATATTGGTCCATCTTGTACCTCTATCATTCAGAAATATAAAAACATATTATATTGTTTAAACAATCAGTCTAACATTTCATAAGACAGCTTTTTGATTTAATACACCATAGACAATTTTAACAGTTTCTTAGATCAAGCAAGAATGAAAGCTTAGGTAATTATGTCATATGTGGATTCTCAAACAATTGAAGTATTGATGAAGAGCAGAAGGAAACTCAACAGATGCTATGATCTCAACATTCTGCTATTGTCCTCTTAAACAAGTAAAACAACAGAAAGAAAGAAATAAAGTAACTGCAGATTTTTTCTAGCTCTATGATACATGTGTTCACTTCCCTTTTTATATTATAAATAGCAGTTAATGGTGATTGTAGTCATTGGCTTAGATTACTGCAAGTTGAGATCTGATTTATAGAGAAACATAATTGTCATCCAGCATTGAATAGAGTGATAGATGTTGCTAGGGATCATCATTCAAGCACAGGTTATATATTAGGTTGTAGCATATTATCATCATAATGGAGAGTTTATACAAGGTAGAACCATATAATCTCTTCTAATTCATTTTTAACATTAAAATTGTAGATGTATGAGCGTTTGTTTTAATATTAAATGTGCTATAATTTATGATAAGACCTGAAATGCTTATCCTTCAAAACCAACTTCTACTGGCTGCTTTATGATACACTCATTGTTTAGACACTTTGTTTGATTCTAGATGATTTATGGTAAATGTGACAATCTTATTCCTGCATCATAATGACAATATATATGCTTATATTAAATCCTATAAATCGAATACTGACTCCAACTCATTCCAGTACATATTCAGGTCTTTCAAAGATGTTATATGGTAAGGGCTTATTTTCCCATATAAAAGAAAGTTCTTAAAATATTCTGACGCTTTTATGTTTTTATCCACAGGAAAATTTTCTTGCTATATCCAGAAAATAGAGAAGAATTGATACCAGACAAGAAAAAAATTCAAAACAGAAATAAATTTTGGTATTATTATAGTACCAAAGCAAACTCTTTTATTAGTATGAAAATTTTGCATTAAAGCTTTCAATTTCTTTCCTGACTATATAACATAGAAAGGCAACTTGACACATTTAATATATATTCCTAAAAACAAACAAACAAATCTCCAACAAAATACATTGAGTAAATGCTACAGGAGGAGAGTGTTCATGGTGACTATGTGAGACTATTTACAGAGCAAGAATAATAGTATTTTTCTGGTGCATATATGTTAGGTCTCATCTCCTTCTCAAGCGTACATTGGAACAGTCATGTCCTGATTTTATTTTTATTTTTAAAAAGACAAAACACTATCTTTTTTATTTTCCATGCCAATCCCAGTTCCCACTCCCTCCCCTACTCCCACTGACTCCAATCAACCCCCATTTCAACACCCATCCACTCTTAAGGGATGGTAATACACATTGATTTGGAGAAGGTCCAAGGCCTTCCCTACTATAACTAGGCTGAGCAAGGTATGGAATAAGTTACACAAAAGCCAGTACAAGCAGTAGGAATAAATCCTGGTGCCAATTCCAGTGGCCCCTCACTCTGCCCTAACATGCAACTGTCAACCACATTCAGAGGAACTAGTTTGGTCCTATGTTTGTTCCTTCCCAGTCCGGCTGATCTTTGCTCAGGTAGACAGTTTCAGTGGGGGTACCCATTATGGTATGGACTACTTTGCTCATAATCTTATTCCTCCCACTCTTCAATTGGAACTTGGGAGCTCAGTCCACTTCTCCAATGTGGATCTCTGCCTCTGTTTTCCTCATTTGCTAGATGAAGGTTCTATGATGATATTTAAGATATTCATCAGTCTGACTACAGGGCAAAGCCAGTTCGGGAAACCTCCCCTCTATTGACCCTAAGCTAGGGTCATCCTTGTGGATTCCTGGGAATTTCTTTATAGCCAGGATTCTTGCTAACCTTATAGTGGCTCCCTCAATCAAGATATCTCTTTCCTTGATCTTATCTCTGTCCTTCCCCCATCTCAATCATCTCATTGCCTCAAGTTCTTCTCCCTCCTCTTCTCCCCTCCTCTTCCCCTTCTACTCTCCCTTTTCCCCTACCTCTATGTTCTGAATTTTGTCAGGTGGTCTTGTCTATTTCAACTTTTCAGATGGATATATATATATATATATATATATATATATATATATATATACCTAGGGTTCACCTTGTTTAGCTTCTCTGGGATCATGAACTATAGCCTCAACATCCTTTCTTTATAGCTAGTTTCTACTAAAGAGTGAGTACATACTATATTAATCTTTTTGAGTCTGGATTACCTCACTCAGAATGGTGTATTCTAGTTCTTTTCATTTGCATGCAAAATTCAAGATGTCATTGTTTTTTACCCTTGAATAGTACTCTAATGTGTAAATGTGCCACATACTCTTCATCCATTCTTCCATTGAGGGACATCTAGGTTGTTCCCACATTCTGATTTTTTATAAATATGGTGCTATGAGGATAGTTGAACATATGTCTTTATAGTATGACTGAGAATCTTTTGGGTATAATCCCAAGATTGGTATTGCTGGACCCTGAAGTAGGTTGATTCTCAATTATCTAAGAAACCTCCATAATGATTTCGAAGTAGTTGTACAAGTGAGCATTCCCATCAGGAATGGATGAGTGTTCCCCTTACTCAACATCCTCTTCAGCTTAAGGGATCATTCATTGAAATCTTTGACCTCAGCCATTCTGGAAGGTATAAGATGTTATTTCAGAGTTGTTCTGATTATTGACTATGTCTTTTCCTTTAAAGAAGCTTCTCAGTTTCAGGAAGTCCCATTTATTTAATGTTGCTCTCAGTGTTTGTGCTACTGGGGTTATATTTAGGAAGTGATCTCCTGTGCTGATTCTTCGTTCAATACAAGTAATCAGTATACAGCATGAAGAATCTTCTGGGAAGAAAAAAAATACGCTGATGTCTCTGTTACAAAAAATCTGGGGTCCGACTGGAATTGCCATATGATATTGAGGAAATTACATCCCTCTTGGGTTTCTTAGTCTCATTAAGACAAGAAATTAAGAACAGATTCAGCTGTGTGGTGGTGGTGCATGCCTTTACTCCCAGAACTTGGAGGCAAAAGCAGGTGCCTCTCTGGGAGTTTAAGTCCTGTCTGGTAGTTCCAGGAGAGGCTCCAATGCTATAAAGAGAACTCCTGTCTCAAAAAAACATAAATAAATAAGATTCAAATGGAAACTTTCTCACAATTTTGTTTGAGTTTACCTTAGGGAAAGCAATTTGTAAATCTAGGTATATTCCTGGAGAAATGGGATAGAAAAAAGAAAAGAAATGTTGTTTGACTTAATCTGGCATGCAACATCCTGGAAATGTGACCACATAATGGGATAAAAGCTTCAAACAAAGAATGGAAGCCCCATATGCAAAGAAAGCATACTTAGGCTCTTCCATGCATCAGGAGACAGAATAGAGGGGAGAAATTAAAAAAAAAAGGAGAAGGACTACATCTTTCTGAATAGATTTAAAATGTTGACAAACATGGGAGTCTCTAATGGCTACTACTAAGGACTGTAGTGTGGACAGGACATGGGATAGGAAAAGTACATCATCTCATTAAAAATCTAATTACTTTTGTGTCTTTACTATGGCTTAGTTTGAGCCCAGTTTTCTGGTTGTTGGTCTTGGTCAGTTGACTGAGCCACTCAATTTATTAACCCATATGCGAAGAGTATGTGGAATGTCTCTACCTGGAGCAGAGTCCATTCTTTTGGCTAGTAATAGCATCATCTCCTTAATGGGCCTTCAATGCCACCCTAACATTTGAAGGTTAATCTAAATGAGGATGCTCCTTATGAATAAAAATATCCTACTTAAGAGAAAATGTTATAATCAGTTGTAAAATCAAATTAAAATAAGGGTTGGGAAGGCAGAACTGTTAAAGCAACTGAAAGATTACTAGCCTGTTTGTGACTGGAGATGAAGTGGATTCCTGAACTACTTCTAAGTTTAAATAGTTTTAAAATGTGCCTCTAGTTGTTCTGCAGTTGGAATTAGTCAGTAATGATACCTTTAAGATACTAAACATCTCAGTTACCTCTGACCATGGAGTGCCTCCAAAGCTGAGATAGCTGGAGTAACAATGGCACAATGCAAATAATACTACCCTAGCTTAATTTGTGACTCCTGGGTCTCCTTTGCCCCAGGTAGCAGGTAAGATAGCCCTTTAACAATATATGAGAAAGAAATTAAAGCAAGAGATAATGGCTACACTGCCTGGGGCCTTTGATAATTAGTTAGAGAATAAAGCAGAACAACTTGGTTTCCTGATTAACAGCTCTGTGATCTCTCTACTGACCAATTCAGTTAAGAGCATGGAGTCCATTGTCTAGCAGCTATGGCATTGCTTACAGCACTCTAACTCACTGTGTGACCTTGGGTGAAATGTTCAATTACTCTAGGCTGCCAAGTTTTCCGAGGATAATGGATGAATGAGTTTGACTGTCCATTTTACCTTTAATAAAATTAAACAGGTTGTTTACAAGGTATTTTCTTTACCATCTTCCTACCCATCTTGCAAAGACTATTATAATTCAAACAAATATTATGTAAGTTTTACTCAGGTATTTTTTTCCTCTAGAAATTTTTTTCTCTTTCTTAGTATATTCTAAAGTGATATTGCAGTATCTTCTGTGTATCATATTCACTAATTCACATAGAAGATACATGGAGAAATGTAAGGAAATATTCATCTTGCTGTCACAGAATTAATAACTTGGTGGGAAAAAAGTTAAGTTACATATTAGTATTTTGCAAAGGGCCCTTGGTAACTCTTTGAAAGTTCTATTAATTTCAAAATACAGGTCTTGATTCTTTATTCAAAAATAAAACCAAATTTCCCCTGTGTATAATTAGTAAACTACTCAAATCATCTGAGTAAGCAACTGATGCAGTTGGTTAGATGTCAGCTAACCAGAGATCACTGAATTTTGCCTCATGCTGAGGAGATTCTACCTTCAGATACCAAAGTAGCAATATTTCTATTTCTTATCAGACAAAAAAAAAGATAAATCAATCTCTAGCCCCTGGTAGATACAACATTCTAAACAAACCTGGAAGTTCGGAAAATAATCACCTAGCTCAGAGGCTTTCTGGTAAAGGGTAAAGACATTTTCCCTTCTCTGCACAATTAGTACAAAAGAGCCCGCCAATAAACTGGGGAGGGAACGTACTTTTCAAATGTGCCCTCTGTTCTTAGAACTTTAAGTAATAGTATAAAATCTGCATAAAATTATAGACGCTCACAGTGGTGCTGTTGACAATTCTCCACTCTCACTCCTAGAGACTGTACTCTACCCTACAAAATGGTTTGGGGGTTCATTATCCATTTTCAGACCATTTTTTTTTGTTCCAGAAATTTGGGCTATTCAAAATGGTAGAGTGTCCCATGATGCCATCATGGAAATCAGAATCACTTCATTGGATTCTTAATTTTGTTAATAGAAAAAAAATAAGAAATAATTGAGAAGTCATAAAGACAATTTTAATAGAGATTTTTTAAATTATATTTTTTTATGTTTTCACCATAGGGAAATCATGTCATTTGCAAGTAACCAACTGACAGAAGAAAGGCAGTGAGGTATGTATCAAAAAAAAAGGAAAGATGGAATAGAAGCATAAACAAAATGAGACAAAAACACAAGCAAACAAGTTAAAAACAAACACTACAAACTAAATCAAAGGTTTCCAGGGCAAACAGGAGGACAAATTTGGAAGAGATGAAGAGGTCGAGGTTATAGTATATTCTTCTATGGTCATCTGTGCTGTCCTTTAGCTTTAATAAAGTTATCTTTTTTCTTTTGATGAAGAAGTAAAAGAAGAGGAGGAGAGGGAGGGAAGAGGGAAGTTAGGAAGGACAACGAAAAGGAAATACACTTTTAAAAGTCTTAACTTAAACAACTGGGTAGATCATTGCACAGCTGATGCTGTGCTGTGGCTCTATTAGTGGCTGGAACAGGCATGAGTTTTCATATAAGAAAGGAAATTTTCTCATTAAAGGGATTCTTCCTTTATATTTCTTGTAGCTTAGGGTGAGTCATTATTTCTGATACTTAGTCTCCTAGCCATGGATTAACATGTTTAGCTTAATTAACTTTTATGTCTTTGGTATCTGGTGATGTTATATCTTTACTGGGACAAGAGATATAAATTAGATTGTTTGTTTATAAGAAGAAACTAATAGATTTTTACCAATAGACCTCAACAGAATCTTCATCAGGGCTATTGTATCTTTGGCGCCGCTGAAGAAGTAGATGCAAAATCGTCTCCATGATGATGTAAAATTGGGCAATCTGTGTAACCCATCTTTGTCAGGAAAATATATTGATTCAGTTCTAAAGCTCTGGATAATGGCAGGAGTGGGATTTCAATCTCAACCCTCATACAACTTTTAGGAAGAATCTAGGAGAAGGCATTCTGGACTTGAGGACCAAGGATATTTCCTGTTTCTGACTAAAGACAATAATGAAACAATTTAGGTTGGGAGGGGGTAGCTGCACCAAACTGCCTAGCCAATTTACACTGCTAG
This sequence comes from Neodon shergylaensis, assembly GCA_025134845.1. Taxonomy (NCBI): domain Eukaryota; kingdom Metazoa; phylum Chordata; class Mammalia; order Rodentia; family Cricetidae; genus Neodon; species Neodon shergylaensis. The sequence goes on along the minus strand of JABTXL010006712.1, from coordinate 26,555,873 downwards.
TCCTCATCAATATGAGTTGGGTTTCTCTACAATAGCCTCTTTGGTCATTGCCTACTTCTGTTTCCTGGGGTTAATCCAATTTGTCCTATAATAAACTTTGTCAACTTTTTAAATTTTATTCATAGTCAATTGCCTGAATTCTTGAAACAGAGACCACAAAGATCAAGTTCAGGATGAGATTCCAGAAATATTAACTATATAATTTTCAATAAGATAATGATAGCTTTCAAAGATTAAGGAGTTTTATTACATTGTGTTTCTACTACATCTCTTCTTTTAGGATTTGTAGAATAAAAGGTAACTAAGACTTTTCATGTAATAAGTATAAAACAAAGAAAACACATAGCCAAAGTTTAAAATTTATTAGCATTGTTTTGTTCATATTTATCATATAATATCAAATATTGAAAATTATTATTTTCTAAAAAATTTATACTTTCTTATATTTTATTTAATTTTTTTTGTTTATAATGAGATAGTGTTTCATATTCACTAGGCTGCCTATTACTGTGTATTACTATTACACAGACAAAGATACCTTGAACTTTATTCCTCCTCCTTTCCCCTCAGGAATGCTAAGACTACAGGTATACATCACCATACCTTTTTAATGTAGTATTAGAGATTGAGCCCAAGGCCTCCTCCATGCTAGGCAAGCACTATTATAGATGAGCTACATCTACAGTCCTGTATTTTTTTCCTAAATCATTCACAAAATGAAACAACATGTCCATCCTAGGTTTCATGGCTCATTTTTTCCTACTTTAAATTTATAGGGTAGAATTGATAGAAATTAATAAAATTCATGCCGAAATATGTTTTCCTCTGAATTTTAGTTTCTTATTTCTAAGGCATGTTTGAAAATTTAAATGTATCTAGTACATCAGAAACTATGAGAGCACCTGGAATCCCGATGGTAGAAAGGATATCCTAAAGAGAGTAATTATGTCCAGCTATCAAGCTATTACCTTTTATTCATTGGCAAAATTACCATATTCAATATGAATGCAAAATTCCAGGTTGATGCAAATATGCAAAGAAATGACACAACAGACTTTTACTCTGTTCACCCATGGAAAGGATGTGGGTAGGAATAACTTTGCTAGATATGGAACATGGAGAAATCTTACAGGTTTAAATGACAGTTTCCTTTTTTTTTTCTTTTTCCATTTCCAAGATGGAAACTATTTTATAGCCCATTTTCTTTGGTTGGAACTTGACTCCAACAAAGTCAAGTGACAACAGAAATCTGTAATTTAAAAGAGAAGCAATAAGAGTACTAGGTTCTCTTCTCACAAATACCATTTAGTTTCTCTTACACAACTTTGAATATGTTCTGGCCTTTGTCATAGAATTTGCTATGAGAGGGCTATGGGCATAGTTTGATCAAACTGTAATTAAATGCATTACCATTTTTTGCTGCTTAAAATACACATCTAATTTACAAATAATGAATAATAATGTTTATTCACACAGACATTGTCAACTAAGTACATTTACCTATACTATATAATTTGATTTCATCTTGCTATATGTAAAATATTGTCCTAAATATGCATTTTATGTAATATATATATTTCTCAAATGATGGGGAAAATATTGTACTTCCTATTCACATACACTTTTATAAAATCCATTATACTTTCACATTTATGAGTCAGGTCTACATAATATACTGTAGCATTCAAAAGAAAATGTTTACCGTCTCCTCTATAATCAATCGGCTATCATTTTATTGTATATATAAATTATATACATAAATATTTATCTATTCTTATTGCATTAGACAAATTAAAAGAAAACAGAGACTTCATCTTTTGAAGACATTTGGGATTCATTCAGTCATCTTTTGATATTCAAATTTATGCATGCAAGGACAAAGAACAGTCAAATTATTGGCAGTCTGTGTGGCTAAACACAGGATATCAGACTCTTATCTCAGTGCTAGTTATCTTTCTTTAGATTATGTGAACTCAAACTAGTTCCATAATAATGAAAATTATTCATCATGTAGATAGTCTCTGATTTTGTAAAATATATTTAAAGCACAAGTAACAATTTTAAATCCAAATAACTCACATAATTATTGTATATACATATGATTTCATTATTAAACAAATTAATTATTCCCTTGGCTTGGGTTTCAGCCTCTTTTCAATGTTCTCATTCATACCAGCTTTCCCAGTGTTTATCCTCAGATGCACACATTGTAGGAAACAATCACAGTATCTGATAATTGGTACCTTTGTGAATTTATATCTAACAGCCTCAACTGAGTCCTTGATCTTGCTTCTAATTTCCTGTAATTCATAAGGTTGCTTCTAAGATATCCTCCTGTCTTCTCACAACCTTAAATTCGATCTCAGTTAATAGCAACCCAACATTATTTTTTTTGAGCTAAAGAGAGTCTTAAGATGCAAACTCCCTCAGTTTACAAATGTCTGATTACAAAACACATGGGTCTCCTGTTGCAAAAGGAAAGCTACTTCCTGTACTGTCTTCTATGGCTCAAAATAAATCATTCTTTTCAAGGATTTACTTACTCTGATAAATCTCTAGTTTCTGTTGTTCTTCATCTTTTCCATATATGCTAATCTCCAATTGTGCTCCTATGTCTTCCTTGTTAAATAGAAAATAATTTTATCTCCTGAAGCAATCACACCTACTTCTAGCCATTGTAGTCATTGAATATTCTCCTTAGCTGACATAGCAATGTATTATCCTTATCTTTGAGAATCTTTGTTTATTGTTTGCTTCAGATAACCTTCAACTTCGGGCACATTAAAAATTGTCTTTCTGAACTATTTCATATTGGTGGAAGTTTTCTGTGTTTTATAATAAATTAAGACCACTCTAATATTAATTGATTTAGCAGATATGTCACTCGATGATTCAGCAACTATTGATTTTAGTTGCTCTTCTCCCTGTAGTTTTGTGAAAAGCTCTATAAAATCTTTTCTCTTTTATCTTGGTAATTTATGTAATCCTGATGTGTAGAGATTTTTTGTTTGCTTGTTTGTTTTAATTTTCTTTTTTTTTTTTTCAAGAAAATCTGAAGAACAAGGTCAAGGATCGGAGTGAATGATGAATAAAAGTGAAGTAAGATGTGTGGAAATCTTTGTATCATAACTTCATGTTCATGAAAAGATCTATAGTATGGAAAACAATGATCAAACAATTTGGTAAGTGGAGATCATTCACTGACATCATTCATTCACCAACTATCTTCGATCATTCCAGAACTGTTCAGATACCATAAACACATAAACTAAACACACCTGACAATAAAGATGGGAAATATTTAAATTTATTATATGTTTTACACATCAAGGATGAATGTTCATCCATTCAATAGCAGAGACCAAGTTTGAGGTTCTACTTTAACTTAATTTCTTTGTTATACTGTGGATTCAAAATGGCCCCCAAAAGCTGTGTGTGTGTGTGTGTGTGTGTATATATATATATATATATATATATATAATTAGATGATAATGTTGTTTTGAAGTATAGAATATTTAGGATTTTGGCCCAGTTTGCTGAAGAAAGTCTCCAGACTTGATGTTTAAAAAATATCATGAAACATACTTTGCTATCGTCCTTGTTTTCCTTTTTAGTTTTTCTCTATCCTGGCCACAATGAAGTAAGTAGACTTACTCTACCACATATTCCCAAGCATCATCTTCTTCCTTGCCAGTGGTTTAAAGTTATATGGTCAACTAACCATGGAATCAAACCTCTGACACCATGAATCTGTATACATCTTTCCTTTTGTTGAGTTACTATTCCTGAAGAGATTGAAGCAAAGTAAAACCAGATTGGGTACCAATATAAGAACACAAACTAAAAATATCAACACAACATTAGATTATTGATACAATGCATTTATTGGGGTTATTGAAAATAGCTTGGAGGAGTCATGGTGATAGAAACCACATTTCTAGAATCCCCTGTACAACTTGTAGGCCGCTCTGACAAGGAGTCTTCTCCCCCTCAGTAAGTGGTTAGGGCTTATAGAGCCTGGAGAAGGAGAATCCAGTCTCATAAATCTGTAAATGTCAATTCTATGGAATTATTGGGAGTGTCTTCTTTCTTAATGAAGGAATATTTTGACAGTTTCTTACATTTACTATTTCAGATAATTTAACACAGAAGCAGAAAAATAAATACAGAGACAATTTAGTTCTTTACTGGAAAGTTGATACTACTCTGCTCTTTCCATTCAGGAAGAAATATTAATGTACACTTATGTGGAGATACATGGTTGGGAGGAAGGGGATAGCAACAAATTGTCTAACTTTAAGATATAGCTTATGATACTAAGTAGGGTTATGCCAAGTATTTGCCATGTAAGAAAAGATTATTCAATAAACTTTTACCCTACTAGAGTACCTTTTAACAAAGGAAATTAGACTATCCTCTAGATTCAACATGAACTTTGAAGTAGTAAATTACTTATGATTTTAAGTTCGATATAAGAATACCTAGGTTGAGAAAACACAAAGGAAAGAAGTAGAACACTCTTATTTTTGGTTTTATGCTTTCTGTTTTGTCATATCTCAGTAAGCTCTATGTCATTTACACAAATTTGAACTTTCCAAGGTTAGAGGCATTCATCCTCACAGAGACAAACTTCATCCATGGAACTTAAGTTAAACAATAAAGCTTTGTTTGCCTTCTTCCACTTGTGTCTAAGGGTCATTGGCAGAAAATTAGCCATAATCTTATGGGAAATTCAGAGCTAGCATTAAAAAATGAATAGCACCTAGATAAACTACTTGAGCAAGTTTTGTTATGTGCTTGTACATCTTGCATCATGGGAGAAGATGGTCTTAGAAATGGCCAATGAAAGGAGTGGTTATCAGTTATCAGATGTCTGAGTTTCTGGGTAACATCTGCTAGTGAATCAGTGAGGCTGACAGAGGTAAATAAGTTGAAAGCAGTGGATATTATCTTACTTAACTTTCTCTTGAAATATGTGCTCAAGGAAATGAATATCATCAGAACCAAGATGATCCGTCGCTGACATGTTAATTCCTCCCTGTGAGGGGAAATATAGTCATGCAGACAAACACTTAACAGTCAAGCGTGTCAGGTGTTGACAATCCTTCAGGGGTTGCCTTAATGGTGGCAAAAAGGTATTTCATAGTCACCATCCTCTGGGATCACCAACAACTTAGTACTTGTCAAAGTAATGATATGATCACTGAATCCTGTGAGCCCAGTGGTTAGTTCTTCAATTTGAAGCAAATGTCAAAATAGAGTCTATGCCTGTCATTCTCATCCTTTGTTCTACATTGGTATCAATATGGAGAGACTTCTTAAAATATTCAAGAGAGTACTCAAAGACTGTCTTGTGTGTAACCCTATCTTTAGTACAACCCTCTCAGTGAAAAATTTAATATGGTTTGCTGTGGTTCCAACTTCTTAAAATGAACAAAAAATAAATTAATTTCTTCTTTGTAAAGAACAACTATCCTTTCAATAACAATCTGAAAACTACAATGATTTTGATTCATGGAAGACTGATGGTGAGATGTCCTACCTGTGACACCTGCTTGGTTATGAAATCTCATCCATCTTTAGCCATCTGTTAAGCATTTCTCTGATTATCAATTTTTTCTTAAAGAATCTTTCTTTACAAGTATAGGTTTTCTGGAAGGGCTTCTGTGTGATAATCATGGAACCATGGTGTTCCTCAGTCTTGCCTAAGATTTCCTAATCACCTGTATCATATGTCAATTGAAAAAAGAAATTATTTAATTTGATATTAATTTTATGCCCTACCTAGAAAACTTCAATGGGTTAATTAATCCATATTACATATATGATTCTATTTGACATTTTGATATTTTATTCCCTACCTCAGTCAAAATGGCCCTCCTTTCTGTATATATTTTAAATAATAATTATAAAGCCATAATATCTTTAAAGTATCAGTTGCTAATAACTGTGACACTGTCTTTCCAAAGTCTATATGATTATTTAAAACACCCTCCCCAATTCCAATGGTAATTTCAAAGCAATGAATAACTTGGTTATTGGAATTTCTAAAAGACACAGGATAACTCAATACTAATATCTAAGAATCTTTTTACAATAAACATTAATTTCTTCTCTACAACATTTTACTTGGGAGATTCAGAATCACTGTTCTGTCACACACAGTCTTTTTTAATGGATCAGTCTTTCTTGGAAAATATGAATACATCAAATTATCTGTAACATCTTAGTTTTAGGGCATCTTGGGCTTTTTATTGATTAAGCAAGACATGGTCCTCTCTATTTTGCGCATAGAGAATTGTCCATGGATAACTGTGCCACTGATATAGAACCTACATCTGCAACAAATGCAAATGCACACAGACTATGTATTTGACTGTTTAGTACAAAAATCACATTGAATTTTCCAGAGTCTTCACAGAGTCCCACAGAAGACTCTGCCTGACTGAAAGCCTTGTGTGTTGGCCGCTGTGTCTCTAAGTGCCCCTCCCAGCTGACCTAGTTTGTAACACTTTCTGAGCAGACAGGCTATTCTTAGGGAAGCCAGGTGCTCTGATTGAGCAGGCTGTGTGCAGACTTCTCTGTTACAGGTTAACTTGTGACTAATATGAAATATTGAGCTATTTCATCAAATTTGTTTCATAGATATTTCATAAAAAGCCCTGCTAGGAGTTCTTTTTATAATCCACTCATATCTAGGCCATGTTTCCTTATAAATACAGAATTTCAAAGATGGGGAGTGTTATTTGCTGTTGTATTTTAAGAATTTATGACATGTTTATGAACAAGGAAACATTTAATGGCTAGATGGAGGTAGTTAGCTGTGAAAGAGACTCACAGGATTCTAAAAGGAAAGCAAGATGCATCAGATATATAGTTCCTTTTCAAAGCACAAGGAAACATTAAGCTGGTCAGAAAGAATGTAGAGAAGCACTTTAGAAAACAGCATTTCTGTAAATTACCAGAAACTCTCCATTTCACAAGTGTGTAGCAGAGAGTCTGTGTCCCTTTGTGTATAGGGCTTTCAGATAAGAAGTTATATGAAGTGGAACACTATTCCAAAGATGACCTGTAACTGTAAAGCCATTATAAAGATAACAAATTTAAATATTAGGGTGGTCTTTATTATTGAACAACTCCTTACCCTTTGTACTGATGATTTCTAGAACAAATCAAAAGAAAACAAGCTTTTCCTTCATCACACTCTCCAAAGTCCTCGGCTAAAGATCGAAATGTCTGCTCTAACATTCCAAACCATTTTTGTTTTCTGAAGAAAAATTTAAAACAAAACAATCAAAGGAGACAGATCTAATAAATAACGTGTGAAAAATCAACAAACGAAACTCATTGGTTTACCATGTTTCACTTTCATTTTATTTATTTCATTTAACATGTTTGAACTTTGATGTTAAAAACTACTTTCATAAATTTAGGATAATAACAGACTAAAAGTAATGAATATGAAATTCTTACCTTGTATAAGGTGATATATTGCATCTAACAGATTTTACTAATTTTTCACAAACCTGTAAACCATCTAAGAGGTATTCGTCTAAGAATATGTTCATTTTACATATTAGGTTAAAAATTTTTAAAGAGTTATTCAAGTTCTCTCATTTAGTAAATGGCAAATCATAGATTAATACTTAGGGTGATTGCATTGATTGAAAAAAAAAGTCTTTCCTTTCTCTTCCTCTCTGTCAGGAGCCAATATACAAGATGAGGGAGCAATTCCCAGGAACCCACAAGACCCCAGTAAGATTCTTAGTAATATCAGAGAGGCTGCCTGAATTGGCCTTCCCCTATATTCAGGTTAGTGATTAGCCTAATTGTCATCATAGAACCTACATCTACGAACTGGTGGAGGCAGATGAAGTGATCCACAGTCAAGTACTTGACTGAGCTCATTGTGTCCAATTGAACAGACGGAGGAGGGATCATGTGAGCAAGGTGGGGGGATGTCAAGATCATGGTTGGGAAAAGAAAAAAACACAGAGACAGCTGACCAGAGCTAGTGGGAGCCAAAGGACTCTGAACTGACATCCGGGAAACCTGGTTGGGACTGAAATGAAACTTCTGAATGTGGGTGACACCTATGTGGCTTGGTCTTTTTTTTTCCCCTTCACAGTGGGGGGAGTGCTGTACTGACAGTGAAGCCAGAAATTATCCTGTATTCATGAACTTTTTTTTGAGTCCATTTCTTATGATGGGATACCTTGCTCAGCCTTGAAATCAGGGTAGGCCTTGTTACTGTCTCAATGTGTTATATCAGACTTTGTAGACTCCACAAGGGAGGCCTTACCCCTCGGAGGAGTAAATGCAGGGTGGGATCAGGAAAGATAGGGGCCAGGAGAAGGGGAGGGAGAGTAATCTGGGGATGGTACATAAAAAGATAAAAAGTAAATAAAAAATAATTCTTCTTGTAATATTTCATCCTTCTTTGATGATATTAGTAAAATATTAGCAAGACATACCATATTTTGATTTGTAATATTAGGATATCTAAAAGTACTTCTATGACTTTAATTCACATAAATTTTAACATATATCTTAAAAAATAACTGTTCAAAGGTTTATTTTTATTTTGTGTGTTTCAGTGTTATGCCCGCATGTACGTAGATGTACATCTGTGTTCATGGGTCTGCAAAAGTCAGTGGGTGGGACTCCCTAAAATTGGAGCTACAGACTTTTGTGGGATCCTATGTATGTGAAGAACAAACCCAAATTTTATGGGAAAAGCATGAGATATCCTTAAATGTTTAAGGAAAAGAAACGATTTTTAGAAGTTTTTCTCAAATGGAAAATGAGGCAGGCATCCTAGGTTGTTAATGGTTTTTAGAGTGAGTTCTATTGCCATCTAATTTATATCTCTACATATAAAATAGCATTCTTTCTTGACATCAAATATCTTTCTACATATATTAAATTTTTCCCAGATTGGTATAGTGTGGAAAGAAATGAGAAAAAAAAGAAATTTAAAAAAGGCCTTTTTATTTATGTGAAATAGTTTTTAAATGTATAGTTGTTTATAGGCATATTTTTGGTTGTATCTGGAATATCATTTTGTTCTACAAATAGTTTTAAGTTTTCCAAAACATAACTTGCCCAGTATTCAATGTTATTAGACAGTTATGATTAGTTACAGTGATAATGACTTTTAAAAGTAAATTATAGTTTAAATTACATACTAGCAAAAAAGATCTTCCAAAAATCGTTAAGTTTTATGGGCTGCTTTAATTATTTTAATCTTGCATTTCAGCACAGAAATCTTTCCCACTGCCAAGTTAAATCCTTTGAAGAAAATGAAGTAAAATTATCTTTTTATATTATATGAAAATTAATGATATCATCAACACTCATGAAAGTTTCTTCAAGAAGTTAAGCCATAGCTAGAAATCCATTGTCTAGTGTGAACATGCCATCAGCAACAAACTTTCTCTTTTTATGAATCTGCACGGGTACCTTGGAGCTGTGCTCTGACTAAAGAAAACCTGTGTCCGAGAAGGTGGCTATCATGGATTGAAACCCAAATTACACTGTCCAGAACAGGAATCTCTATTTTAGCAACCAGGACACAGAATGTTCTTGGTGATAAGTGCGGGTGGATTGGAGGACTGACTCCTTATTCTAGAAGAGGTTTGTCTTCCTTGAGCAAAGCGCAGAACTGCATTGCTCCCTGTATATTCACTGTTCATGCCCTGCCTCTGAGGCTCCTCCTCCTCCTGCTTCTACTTTTCAGTTCTTCATGGCAGGTTTCTCTGTGTAGCCCTGACTGTACTGACACTTAACCTGCAGACCAGGCAGACAACCCATTGTATGTAAAAAAAGTGGTCTTAGAAGGATGTGTGTAGCACACAAATAAGAGTCTCCACATTGAAAACAGGAGTGAACCCAGCATGAAGGGTCTGCAAATGTGTGCTAAGGGGGAGAGTGGAGCCAAGAGATGAAAGACTGTGGTGTTTGGCAAGTTCCACATAGAAAACACCAAGTCCATGGAGTCTGGGTTAATTACTACAATGTCATGGCACTGTACTACTATGTGCTACTTAGACAAGACACACTGAGCAACAAAGTAAACAATATTCTTTCTTGGGATCCAAGTGGTCAGTTCGCCCTAAAAAAAAGTCTTCCACCAAGGAAACAAACAAACAAAACCAAACTGAGGCCTACTATAATATCTTAATTAATAACAGAAAGTTATTTTAAACCATTGCCAAAACTTATATTACTAATATTAAATGAAACAGTTTCATTACTTTATATTTTATATGACATTTATTTTTAAGTAAGAAAGTACTATTAATAAATATACAAGATTGATGAGATAGAATTAATTTATTTTATATTTGCCTGCAAGTTTTCTATTTCAACAATAATTAATTCAATGCTGATAGTTATGTAAATATTTAACAGGCATCTATGATAGATATCAGTATTTAAATAAAAAGTAAAGGTTCTGTCCAAGTGTACCATAATACATTTGTATTTTAATACTTTTGTTTTGCTGTTTAATCTATTTGAGTAGTTCATAACTGATGATACTGTTCCATGTCCTTTCAACATTTTTCTCTACTTTTTCATCACTGTTTTAGTTGGTGCAGCTATATCCATTTTCAAGCTAGTGAAATGAATAAGATATGTTCCATGAGATAGCATTGCACCAAAACGTATGATTTAAATACCATTGCTTTACTTGTTTTACTAAATAGTGAATTTTTTTCCTCTGGTCTCTGTTTCAAGTGTGTGTGTGTGTTAAAAAAGTAAACTACATTCTTACTTTATGTATTTTTCCTTGTTATTAGCCCATTTCAAAGTCTTTTATGCAGGATTGTTAAGAAATAAATGTGGCTTATGTTAAAGTTAAAGAACTTATGTGTTTCCCTCCAATGATATTTACTAGCAAAGAAAAATTCATTGTGACAACAGTAAAGAAAGGTAAGGTAACAATAATAAATACATAAACTACCATGTGGTTTAAAATTGTAAATGGAAAGGTGGCTTTGTGTATTTAGCTTAAGCACCAAAAAATCTACCTAAATGTGCTCATATTTTGAAAGAGTAAAAATTATTCTAGTTGCCTCACAGTTAGTTGTTCACTGTGTTGATCAGTTTTAATTTTTGCTTTAAGAGCTATTATTTGTTTTAAAAGATTCTAAACCATAAACCTTAAAAGTTTCTAGTTCATTTCATTCAAGGAGGGGATGCTAGCTCACTCCAAATGGAGCATCAGTGGGGCTGGGGTTCTGGCATATAGTTACCAGCAGAGCGTCAGTCATAAAGATTCTACATCATCAGAGAAGACTATTTATTCCTTTCCTTTTGAGCTCTTAATATTTTTGTTATGATTTGTTCTTTAATTTGTATCTAATCAAAGGGAGGTTTTGTTTCTAGGTTTTGTTAGCAAGCACAGGTTGAGTCTATTTCGCTAGACATCTCTTTCAGTGTTTATTAGTTCTTCCCACCCATGCCCCCAGCTCTACCCACTCATTTTACTTCTTATATTGAACTTATTCTACTTCATATTTTGAAAAGCCATTAATCAGATTAATGTACCATCTCATAAGAATAAAAAGAGAAGAGACAAATTATTTCATTTCTGTGCAACATTCTTTACTGACTGAGTTCAGATTACAGGATAATCTGGCTGATTATGACTGACATATTTGAATGATCAGACACATGCTCACATTTGGAGGAAAATTTGAAATTTTACATGGCTCCTCCACACCACATTATCATTTGTAGAACTGTAAAGAATTCATACAAATTTGCCATTAGGATGTACAAAACTATGTCCCTAATTGTATGCTCTCCACTATATTTAAGTGAAGCTATGCAAAATGTCACATTGAGCTCTGAAAAATTAAAATGTTAATAATTTTTATGAATAATTGCCTAATTTGCACATTCTGGGGTTTAATTTGAATGCTGTACTGATTATACAATCCTTTGAATAATTCATGTATAGACCTTCTCTATTACTCTGACAATCAGAGCTTTTCAGTGGTCCCGAAAAGCTGCCTTATGACAATATTACCTACTATGATTAGGGATGTAATCTTACATTAACCATTTTTCAAAAAGAAAAAGAAATGATGAAAAGTATGTGTCAAAAATTAATTCACAAATTTCTATTTCAGGCAGCCTTTGTGGAAACATACATGAAGATATCTTTGCCATTCCCTTCTCTTCTGACTGCTGTCTCATGACCTTATGAGCATTATAAATGCAGATGTAAATTTTTTCTCCAACAGAAAATCAAGATTAAAAACACCTTACTACACAGTTGAATATATTAGTGGCATCATAATTTTCATTCATTTATACAAGCCAACTGGTTCTTTGAAAGGATTCAATATACTCAAAGAGCTACTGAAAATAATTCTTTTGCTAATAACTGAACATATTTTAAACATTTTTTTGAAAAGATTCTCAAAGACAGTTCAATAAATACATATGCAACTTACCCTAAAGCTTATCTTTGGATTATTTGGATTCACCAGAAACCTTCCCATTACTTGGGTATAATACTCTTAATGCAGCAGGGGTTACTTGCTCCAGTTGAGATTTTCCTTCCAGAGAAATGTGGTCTGCCAAAAATTCAATTCATTTGCATATTATGAAACCTTTTTGGATACCTAGCCCAGTTTTGTGTTTAAGAATAAAAAGTTGGAATTTAGACCTCGTAGGATTAAATCAAACTCCACATTTTCTCTTTCTGATACCATAAACAAGAAATTTTACCCCAAAACTTTAGCTCTCATTCTTTTACACTTGGAGCACGGTGCCAATCCTGGCAATAAGCATTATAGATGTTATATTTAGTTGAGAAATTTGCATAACCATGTTAAGCCTTATCATAGTATGCAGCATATACTAGAATTCAAATTAAGTTGAGCTTTTGTCTCTGGCATTAATATGCCTATGTGGATTTTAGTTATCAAGTTACTATCTTTCAGATGATACCTAATTCAGGTTTTATATAGAAGATAGTTTGACAATTGGAAATCATACTTTTCTTAGCATCTGTACATTTTGAATGATCATAAAATTAAAGCACTTATTGTCTAAAAATAGCAACTTTTGCATGGGTCTTCAACTTTCATCAAACATCAATCAATAGTTATGTTACATTGTGTTCTTGATGATAAATAATCTGCATTTTAATTTCTAGTTTTATTTTCGTTTCAGTTGTTTGTTTGTTTGTGTTTAGTTTTTGAAATAGGTTTTCTCTGAGTAAACCTGGTTTTCAAAGAACTTAATATGGATATCGGGCTGGCTTTAAACTCAGAGACCTGCTTACTGGGATTTGTGAAGTGCTGTGTTAAAGGTATGTACCACCACCACATGGCTATACAATATATTTTAAAAGCTTCTCCCAAATGAGGCATACAATAAGCTTATGGGGAAGTCTGTTTGTTCACCCAAGAAGCTTTACTCTGACCTTCAGCACTATAGCAAATTTTATAAACTGTCCTGTCATTGGCATTGTCTCATTTTCTTGATGAGTGAGACATGATTCTTATGATTTTATTTCTCATCATAAAAGACAGTAAGTTAATTAATTCTATATCTGAACCTTGTGAAAAATTAATTCATAAAGTGGAATGTATTATTTGACAATATCTGAAATTAATAAAGAAATATAACATTAGGAGGTTTTATAATTGTACATTCACTTTTCTTCCTTATTGACTTTAACACATGCTCATTTATCATGTGTTCTAAGAAACTTCTAAGAAAAAGGATGGAATAAACTTTAATAAATACAAAAAAATCTAATTTTGATTTTTAATATAAACATTGTGTAGGAGAATTATTAAATTTTTATATATATTTTTATGTATGTATGTACATGAATGTTTTTGTATGTGTGCTCACATGTGTAAATGAACAGTATGTTTTATTGTGCATATGTAGTGGACAGACGACAATTAGCAAAGATACTAGGAACATTTTCAGGATGTTTTTGTTTCCTGGAAGCACGAGATTACCATTAATAAGCAGAATGATTTATTTTGGCAGACATGGAGAAGTAATTCCATATGCCTTTGAGAAAGAAAGTAAGGTAGAAATTAAGATAATATATAAAGAAAATTGATAATAGCTAAGGGTATAAACCTTGGTGATATTGACTGCACAGTTGACTTAAGGCAGAATACATCTTTAGGATTTCTATAAAATGAGATAAAGAAATGGAAATAATATATTTTACACATGAGCTATTATATCAATTATATTATATAATTTATATATTATATAAATTACAAATATTTATCTAGCATATATAAATTTCTTTTGGTTTCTCATCTATTCCGAAGAAAAGACACAATAACTTAGGCACATTTTATAAAAGGAAGAATTAAAGGATGTGCTTGCTTATAATTTCAGAAGTTTAATACATTATTATTAGGGCAAGGAGAATGGGAACAGGTATAGATGGTACTGGAGAAATAGCTAAGAGCTACATCCTGATTTGTAGGGAGAGTGAGAAAAGAGAGGAAATGAGGACTGATGAGAAACCAAAGACAATGGCACTGGGGTTTGATCCTACTTCATGTTCTGACTTTGTGGGAGCCTAGCCAGTTTGGATGCTCACCTTCCTAGACCTAGATAGAGGAGGGAGGACCTTGGACTTCCCACAGTGCAGGGAACCCTGACTGCTCTTTGGACTGGAGAGGGATGGGGAGAGGAGTGGGGGGAGGGGGAGTGGTGTGGGAGGAAGGGGAGGGAAATGGGAGGCTGGGAGGAGGCAAAAATTAAAAAAAAATAAAATAAATTAAAAAAAAAAGAAGACCAAAGTTCCTAACCACTCTAATATTTTCAAAAGATTTCATTCCCTGGTGATTCTATAAGGGACATTCTTAGTCAAACCATCACAAGCCTTGATTATTTTTTTAAAAAAAATATGTAAATAAGGGCAAAAGATTCATAGATGTGATCATGCAAATGTCTTTCCTTCATAGCCACTGCTTAAGCAAGACTCTTCTTCATTTTGTCTGAAGATTTGATTCATATGAGTCAGTGATCTATCATCTGTAAGCAAGATGCACAGAAAGATAAATTGAACATCAGCCTGACAAATCTTATTAGAACAACATATAGAAGAAGAAAATTAACAGATACTTCCATTATAAATGTCAAATTCACGGTGGCACTTTATTCATACCTATTGTATCTCGATTTCTTCTTAATTCCTCATCCTTATTCAAATGTTTTTATTAGTTGGTAAGTCATATAAATTGGTGAATTTATAAGCTGGTATGATACCATTTCATCTTATTTAAAAATGTTACCGCAGTGTGTCAGTTAAAATTTACTTCTGAAAAAAACTGGATAATAAGCACTTGCCTAAAATTAATCATGTTAGTCTTTTATGTAGTATTGAGTGGAAATATTACATTATCTATCTCCTTAGATTTAGAACATATAATAAAGTACTGGAAATAGAAAACAAGCCACTGTGTTAACTTTTGCATGAAGTTGGTAAACCAATAACTCAATTTATATTTTGAGAAAGAATATTGATTTAAATCATGAACTGATCTAATGTACTATGGGTGCTGCTTATGAATTATGACTTTAGCTTTCTCCTACATAACACTTTTAAATTATGTTCTTTTCTATACATTTGCTGGGGAATAACATGCTCATTGTACATTTTAGAATATTACAGAGAAAAAAATCTTATTTTAATTTAGGAGTAGTATATTAAATATATTTTTAAGTTCTCTGCTATTCTACTGATTGAGAAATAGAGCTGAATTTCTATTCTCTTCATTCCTTGCAAGCTTTATATATCTTTTTTGACCAACACAACCAAACAGATATATTTCCATGTTAATACCAAATCTTGCTGTTAAGAGTTCTAATATCTTTTCAATGGCTCTCCTATATCTGTGATTAAGAATTTAAGACAAGTTCCTCCAGAATCACTCATCCAGAACCTCAAACTGAAAAAAAAAAAAAACTCAATTGTACTGGCATAGCAAGTAAGACTCTGAAATTCTCACACAGCCTTTCTGTCTATTTCACCGCGTGGGAGGAAAATATATGCATGCATTCATCTCTCTAGTCCAAGTCTGACAAACTGAGCATTTCCCCTCCTGTCCCTTTATCTCTTTCTTTTATCAATTCTGTCCCTCCAATATCATCCCTCTCATTCTGTTCATACAGTGGCACCCTCATATGTTAAAGAAATACTACTAAAGCTTAAATCACATATTAAACTCCACACACTAATAATGGAAGACTTCAACACCCCAGTCTCACCACTAGACATGTCTGGCAAACAGAAAATTATCAGAGATATAAGGGAATAACGGATGCAGGTTTTCTCCATTTCTTTCATTCTACATGCAGTCCAGATTTTTAGATGACCTCCTGGTGTGGGAGGTCCTTCTGTCTATGTGTTACTTTTATTGATTAATGAATAAAGAAACTCTTGGCCTGTTGATAGGGAAGAACTTAGGTAGGCAGGGAAAACTGGTCTGAATGCTAGGAGAAGGAAGGCAGAGGGAGAGATGCCATGGAGCAGTCAGAGATGGACGTGCTGAAACTTTGCTGGTAGGCCTTGACGTTGTGGTAATATACAGATTAATAGAAATGGGTTAAGCTAATATAAGAGCTAGCAAATAAGAAGCTAGAGCTAATGGGCCAAGCAATGATTTAAGTAATACAGTTTCTGTGTGATTATTCAGCATCTATGCTAGCTGGGTGGCTGGAAAGAACAAGTGGCCTCCTCCAATAGCCTCCCCCATCAAATTTAATCTTTATTAATTTTGCAAAAATTCAAAGCTTTTTTTTCCCTGTGAAAACAAATGCATAAACTTTCCTCCTATGCAATATATTCTCTGACTTCCATTTTAAAATTAAGATTCTCCAAATTATACAATTTCTTTAGTGGTTCTTTAATAATCCAATTTTTCTCAACAGCTGTCATTTTTTGCTCATTAGCATTTAAATTGCATAATGTTAATAAAGCACTACATATGACCCACAACCTAGGCTTATGGTATTTCTCATATTTCTGTGATATTACTTTTATATCATTTTACTCTCTCTTTATAGACTTTGTTTTATTATTTTTAAACTATTTTTCTTTTAATGTCTATATCGATTTTTTCTTCCTTATATATCTAAATACAGGTTAAGCATATTGTATTTAATATTTAGAGGCTTTCTCTGCCTGAATAAATATTTTCAGTGCATTTGCAACCTTCTCTGACTGAATTAAGACAAACTTTAACCTGTTAGGATGCTGGCAACCCACAGCAATATTGCACCTAGTGCATGGGATGGCTGAATCTGATCCTTTCATGTGGGTAAGAGAGAAGCCTCATACATGCAGGTCTCATCCTAGAGATGTTTCATCTGTCCCAACTCTGGGAAGTCTTTGGGTCTGTATTGTATAGACATTTCTACCTAGTCTCTCATCACATAGTGTGCTGCACACTGCTCATAAACCTGTAAACCCCATTCAAATGCTCAGCAACAGGGCCTTTTAAAAGATCCATATGCCCAAGCATATGATCTGAGCTTAACAGAGATTGTGGTCATCAGAATGTCCCTTAAGACTCCGTGTTCTGAACTTTTTTTCTAAGCTATTTTAGTTCCTACCTGTATTTAGCTGCCAGTTATTGGGTATCAAATGTTGTTTTACTTTCCTTTTGGACCACCAGCTCACAAATGACACAGAGACTTCTAATTAATTATGAAAGCTTGGTCTTTAGGTTATTATTGTTTCCAAATAGCTCTTATAACTTATCTAACCCATATTTTTTATCTACTTTCTCTCACATAGTTCTTTATCTTTTTTTAGTTTAGCACCTCCAACTTGCTCTGAGGCTGCCAATAAAAATTCCTGTACCTAAGTTCCTCTCCCAGCTCCTTTCTCTGTACAAAATTTCCAACTGATAATGGCTATTGAACTTTCTATTAAAACCATAAGAAGATGCCTTAGACAGAGACACATTTTTACAGTGTTCAAAAGCTTATTACACAACAGAGTATTATTGCAAAATATCATAGACTGGAAAATTAAAAAAAAAAAACAAAAATTTATTGCTTAGATTCAAGACTGGGAAGTTTGAGATCAAGGTATCAGTGGACTGAACATCTGATGAGGGTTTATTTCTAATAGAATCTGGTGATACATATAGCTGATGGTCAAAAAGGCTGATAAACACCATCAGAACTCTCATGAAAACCTTCATTTGATTTTTAAGAGCCTGACCTTTATTTTCTTACACATTGCAAGTGACTCACCTTCTAGGACTGACAACCTGGTAATAGATATCTGTATATGAAAGCTATGGGGCCATGTTCAGACTCAGATGGCTCTGGTTTTGGAATAACAAGCACATATCATTAATTTCATATGTCAGAGTAATAATATAACTAATGAGTATATAAAATTCTTACCACCAATGCTGTAATGACACTACTGATCCTAAGCTGAAAATTTGAGATATAATGTGAATCACTGTTTCTGTAAACTTACTTGACTCATACAATTAGATGCTTGTCTGTTTCTTAGGTGACTAATCCCAGTCAGAAGAAGGAAGTGTAGCAGTAAGGAAAGAGGCTAGATGATATCAAAGAAGTTTATTCTAAGTAAAGAAGACACTTGGGCTTTTCTTGATGAACACATTGGAAAATCTCATATGATAATGCAGAAATAGTATGAAATAGTTTGTAAATGATAAACAATATTTAATTCACAAGAGGTCTTTGCAAGTCACACAAAAACATATTTAAAAAAATGAAGGATAAGGAAAAACCTATTATTTTAACTTAGTAATCTATACCATCCTCTATTATTTCTATGACAAAGGATTAATTTTAAATGGTATGGAGAAGGTAGATTTCAAAATACATTAAATTAGCCAGCAAGATAATGTTAATCTGTAGAAATCATTATATCTTTTGGCTTAGGCTGTAGATAAATAAATTTTGCAGGAACTAAAAAAAGAAGAAAAATAATGAAGGTTGAAAATGGAGTAGTGCTTACATTATGCAGATGTTTCATAGAGGTCATGGGTTATTGTTCCTGTGGGCAAATGTTATCAACATCTAACTTCATTCATAAATAAGCAGAAATTCAAATTAATATATAATTTAAAACAAAGCTTCCTTGTTGTAGGCAAAATTTTAAGAAATATTATACAAATTATTTTAGGAACTGAATACTCAGCCACACCAGGAAGTAGAAATGGAAGATTTGTCTAAGTAGGTAAATGATGTGTTATGTATGTAGGTCATTAATAATTTGGGGTCTATTTAGATATTGTGGTATAGAATTGTATAATTATTAAATTTTATTCTCTATTTTATCCAATTATATTAGTATGTATTATTATGCCTTTTTTACATTTCTTTCAAGAATTAAAGAGCATTGCATACTTACATAAAATCCAGTTTTAAAGCCAAATTTTATAATGAAATTATCTTCACATGTAAATCAAAATAATATGAATATAAAAATATAAAGGGACACATTCATAAAAGAACTTACAAAAGAAAGGCCAAAATGCATCTGGAATTATCATTTTTATGTCTTGTAATTTAGTGATAACTTAAATTAAAACATTTGGATCAAAAAAATGTGTTTTGTATCTGACAACATACATGTCATACCACAAAGTTGAATCTCATAATTTAAAAAGAACATAACAAACATGGCCTAATGCTATATTTGATAAAATACAAATGAATTTAGATTAGCTAGGCTTTGCAAGGTATTAAGAGAAAGATAAATGTTCCTTTCAATTTGCTTAGCTTAAATATAATACAATAAGAGAATCATGGAAATTTCTTTGTCTAAGACATTTTATATTTTCACAGTTTTTATGGAAATCCACACCTAAAATAACAAATACTATAGGAAACAACACCAGGAGGGGTTTTAATGTGAATTTTAAATATAGCTTTATGCTCTAACATGTCCTTAGAACAACTAAGAGAAATGCAAATGAAATAGGGCTGTGGATTCTTCGAACAATGCATTTTACACAATAGTGAACAATGCAACATAGTTGAACATAAAACTTATGTCTTCCACTTCTGTAATCTATTAATTAAATTTCACATTGCAATGTAATGCATGTTACATTCTAGGAATGATATAAAATTGTTTGAATGTTAAAAATCTTGTTGAATATAAGGTTTTGACAGTTTACTATATGCTAGTTACCACATTGAGAATTTTTATTGGTAACATTTTATTTTATTTTATTGTATTGCATCCTAAAATCTGGTCATCTCTTAGTGGAAAGACAATGCCCTAAACCACTATGGCAGTTATATCCAATTAGTCTGCTACTTGTATTCTCTTCTTTCTTCATCCATTGAGTTGATACTTCCTTATTAAATCAGCTCTTTAAAATATTCATTTGTTATAAAAATTATAAATTGAAACTAAGTTACAATAAGAACACTGAAAAATTTAGGAGAATTATTTTAGGGACTGATTTTCACATAAAGAATCCATAAGTCATACTTGGTATTGTAAACCTTGTATGGCCTTTTGATTAAGAATGAACCCCATAAGCATGCATATTTAAATACGTAGTCATCAGGAAGTGGTACTAATTGGAAAGGAAGAGAAAGAATAGCCCTACTAGGGAAGTTGTGAACGTGTTGGAGCAAGTATGTAACTACTACCAACAGATTTTTGACCTGGCCTTCAAGGCTCATAAGGCAGGTACCCATACAGGACTCTTTAACTTACTTTTCCAATCTTATTCAACAACTTTGAGAACTTTTTTCTTATTCTCTTGCAAGTGTCAATGAGGCAATTGAGCAGAGAGTAAACCTGGACCTCACAAGGAAAATGTTAATCAAACAATTAGTGTGAGAAGGGATCAATACCCCCACCTCCAAAGCAATTACAGTGGTCCACAGTGAGGTCCATATGTGGGTCCTGGCCACAAGAGATCTTGACCTCAGTAATGGTCCCCATCATGCACTTACCACATTCCCTGGATGCCCTCCTTACAGAGAGACAGTGTGCCGAAGACACTCCTGGGGGAAAAGGAACTCCAAGTAGATAGAACTTACTGGGGATGAGGCAAACCAGGCCATCTGTGGTGTGACTGTCCCTGGGGAAACCCTAGGACATGATGCCCCAGATGCAATAAGGGATTTCATTGTGTAAAGAATTGTAGATCACAGTTTGTCGAAGCACCTTGCCCATTTAAACTTTAGGAAGGGCATTCCTCAGTCCTGCCATTAAGAGGAGGCTTTCATAACCCAAAATCTTTTGGACCGTGCCTGTTTTTCCATGCTCCCCAATGCTGACTTGATAGACAAGCTGTTAGAGGTGTCGTGGACATGGGTGTGGATGTAATGATATTAATAGAAACAGAGGTAATCTGCTTCCTGAACCATTGGAAATTTAGACCTGACCCTCCCAACAGTGCAGTAGCGAACCAACAAAAATTAAAATTTACCACGTTTCCAATCAATCTGGCAGATGGATGCAATTCATCATGTCCCCTTTGACAGTCTTAAATGTGTTCATGTGATAATAGATACCTTTTCCCCCTTTGTTTATGCCTTTGTCCTTTCTGTGGAGAAAGCCATGTATGCTATCAGGGCTCTTAAGTCAGATATAGTAGTTATTGGGGTACCTTGGGGACTTAAGACTGATAATGGCCCTGTTTATACTTCTCAAAAATTCAATGTCTTTCTGGGGTCATGAAAGATTTCCCATACCATTGGCATCCTGTACAATCCATAAAGACAAGCCCTTGTGGAGATGAACAAAAGAGCTCTTAAGGAACTGTTGACCAGGACAGTCTCATCAGATGTTAGGAGAGATGTTTATCTGACCTTAGAAGAGGACTTTTCCATATGAACTTTCTCAGTTTTGATGACAAGCAGCTGAGCCCAGCCTACAAGCACTGGGCATCTCTGCCAAGAAACACACACCTGCCCCTGGTGAGATGGAGAGATCCTGTCTCTTTCTAATGGCAGTCCCAAGCTCCCCAGCTAACCTGTGTGCTAGGGTATGCTTGTGTTGTTTTTCAGACTGCTATGAAACTAATATGGATTCTGGTAAGAGTTGTATGCCCAACCATGCGTCAGCCTGCTTCTACTAAGGAGGGTATAATCAAGGATAGGTGATGTATGTACTCCCCTTTCTTGTTCTCATTGTCTCTCCCAAACAAATTGATTTATGATTAGAGAAAGAAATTGAAATTTTAAATACTGTGAAGAGACTCAATTGTGACCCTCACTTTACCTCATTTTGTATGATGCCTTTTGAGAAGAAGA
Source organism: Neodon shergylaensis (assembly GCA_025134845.1). Classification (NCBI taxonomy): domain Eukaryota; kingdom Metazoa; phylum Chordata; class Mammalia; order Rodentia; family Cricetidae; genus Neodon; species Neodon shergylaensis. Next base: position 26,533,595 of record JABTXL010006712.1, on the reverse strand, counting down.
ATGTTAGTTAAGCACACAAAGAGCTGGCTAAATATAGTATGGGCCCATGGTCAAGTAAGTTTCTATATTATTCATTACAGCTAACACATGAAATTTTCTCAATTAGATAAGATAAAGGCAGAGGTTAAAACCTTTGACTTAAGTTTTTAAAAAGAGTTTGGCATAATATACAAAGATTATTTGATCATTCCTGGATGGTCACATATGCCTTAAGTGGTGAGGTATGGTAATTCTTATTCTTTTTAAATGCCCCCTACAGTATATTCAACAGCAGTTGGCAGCAATTGAGGTTACTCTTCAGGTGTTAGTGGCTCTTAGGCATCCCTCTTTCATTCTTCCGCTGATGGTTATACATGTCTAGTATTCTGAAATTCAAAAGACTATGGCCTAGTTATCTCACCCTGCCAATTCTCCAGGAATGAATGCTCTTCAATGGATAGTTGTCAATGTGGGTAAGAGCCTGTTTGGAAGACCAACCTGAGACAGGCACAGCACAGTTCCTGAGCCCTCCTGAGGCAGGGTCAACAAAGCCAGAGCAATGAACTCTGACTCCTGCTGAGGCTTAGCGCCCATGTAATAAATTAAAAAGGTAGATATGTCGGAAGATAATGTATACAAAACCAAGGGATGATCAAACCTAGAGTCTGCCTGAAGGCCTAGCATTAGTCAGAGATCCTTTAGTGCCTAGTCAATGAAAGGTAACCACACAATGTTGCCTGAGAACTTAGCAACAGGTACTGCCATTGGTCCTGATTGTGCCTAGCCAATAAAGGCAGCCACATGATGCTCCCTGACGACATAGCAACAGGTGCTGTCAGAGGACCTGATTGGGCCTAGCCAATGAGGGGCGACTTCACAATATCAATGGATCAGAACCCAGTCTGAGTGCTGTGAGAAAGTTACATAAGGCTCTTCCTACTGATGAATAAATGAGTCTGCTGTTTGCCTAGTACCTGACTCCTGGTTTCTATGCCATTGACACTGTGCCTTCTCACTCTCCTCCCTGCTCAGAATTCTCCAGGTCATATAATCAAGATATAAATCATTCCAGGAAACATCTGTTATCTCAAATTTCAACTCACAGAATATATCAGGTTTGTGTCATTCTACTTATATTTCTATCTATCATCTTCTAAACTTCTCTCTCAATTGAAGGAAAATGTCTTACAAAGTACAGCTTAATAAGTTCCATGTGAACTATTGTGACTTATTTGACCCAAATGTTTGTTTGGTTCATTTATGTTATTGTTGTTGTTTTACTTTATGTGTTTCGTTCTGGACTTTTGTGGGTAATGTTACATCATACATTAAAAGTAAAAGTTCAGATTTGGTTAGGATTTCTAACTATCTACTATAAATAAAACTAATCCCTATACAAATGATCAAAGAATGATAACTATATTCAAATAGTCATAGTCCCTTAGCAAGGAAAGTGTGTAAAATCATCTAGAATTAAACTTAAAAATGTTTTACCATAATATTTTATATGTTCTATCCCTAAATTCTCTATAAACAATTGCTTATCACTCTCTTTTTTGAAGACCATGCTCACTTCCTTTTTTCATCTATCCAATACTCTTAACTCACTTGTCAGCTGAAATGTTGGATCCTGAGTTATGAAGAAATTGTTTAGAATGCATGGGGGGGAGAAGATATGTGGCAGGCCTCAAAATGATGTTCTCCCTGCATCAAGACTGAATAAGTAGAAGGAATATATAGGATTTCTTTCTGTTAAACATATTGATCCATGAGTAACATGATGCTTTATAAACAGAAATGAAGCACATATTTAAGAAGTAAGCTGAACTGACCCAGCAAACAAATGAATAAAAGACAAATTAATAGGAAATGAACCCTTTGGGTTCAAATTCCTTTTGAATTATGTACCTGCATTTATTTTCACCAATGTAGCTTCCTATCATATGATTTGGTGGTTTCTGGATTAACTCAAGTATAGTTAATTGAGGATGGGTACCTGCTACAATCTACCAGAAGCAACAGTTTAGGATTTTATACAACTATCCCCTCTTGGACCTGATTATCATATTTGTATCATATTCATCATATTGATAAGAGTTATTAATCTTGTAGTATTTCTACAGAAGGAAATAAATTAAAGAAAGCATTCTGCTTAATCACATCCTCAATAAATTTATACTAATTTCATATTGTATGATAAAAACTGCTTTCAATACTGGAGATAGGGAAGCAAATAAATAGACAAAAACCTCTGCCTTGTTAAAACTCATGTTGTAGATGGATAGGAGATAAAATAACCAAAGTAAATGAGTAAATTGTATAGTTTGTTTGTGGGTGACAATATATTTGGCAAAAAATAAAGCAAGGAAGGAAAACAGGATGGCATTACACCTGGGTTCCAATTGTGCTTCAGAGTGTTTTTGTTTGCATTCAAACCTATTTATCTTCAACCAACATGTATATGCACTTTCCTCAAGTGCTAAATGAGTTTAATGAAGGAAATGAATTATTAATGAATTCATTGCACACATAAATGACATTCATTTTTATGTTTGCCTACTGTGAAGCATGAGAACATGAGACTAGTACCTCAATTATGGCACTATCATTTAAGTGAAAAAATTTATATATCTTTTGATCCATGAAATTTATCTCTTTTAGTTTTACTTAATTAAACATTTCTTTACATTTTAACTTCCCATACTGGTTAGCTCAATAACCAACAATTATTTATCTCAATCCAAATTTATGTATTTTTTTAAAAAAGTTAACTATAGCATTCTACATGAAAATGATAATAACCGAGCCAGGCGATGGTGGCGCACGCCTTTAATCCCAGCACTCGGGAGGCAGAGGCAGGCGGATCTCTGTGAGTTCGAGACCAGCCTGGTCTACAGAGCTAGTTCCAGGACAGGCTCCAAAGCCACAGAGAAACCCTGTCTCGAAAAACAAAAAAAAACAAACAAAAAAAGAAAATGATAATAACCTTTACAAAAGAAAATGGAAGAAATGGATGTGATTTCTCATACCCTCTTTTTTTATTTTTGTCTATTAGCCTTTTTTTATTCTAGAAAAATATTTGTAGTAAAACTGCTTGAATTATCATTCTCTATTATTCTTTTTTGTACACACATATTATTCTCTACACCTTGAATTAGTAGACTTCCATATGTTAAGACCAATGTTTTATTGTCATAAATTAATAAGCATGCTTAATTTCCATTCGAATAAGTAAACATAGAGTATGAGATGTGGCAATGTACTGCTGAATGTTTATAGCTAGATGCTGAGAAAAAGGTATTATAGTCAAATGTCTCAACGTTCATTGTATTTAGGATCCATTCATCCATTGATGGTGATCTAACCTTTAAAGGCCCAAGTATTTTATTTATTTATTTATTTATTGATTGATTGATTCTAAGTTGGGATTTTTAAAAGCCAGAGATTCAATAAGTACATTCTAGCTTCTGGGTCTGTTAATCCTAGTTGTACAGCCTTAGTTAACCTTTTTTTAAAAGTCACTAAAGGGTTCTTTCTGGCCCCATTTAACCCTGATATATGACTTAATTCTCTTTCCTGGATTGTGAATCCTGTCCCATGAATTTAAAGCTGCTATGCTACATAGGGGCAAGGTGCATTCATCATAGCAAGCCTGTTCCCGCTGATTGGAATAATGGCCCTTGCAAATAATTTGATCTTTGGAAGCCTCAAATACTTTTGCTTCTCCCTGTTGTTCTAAAATGTTTACTTCTTCTGGCCAATAGCATTTCCATAGCAGCTGGTATCCACTTTCCAGGACTGCTGAGATTAATTGAAGTCAAACATGAGGAGTAGCTTTATTGTTTGGAGCCCACATTTTCAGTATTTACATGACAAAAGGTGAATGCAGGCCATAAGATACTATTGATTGCTTAATTTCTTTAGATAGCTCATACCTATAGATTGCCATGTATATTCTTTGACTACCTTAGGGTATTTTGTGCCAGATACTTTCTCAGAGGATACTACTGAATAGGCAGCTAAAACTCTAGATAAATCATCCCAGACCCTGGCACATATTGATGTGGCTAAATTCTGTACTTGTATGTACCCATTCTCCCTTCTCATCAGTTTCGATAATTTTCTAAATCTTTTCTATTGTCTTTACTGCTGCCTTTTATAAAGTCTGAATCACTGATGATTCCAATGTTTGAAATTTGTCCAGTAAGGATAACATCTCATCCTTAAATATAATTTTGATGGTGTGCATATTGCCTTTCTGGGGTGATACTTTATCTGTTAACCTATCATAACTTTTCAACAGATTCCAATTGTTAAATTCAACAGCACAAATTCTTTCAGATAATGCCTCAGCACCCTTAGACAATGATTGGAAGATGTCTCTCAAATTAATGTTAATCTTTTTAATAGTATTATTTTTCAACTCCCTGTTCATTATTAGTCTATAAAGACTGTATCATTTCTAAAACTGCCTCATTAATGGCAGTGTTATCAAAACATTTTCTTAACTATACAATATGAAAAACAAAACTAATTTCCAAATTCAAATAAATGGATGTATAAGGAAAATCATATAAGCCTTACAGAATACCATCCATAGTAGAAGCAAAAAGGTTATTAAAATCTAGAATGGTAATATTGTCTGCAATTATAAAACTTCAAAATTTATGAATTTCCATGCTGCCATTAGATTTCAGTAAATTGTTGTAGGTAAAATAATTTTTATTGACCAGCAGATAGTCTTGTACCCTGTAAAGTTATGTCACTTGTATTTGCTGAATAAAATGCTGATTGACCAGTAGCCAGACAGGAAGTATAGGCAGGGCAAAAAGGCAGGAAGTATAGGCAGAACAACCAGAATAGGAGAATTCTGGGAAGAGAAAAGGCTCTCTCTGAAGTCATCACCTAGACCAAGAGGAAGCAAGATGAGAATGCCTCACAGATAAAAGGTACCAAGGCAAATGACTAACACAGACAAGAACTATGAACTAATTTAAGATGTAATAATTAGCTAATAAGAAGTCTGAACTAATAAGGCAACCAGTTTATAATTACTGTAGGCCTCTGTGTGTTTCTTTGGGCCTGAATGACTGTGGTACCAGGCTGGACATAAACCTCAGTCAACAACTGACACAATTTATGAAACATAATTCCGTGAACTACCAGTTCAAAATCATTGGGAATGAGTTGAACATGTTCAATTCATTTGAAAAGCAAAGAAGGTGTCTTTAAAATGTGTCAAATACGTTGTGTCCTTTTGTAATCTGAATAGAACAAGAGTTGCCTGAATGATGGATAAAAATGTATATACACTTATAGGTATAGTCATGGACACAAAGTGACAGGTACAGGTCTAAAAGTAGGTGTAGAAGCATAAATATGCTGATGGAGACTGAGCACAGCTTTGTATATTATAGTTAGAGCAGATCATAATTTTGTGCAATGGCTGAGGGATGTAAACACAGGTAAATTTCTATGTTTTACTTTGAAAGATGATTTTATTTAATATTATTATGATAATTAAGGTTGTAGAATAAAATGTATGTAAAGTGAGAAAGTGCTGAGAGAGCACATTTCACTCCTTCAGCCAATAGCCTTTAAGATACCAGCCCACTTGGGCATGGTCTCTTATACTATAAATGCAGATGTAAAACTTGTGCTCGCTCTCTTGATTCTGGCTCTCATTTCTGGCTGCTAGACTCTGTTTCTATTACCCATTTGTGCAGAGGACTGTTATCTAGGACAGTGATCTGTATTTCTCCCCTAAATAAATAACCCTTCATTATTCATAATTCTGAACTAGTGTGGGATTATTTTGTGACTTCTTCTATCAAGAAAATGATTAATACTATCTCAGAATAATATGTTTAATTTACAGATAGAATTTTTTACTTAAAAATAATGTTCTTTTCACTCCTAAGCTGCAAATATAAATTCTTTAAAGGATTTTTTTTTAAAATCACCTACTTTCAATTTGCTTTATATGTACTTATTTTGAAACTGAGCTTCCCCTGATATTCCTTTTCAGCTTTTCACTACCTCTGGAATTGTGAGATAAAAGACATAATTCCACAGGATTTTGTGGACATTAAAATGTCCCAATATTTTAATCATGTAAGCAAAAATGTTGCTACCCTACTCTGAGGTTTAAAAAATATAACTTATCTTATACTTATAAAAATGTTTAATTTCTTTGCCACCTTTAAAAGAAAAGTCTCTTAGATCAAATCTATACAAGTATTATAAAACTATTATACAAGTATTAAAATGTAAAGTTTAGCTTTAATTATAGATAATGTAGAAATATTCTTGTTTTACTTTTATTTATTAAATTTATTTATTTATAATTCCAACCCAAGTTTTCCCTCCCTCCTTCCCTCCAGTTCTCTCCCTATCTCCCATCTTTTCTGTTAAATCAATGCCTCCTTTGTTTCTGTTCAGAAGGGGGCAGGCCTCTCATGGACATCAAATAAACATTATTAAGTTGTTTTAAGACTAAACACCTCCCCTTTTATTAAGTCTAGTCAAGCAGCCCTGCATTAAAACAATAACAAAAGTATTCAAACATGTTTAAAATAACCAACTTTAATTGAAATTGTCTAATGACCCTTATAGTTACTTATTCCTTCTTTTATTTCATACTTATCAGTTAAGAATGAACATTTTTGAAATAACTCTAAGTAAATATATCTTAGATTAGTGTATATTTTAAACTGCAAATTGACAACATCTGGTACTTTAATGTTGCATGATGTGGCACTGATTGTAAGATCAAGGTAACAGAATTTGACACAGGTTCTTTATGCATTAGAAAGTAGGAATAATTAATTCATAAGTGCGACTGACTGCATTTTGATGCTCTTCTAACTTGGAAATGGGAAGATATGTAGTTTTCTCTCAATTGGTTCACAGAACAACACAGACAGCACAGAAATGAACACTAGACATAGGATGGACATAAAACTGAGTACATGGATGCATGATTTTTAGGAATATTTTCCACTAGATAACAATTTTTAAAATTCAAGTAGCTATTTGATATAATATATCTTGTTACACCACAAATAAATAAAGCTCATCTGACAAAATCATTTCATTTAAATTAAACTATTTGTTCATTGGATCAAATAAAGCATGTAAGTATTCTGAAAAAAGTTCATTATATGATTTAGGTGTTTATACACCAGTTTATTGTGCATAAAACTAGAAGTTTGTGTAAAACAATTTTATACATATAGTTGTCTAAACATTAATTCAAAAATACCCAGTTAAAGCAAATATTAAAGCTTAATAAAAAACATAGTAATGCAATGATCAATTTTGCTTTCTTATTTATGTTGCTAGCTGACAAGAAACTATTCAATATTTCTTTTTAGTTTAGCATATTATATATGATTATACTTCGTTACCAGGAGATAAAACATGTACTTTAACATGTATCTTCTTCAAGAAAGTGTGAAAAAGGAAAAATAAAAATTTACAGAAAGTCAAAATCATTGATAAAATACATATAAAACATCAAGTTTTATTTTTTTATTTTAAATTCAATAATCAGTTTAAAAAGACACAGAAAGTGTATAATACTTATTGATGTTTTTATAATATCTTTAAAATTATTTTTAGTGCTTCATAAATAGAAAAAAATAATATTTTTCTTGAATTTTATTAAATTTTAAGATAATTTAAAGAAGGCTGTGCTATTAAGATATTTAATGATACTAATTCATGTATATGTTGTGCTTTCAGTTTTATTGAATTTTAAAAAGTCCTTTCTTTCTTTCTTTCTTTCTTCCTTTCTTTCTTTCTTTCTTTCTTTCTTTCTTTCTTTCTTTCTTTCCTTCTTTCTTTCTTTCTTGACCTAGTGGAGGTTAAGTAGATTGCTGTTTAATCTCCATGAGTTTGTCGGCTATTTAAAAGTAGTATTGTTGTTAAATTCTAACTTTAATCAATGGTGATATGATGAAACACATGGAGTTATCCCAATATTTTTATATTTGTGAAGGTTTGCTTTGTTCCTGAGATCAGTTTTAGAGAAGGTTCCATGAGGTGTTGAGAGGAAGGTATATTCTTTTGTCTTGGGTTGGAATGTTGTATGGATGTCTCTTACGTCTATTTGATTCATGGCATCTGTTAATTCTGTTACTTCTCTCTTAAGTTTCTGTCTGGTTGTCCTGTCCATTGGAGAGAGTGGAGTGTTAAAGTCTCCTCTTATTAGTGTGTGGGGATTGATGTGTGCTTTGAGTTTTAGTAATGTTTCTTTTACATATATGGGTGCTCTTGTATTACAGGCATAGATGTTCAGGATTGAGACTTCATCTTGATGGATGTTCCTATTAGAAGTATAAAGTGTCCTTCTCCATCTCTTCTTACCTATTATAGTTTGAAATCTATTTTGTTAGATATTAGGATAGCTACACCCACTTGTTTCCTAAGTTCATTTGATTGGAATACTTTTTCCCGACCCTTCAGTATTAGTTTGTATCTGTCTTTGAGGTTAAAGTGTGTTTTTTGAATACAGCAGAAGGCTTGCTCCTGTTTTTGTACCCATTCTCTCAGCCTATGTCTTTTTATAGGTGAATTGAATTTATTATATTAAGAGATATTAATGACCAATGATTGTTAGTTCATATTATTTTTTGGTAGTAGTGTTTGTGTGTTTCCCTTCTTTGGGTTTTGCTGGTGGGAGGTTATTTGTTGCCTGTGTTTTTGTGGGTAGAGTTAGCTTCCTTGGGTTAGGGTTTTCCTTCTAGTACTTTCCGTAGGGCTGGGTTTGTGGATACATATTGTTTGAATCTGTTTTTGACATGGAATATATTGTGTTTTCGATCAACGGTGATTGAAAGCATTGCTGGGTATGGAAGTCTGGGCTTACATCCGTGGTCTCAGTGTCTGCAGCACATCTGCTCAGCACCTTCTGGCTTTCATGGTTTCCATTGAGAAGTCAGGTATAATTCTGATAGGTCTAACTTTTTATGTTACTGGTCTTTTTTCTTTGACGCTCTTAATATTCTTTATTTATTCTGTATGTTTTGCATTTTGATTATTACATGGCAAGGGGATGTGTCTATTTTTATTTTTGAATATTATGAAAACACAAAATTATCTAATTCTTATCATTGTAAAACAAAATATTGTAAAATCTATTATCAGCTGCTGTAATCTGTGAAGACTTCAGGTAAGTCTCTTTAACATAGTTTATATTTATATAGAATATAGTCTAATAACATTTACTTATTGTACTATAAAAGTTATCCTAAAACTAATAGGTTCCTTTTAAAAAATATGTCTTTAGGAGAACAGAATAGTATCATTAACAGCTATAAACTGTTATTTGAAAACTGAATTGTGAATCTCCCTTACGTGATTTGAATTTCAAAATTAAACTCAAAAGAAAAAAAATTATGCAGAATTTTTAGCTGGGTTAAAATGTCACTAACTTGGTCTAATATTTAGTGTTTTAGGAAAGAATCTATAAATGAATAATTTTTCAGAACAGAAACTTTTGGAATAGTCCCTAGACACTTTAAATGATATGAAACTGTCCATTCTCCCATGTTTGATTTTGTGTGCCACAAAGATGAGCTGTGTCACAGAAGGTGACATTAGCACTGGAGCCAGATAAGTCATCTCCCATGTTCTTGACCTTTTAATTCTTTCTTCCAAGTTCACCTCTCTTTTTGTCCCAGAAATTCTAGCTATATATTTCCAACAAGATCTTCACTTAAATTTAAATCGTTAAATAAAAATCAATATTGAATAATTGTTAGGGTATAGGTAAGATTCTAAGATGCAAGATGCAAACAGAGTTCTGTGTAAATAATTTGTATTTATGCTACCAATCCTTTAAACCTATTATAAGCACATTAAATTGCATTATGAGCTATGTTTATTGAAGAAAGGAAATGAATGATGATTTAAGAACTTACTGAGTTGTACATGAAAATTTGTTATTACTGAGAATTCATTTACCTGATACAAAATAACAATTATATTTTGAATTTTGTAAGCAGGATTTCAATGTACAGTTCATGAGCACCATAAATTTATGATTTTTCAAGCTTCAGCCTCAAAAAATATTGTCATTTCAGATTAGTGCCACCAATTCTGAAATAGTTATTATTTCCTAAGATCACAAAGTTTCTTTAGTAATTATAAAAGAATATGTTAAGTTGATTACTAGAGATAAAATATTTTATTTAATAATTCAGTATGTAATTCACATGTTTTATATATAATTTTCCATTTTTTATATGTAATGATATTGATATTTTTTCTAATTTTAATGCTTTGTTGTTTACCTGTGTCCATATTTCTGATAGTAATCTATGCCTACTCTATGTTGTGAAGATACAATTTCAGAATTGTTATACAATTCAATGTGACTTTGTTTTTGTTATGATTCTCCAAGAATGAAAATTAATATTTGACCAAAGAGAAAAATTGCACAAATATTATCCAGTTTTTAAATTTTGATCCTAAAATAATATGTTATAGTGTTGAAGATGAGATACATATAGTTACAACTTTCTTTATTATAAAATTCAGAAAAAATTACATACTCCCAACTATTGTTTATAGCCTGCCAGCACCTGTCTTTCCAAAATAACACCTATCTGTCTCCCCGCAATAAGAGTAGTGGGCTCACCCTCTGAAATGTTGTTTGTCAAAACACTTTTTTCCCTATAAGTAACTTTGAATGAGATGTCTTATTATAGCAATTAAGGAATAACTAAGATAATTAGAAATACTTAAATTTGTATGATTCAATTCTCTATCATGCCTCTACTCCAATGGTCACTTTCAAACAAATACTATTTTATTCCTTTTGTCTTTTTTTGTATTTTTAACAGTTGCAACTTTTTTTTAGTTATGATTGTTATATATATGCATTTGAATAGTGTTGCTGCAACCTTCTGCTTTCATTTAGGGATATTTTTGTATATATACACACACACATATGGAAGTATAAGGACTGCCACGTGGGATTGAACAACTTTGTATACTGTTCATCACTGCTGAAGAATAATTCTTCTTATCTCTGCAATTTTTAATTGCATGTACTCTTCATCTAGCGACAGGAACTTGTGTAACTTTCTTTAACCCTAAAGACATGCCTATAGGTGCTGTCTTTAGTCAGGTCTTGTTTAGGCAGGCACATTGTTGAGATTTCATGAGTTCAGCCTCTCTTTCTTACCTAGAAGACAATTTCTTTTTCTATATCTGCTTTTTAAAAGTGTATTTAGGTATTATTCTGTGGGAGTTTACACCCAGTGTGTAGGTACCTGTGGTCTTGGACAATTCTTTTCTACCTGATGTGGGTACAAGGAAGCAATCTTGATCATTGGTAAGATGAATATATACATTGAGCTAGTAAACCATCTCTCCAGGCTTTCTTTTTTTTAATTTAAAAATGTGTAGGAAAGAATAATTTTTGTTTTTCAATGATTTTATGCATAATTTGGATTATTCCTAATTTCTGTATTATATTTCTTTGCAGAATACAGTCATTATACTGTAAGACCCTCATCCCTTATTCTCAAAGGAATGAGAAGGAATTTTCCAGCAGAGTGTTTTAAAATCAAAAACCTGGACTCCCTGAACGTAGCGGACAAAAAGGCTGATGAGAAGCCAAGGACAATGGCACTAGGTTTCGATCCTAATACATGAACTGGCTGTGTGGGAGCCTAGCTTGTTTGGATGCTAACCTTCCTGGTCCTGGATAGAAGTGGGAGGACCTTGGACTTCCCGCAGGGCAGGGAATCTGGACTGCTCATCATTCTCGAGAGGGAGGGGGAATGGAGTGGGGAGGAGGGGGAGAGGGGTAGGGGAGTAGGGAGAGGGGGCAATGTGTGCGAGGAGGGGGAGGGAAATGGGAAACGGGGAGGAGGTGGTAATTTTTCAAAAAATAAAAAAAATAAAATCAAATAAAAAACCCTAGACTAGCTTCATGTTCCCAGAAAAGATAGTGGCTCCCCCTAAGGTTGCCCCACCACCTGGCACCTGGTGAAGACTGATAAAGATGTTCTGACTCGAGGAAAGGGTGACCTTGCTCTGAAGACAAAAAAAAAAAAAAACAGGATGGGAAAATGGGAAAGAGCAAAGAACCTGTACCCATGCAACACCCCCTGATGGCCCTGAAGGGCTTGTAGTTTTTACCTTTAAAAAGCTAACCCAACAGAGGGACTCTAACTCCTCCCTACCTCACTATGACTAGTGCAAGTGCTGGTGACAAGTTCCTTGTGTCGCTGTGCTGAGCAGCAAGGAAGCTGAGCGGCTCACCCACCTCAACCACCTCAGCTTTGCCGAACTGCACAAGCCCTTCTCTTGCCTCACTTTCGAAGTTCACATGAGAGGAACTCGCCCCGGTGGACTGAGGATTACCCTACCAAACACAAGATTGCTTATGTGGTGGCGAAGAAATTACTTGAAGAGATCCTTCCCAGGTTTAGCTTCCCACACAGGATAGGGTCAGACAATGGCCCTGCCTTCGTCTCACAGGTAAGCCAAGGAGTAGCCACTGCACTGGGGGCTGAATAGAAATTACATTGTGCTTACTGCCCTCAGAGACAGTTCAGGACAGGTTGAGAGAATAAATCGGACCCTAAAACATAACCAAATTAGCCTTGTAGACTGGCGGTGACTGGGTGGCTCTCCTCCCCTATGCCTTGTTTAGGGTAAGAAATTCCCCATACCAGATGGGATTGTCCCCTTTTGAGATAATGTATGGTGTACCCCTACCCCTTGTGCCTAGCTTGCAGGACAAGTTAATCCTGCCTTTGGAAGAAGTGGACCTTCTAGAGAGCTTAAAAGAGATGTCCCAAATACAGGCAGATATCTGGCCTCAGTTGCGGGCCCTATATTCATCCTCCTCTTCTCCTGAGTTCCACAGTTTCAAGCCTGGTGACTGGGTGCTGTAGGGGCGGGGGGGGGCGCTCGCTCTGAGCCCTAGGCTCCAGGTAGTGCGCGGAGCTTGGACTTGCTGGGCAGGCAGCTTTGCGCTGCTGCTGTTGCCTGTGTGCATCCTCGGCTACCTGGGGCTGAGTTTCAGCTGGGCGCCGCTGGCCTGGCAACGCAATATCCTTAGTCATCAGGGAAATGCAAATCAAAATGACTTTGAGATTCTAACAGCTGTCTCATTGGATAAGATCAATAACACTTATATAACAATAGCTCATACTTGCAGGAATGTGGAACAAGGGGAACATACCTCCATTTCTGGTGGGAAGGCAAACATGTACAGTCACTAGAGAAATCGATATGGCAGTTCTTCAGAAAGCTGAAAATTGATCTATCTCAGATTCAGATATACTTTTCTTTGGCATACACCCAAAGGACTTTCCATGCAACCACAAGGTCACAGGATTAAACATGTTCAATTTGACTTTATTCATAATTATAAAAAACTAAAAGCAACCTAGATGCTTCTCAGCAGAGAAATGAGTAAAGAAAATGTCATGTATTTATACAACACAATATTACTCATATGTTAAAAATGACATCATAAATTTTTTAGGCAAATGGATGCAAGCAGAGAAAGATAATCCAGAGTGAGGTAACAAAGGCCCAGAAAGATAAATATGGTATGTATTGTCTTATAAGTTGATACTATACATTAAGTAAATGATAAGGAAGTGACAGTATGTGGCTTAGAGGTTAGATAAGAGGAAGGATCTGTAGGGGTTAGTATGTATCTCTCTGAGAAGAACAAATATAATAAATTTTAGGGGTGTACTGGAGTAGGTTGGGGGATGGTGACAAGGGAGAGGGCACTGGGAGAGGCAACTGGAATTGTGGAGTAGTGTGGTAATGTGGAAATTTAGTTTAGTGGAAACTTCCTGAACTGTGAGAAGGTTATTCTAAGGAGGACTCCAAGTAATGGGTGTTATGGAGTCTCAACTGGTCATCTCTTGTTGCCAGGTGAGACTTTCAATAGTAGTACTGGCTTGCGCTCAATAGACTTTTCAGCCAAAGGGTCTTATTAAATTTCCTATAACCGAGGTTGTTGAGGAGACAAAGGATTGCCCTCTACAATGTGACAATGGGTTCCTAATACCAAGGACAACAGTCGCACAATTAATTGAACGTGGCAGAGTCGAACTGGTTCTTATGTGTAGCTAGCCTTCATCCTCCCATAAGTGCAAGAACATGTTCTAAAGTTTTGGTGCAAGAAGACCCTTTGTAAGATACCAAAAAGAGAAACATGGGCACCAATCCAGCCACAGAACCTTTTCAATAACATTTTTAAGAGTGTGTATGTGGGTGTATCTGTGTGTCTGTGCTTATATATGCATATGAGTACTGGAACCTATGGAGACCAGAAGAGGAGATCAGATATAATGGAGCCAGAATTATGTACAGCTATAATCTACTGATATGAGCACAGGAAACTGAATTATGCCCCCTTTATGAGTAGTATACTGTCTTAATGGTTAAGCCATTTTCATTTCACATTTCTGGGTAAACATTGAAAACTTTTCATTATTTAGAATTTTATAAAAATATTAAATTATGTATCAGAAATAGGATATGTGAAGAATTTTATTTTTTATTGAAAATAGATATTTGTCTCATGTAATACATACAGATGTCAATTTCCTTTCTTTTCATCTTTCCAACTCTATCCCAAACCTCCCTTCTCTCCCAGATCATAAACTAAATGACAAGTTTGACAGGATGTTGGATGATGGAATAAGAGATCAAGTTTCCTTCCACATAAAATTGTTTTAAGAACAAATTAAAACAAAACAAACTATTTAGAGCAAAATTCATTTCTAAGAAATGTCAAGTTTGATATTTTACATATATGACAGTGAAGAGATTTACTTATATTTGAATTTTTCTCTTCAACAGGTGACAAACACAACTTTGTTTAAACTTGTTTTGGATATTTTTAATCCTATGGTTAAGGAACAAACACTACGTAATCCTGATACAAGTCTCAAACATGTCGTGGAATATAAATATCTGTTTCATCCTCTGTAGCAGATGGTCAATCAAGTCCCATGTATTTCATATGCCAGAAAATTTAATTTTCTCAACATTTTTCCAGAGGGAAGTTTTATTGTTTATTTAAGTAGTTAATCTTGTTACATCTTCTATTTTTCCCGTACGTATTAAACATTTTTACTTTCAAAATTAAAAAGTAATTCATAATAGATTTCTAATATTTAAATTATATAATTTAGTATTTAATATATTTTAAAAAGTCACTTAGAAACATGCAATTATATGTCTAATTGGTTAATTTGGGATGTATATGTGTGCATGTGTGTACATGCATGTGTGTGTGGTGATTTGACTGAGCAATATTTTTACATGCTCATGTGTTTGAATGGTCAGTTCCAAGTTGATGCTGCTGTTTGTAAAAGTTATGAAACGTTTAGGAGGCTGAGCCTTGCTGGAGCAAGTTTGTCACAAGAGGTAAAATTTTAAGATGAATGGTTTCACGTTACTTTCCATAAACTCTGCTTCCTGCGTGTGAGGAAACATAGGATCTCTCAGTTTCCTGTGTCTGTCTCATGCCTGGCATGTATTGCCTCACCTCCCCACTGTCTCTGAATACATATGTCTCTGTATAAGCATTTTTATGAATAGCTTTAGTCAAAGCATTTAATCCCAGAACGAAATTGCAACTAATACAGTTCATATTGATGATGTGTGTATGGACATATGTGTCATGGCATTCGTATATAGTTCTGAGAAAATCTTAGTGAGTCGTCAGTTGTTTCCTTTTACCTTTACATGGTTTTCAGGGATCAAACTCACGTCGACTTCACCTGCTCACTCATCTTGGGGGATAAATGATAAAATTGGTTGTCAATTTGAATCAAGAAGCATCTAGGTCATTCAAGAGGCATATTTTTGCATCTATGTGAACTTCCTTGAGATTCCTTGATAATAAAATACAGTAATGTCGAAAGGAAACAACAAAGTTTAATGATATATTGTACAAAATAATTATCCTAAAAGATGTTCTAATAAGTGTCAATGATAGCTTTATTCTCAAAATTGTCTTAAGCTAAGATTCAGAATTGACACAACATTGACTTGCTATTTTCGTGTAATTGAACTGTACTGTCTTCATGGGATATCTGTAATTATCTAGGAACATGTGGCAGTTTGAATAGTCACAAATATATTCATTGAGATTTTCACAATTAATTGATTAATAAGTAGGTTTTGGGGGTATGCCCTTCGGCTTAGGGACATTGAAAAATTCAAAATGCCCAAGGCCTTGCTTTTAGACCCACCATTGAATTAATGTTCTGAGATTTCAGTCATAATGGACATAATAAGGCTAATTTGATTTTATAATGCTTAACCAGAATCTAGTCGCTGTACAGAGAGAACGCATGGAAAGTAGCAAGAGCTTTGATGCGACACCACATCATGCTCTATTTCCCAAGCGGGTCTATGTCATTAGAGTAAAAAGGAAAAAGGAAACTAATTGATTCTCTCTGCAGACTATTTGCTTGTTTTCTCTGAACCAAAGGTAAATAACAAAAATGACTTTTCAACACTTTGCTTGTGCATTGCATTTTTTAAAAATCCCTCAAAGTAGCTTCCAATTTTCTCCCAAGCTAATCTCTTCACATTTTTGTTTGTTTGATTTTCCAATATTTCCCTACCAGGCATTTACCCAGAACTTTTGTTATGAATTAATAGCTGTTTTCTCAAAGAGAAAGTATATCTAACAAAGCATATTTTCATATTCAAACACTAAAGAACTAAACCCAACCTGTTCCATGTCAGAGTCCATAAAATGAAGTTCCACAAGACCAGCCTGGTCTACAGAGCTAGTTCAAGGACAGGCTCCAAAACCACAGAGAAACCCTGTCTCGAAAAACAAAAAAAAAAAAAAAAGAAGTTCCACACTCTGTCAACGACACTCAAAAAATCATTCTATTATAACATCCATCTCTAATTGCATCTCTAATTTAACAGGACCCAATGTTTCCTAGAGGACCATGATAGCTCCTTTGGCTTCCTTTAAATCTCAGATGAATCTGTAGCAATAAATTATGACGGGTCTCCTTAATGTGCTTGAAATCAAATCCAGATAAGTGAAGGTTCTTAGTACCTAATGACAAAAGAGAAAACTACCTAGAAGTTCCAGATAGTAACTTCCATGACAACCTCCATCTTTTCATTCTGAAACCCAGCTTCTTGAGAGCAGCTAGCTACTTTTCAGTTCCACGGGGTAAAACTCAATTTGTATTGCTGGTAGCTATGCTGTGAATGAGAATTATCACTGCCTTTTAGAGTACTGAGTCTTTTTGTTAGTTTGTTTGCATGCTTGCAAATCATCTTTATTCTGACATAATGAAAGACACCAGAAGATTTCCTGAATTGTACCTTTAGTTTCCCAGTGGAAATGATAAGATAGAAAGGAAATTTATATTATTACAAAGCAAATTAATACAGAGAATTTTCGTTGCACTCAGGTATACACAGGGATCCTGGTTGCTGCAGATGGAGTTGTATAAAAAGACATTTAATGTCCCTGTGCGAAACAGTGTGAGTTCAGTGATAAGGATATGAATAACGAAAGAGTTGATGACAGAAGTATAATTTCTGAATATTGGTTTTTTTTAAGTATAAGCCACCTACTTAAATGATATTAAAAACAGTGTATTTTAAATTTAGTCTTCTGTCATACAATATATCCCTACCAGTTTCCCCTCCTTCCACTCTTTTGGTCTACCCTCACCTTCCCTCTTCCCCAGATCCACTCCTCCTCCATTTTCCTTCAGAAAATAGCTAGACTTCTAAGGATGTGAACCTAATACAGCATAAGGATATTTAATAGGAACGGACACAAACCTACGTATCCAAATTGGGTGAGGCAACCCAGTAGGAGAAAAAGGACCCCAATTACTGCCAAAAGAATCAGAAAGAGACATGCCCATTTCCACTGTTAGGAGATCCTCGAAAACATTAGGCTAACAACCCATATCATATGCATAGGACCATTTACAGAAAAGTAGTTAGATAAAATTATTCTCTGAAAGATCTGAAATTATAAAAAATAAGACAAATAGCTTATCAATTTTTACGAGATCTTATTTGAGATCACAGTTTAATAGTCTTTTCATAAACATAATTGATATTGTTATTAATATTTTAATTGAATGGCATTATGTAAAATCTGCATTTTTTCAAAAATTTTGAAACTTCATTCTGTGTTTATGTTTGTGACATGGTGTGTATAGGAAGGTCAGAGAGCGGGATTCTTTGGGGTTTATGCATATTATCTCTTGGTTTTTGAGGCATCATCTTTTTTACTTCTATCTCTGAACTCTACCCGCTTGGCTAGATGACTAGGGAGCTTCTGCCAATCACCATCTCCTGTTCTGATCATTCAGTGGAAGTGGGAACTAAGTGACTCCCTTCCAGGTCTTTTCTTAATTCCATCCCTGCCCAATGCTGTACACACACACCACACCAAACAAACAAACAAACAAGCAATCACAAACATAAATTAAAAGAATTAAAAGTACTAAAGAAAATTTAAATTCGTAGAAGGAAATTGTGTAGGTATATGAACAGGAGAACAGAGAGTGAGGAAATCAGGATAATGTCTCTTTTAAAAAATAAATCTTAATGAGAATAATTAATAACATTGACTCTCTTTTAGACTTTGTCATGTCATTTCCCTGAGTAAGGAAGCCAAAGATTTATAGAAGAAGTAGTTTGTATAACCATTGTTCTGACAAATACAAAATGAAGACAGGGTTTTATAACTCTGAGCAGAAAAAAAGCGAGTGTTCTGTGATGATTGTGTGTACATATATCTGCAATCTCATCTTTCCTTTATCAACTATAGAAGACATAAAGCCAGCAAGAGACCTCTGTCTGTGATAGTAAACCTAACAAGGTGACCTCTCATCTGGTAATTCATTTTCACTACTACCCGAAAAAGACCTATTTCATCATAAAACACAAATTCTGCAGTTCAATGCTTAAACAAGAAATGAAAATGATATTGTTTAAAAAAAACTGTCAATACTTTTGAACATCCAACATTCTGGGCCTCCTTCTATTTGGTAAAATGATATTACCAGGAAGGTGCGATTTCTATCAAATGAGTTAGACAGACTTTTATTGTTGTGGGTAAATCACAAAACAACTTAATGGGAGTATTTTTTGATGTTGTTGTTTGTGATTTCAGACTTTTTAGCTAATGAAGTTTGATTTGCTCCCACTGAAAATCATGTTAGGCTGTGGCTAGCCTAGTGGAAAATCTATGATTGTACCAGGAAACAGAGAGACAGGAGGTGGTTACATTTTCGTTAGCTCCTTCAAAAACATGATTCTACTGATTAAACTTCTAACAAATATGCTTTAATTTTTTAAAATGTTTTTATAATGACACTGGCTGGTACCTCACCGTTTAGTATGTTACTGTTTGAGAGACATTTAGGATCCAAACCTACTAATGCAATACTTTAAGTTGAACAATCTCCAGATTAACAATTGTAACAAATGATCATTATTAAATGAATAAAAGTATGACAAATATTTAACCCAACAGTCAGAATTTGAGACTATAACAATTTTATTACTTTGTTTTAATGATTCAGAAGGGAAAAAATCAATGGTTTCAGTCTAATGGCTAGGTACAGTTGTCTTCACATTATAAAGTAAATTCTTCTTATTCTATTATTATAAAAGAACAAAACAGAGATTAAAACATCCTTCTGCTTTTCTTAGAGCACAATGTTTTACTGTCCTGAGATTCATAATAATGAACAAATAAGAGGAGGTCATATATATCCCACCACTGACATGCTAAAATTCACTTTGCCATAAGGATGTTGGATTAAATACAAGCAACAGATAATTACATTTACTTATTCTTAGTTTAAGTTTGTAAAAGACGTTGGACACATACATGTCATTAAAGAAAAGACACAGATTCTAGGAATACTATAGAGAAAAATGACATGAAACTGCTTGTACAAGAGATAGTCATTCTTATTAAGTTTCACAGTTCTGGTTCTTTTGAGAGTTAATTAAAGCAGCTGTACTTTTGTACTTTAGTCTTTCATTCTTTAAACTATGCGTTAGAATAAGACTGACAATCACTAAATTACTGGATTGTGATCATAATCAAAAAATGTGCTATTTGAAGCTAAGCATGCTGCTACATGACTGTAATCAAAGCACTGGAGTGGAAGAGAGAGAAGGATCAGAAGGTTATTGTCATCCTGGACAACGAAAGAACTTGTCTGAAAATAAATAAATGAAAAAAGAATCTGTACTTTTAGGATGAATGTAGAATGTGTTCCTCACAAATGAGAGAATTTTATAATTGTTACTATGCTGAATTTTATGTTGCTATCACTAAAAAAATCACTGTAAACACCACATCTATTATGCATTTATTAACACACACACACACACATATGGCATTACAGAAGTCAGAAAAGCTGACTTTCACTTTCCCTTTGAAAATTAATCATCTTGTGATATGGCTTATGTTGGATTCACGTGAAAATGATTTTAACAGTTAAAATCTACATAATCAAATATCTTATCATCTATCATCATTGTGTATTAGTTAAATACAAGGCTGAGGATTCTGACATCCAACACCAGCTTCATTAACATGTTCATTGACTTCTTCATTGAACACATGTAAGTTAGCATAGAGTATCTACTTATCCTCGTTTTGATTTGGGTGAATTGATCCCAGGGAATCAATCAGAGTAAGCAAAAAATAGATATATAAAAGAATAATAAGGACCCATGTGAAGACCTAGTCAGTAATGTACTTGCTTTCCAATCAAGGACCCGAGTAAGACCTCCAAAAATCCTGTGTAGAAAATGACAAATAGTCCCCGGAGCTGCGGCCTTCTGGACGGGTGAGTGTGTGTGATCCAGGGGCAGTCTGTCCCAGGGGAGAGCACAACCCCCTCCTCCCCCTGCTCCTTTGGCAGGGCCTTCTTTCTTACTCACTACTCAGCCCCCCAGCACCCTTCCCCCAACCCTGCCCTGCTGTAAGCTAGGATTGGTGCTCCACAACAATCTTGAGCTCCTGCACTAAGGCTACCCAGGCAGAGCAGAGAGTGCCTGCCTGCCGGGCAGGACTCAAGGTCCACAGTAAGGGAGCCCAGCACCCCCACCTTGTGATCCTGGCTCCCCTGTGCTCTCCTGGACCCCGCCCCGCCTGACACTTTCTCCCTTTTGTCCCCGGAGCTGCGGCCTTCTGGACGGGTGAGTGTGTGTGATCCAGGGGCAGTCTGTCCCAGGGGAGAGCACAACCCCTGCTCCCCCTGCTCCTTTGGCAGGGCCTTCCTTCTTACTCACTACTCAGCCCCCCAGCACCCTTCCCCCAACCCTGCCCTGCTCTAAGCTAGGATTGGTGCTCCACAACAGTTTTGAGCTCCTGCACTAAGGCTACCCAGGCAGAGCAGTGAGTGCCTGCCTGCCGGGCAGGATTCAAGGTCCACAGAAAGGGAGCCAGGCACCTCCACCTTGTGCTCCAGGCTCTCCTGTGCTCTCCTGGACCCGGCCCCGCCTGCCACTTCCTTCCTTTTGTCCCCGGAGCATTGAGCCACCAGGAGGCCCGGTTTAGGTGCTGAGAAGTGCCATCTGGAAGGCCTGCATGCAGCAAGCAAGGCAGGCCCTTTGTTTACGAGCTACCCAAGCAGCACAAGCAGCAGGGAGACCCATTCCCGGCACCAGGAGAGTCATCACTGGGGAACTGGGAGAGCCATCACTGGGTAGTGACATCACTGAGAAGGTACAACAGTGGGCAAGGAGACCTGATCCTGTAAAAGAAGATCCATTGAGGAGCATTCGGAGGAAGAGATGGGCAGGCGCCAATGCAAGAATTCACCCAGCAATCTGAAGAACAACATGAAACCACCAGAACCCAGCGACCTCACAACAGGAGGACAGGAACACCTTAACCAAGAAGAAGCAGAAAAATTTGACTTTATGAAAGTGATTGACGCCCTTAAACAGCATGTAAAAAATGCCCTGGCAGAAATGGATGAGAAGTATAACAGAAAGTTTGAAGAATTGAATAAATCAGTGAATGATACCCTAGGAAACCAAGGAAAAACAATCAAACAGATAATGGAAACAGTTCAAGACTTGAAAACTGAAATGGAGGCAAAGAAGAAAACACAATCAGAGGGCCGGCTGGACATGGAAAAATTAGGTAAACGAATAGAGACTACAGAAACAAGCATAACCAGCAGAATACAAGAGATAGAAGAAAGAATCTCAGATGCTGAAGATAACATAGAGAAAATAAACGCAATGATCAAAGAAAACAGCAAGTCCAACAAGTTCTCATCACAAAACATTCAGGAAATATGGGACACAATAAAAAGACCAAACCTAAGAATAATTGGAGTAGAAGAAGGAGAAGAAGTGCAACTCAACGGTCCAGAAAATATATTTAATAAAATTATAGAAGAAAACTTTCCCAACCTAAAGAAGGATGTACCTATGAAGGTCCAAGAAGCATACAGAACTCCGAATAGGCTGGATCAAAAAAAAACATCCCCTCGCCATATAATAATCAAAACACAAAGCATTCAGAATAAAGAAAGAATATTAAGAGCCGCAAAGGAAAAAGGCCAACTTACTTATAAAGGCAAACCTATCAGACTTACACCGGACTTCTCTATGGAAACCATGAAAGCCAGAAGGTCCTGGATAGATGTACTACAAAAGCTAAAAGACCATGGATGCAAGCCCAGACTTCTATACCCGGCCAAGCTTTCGTTCACTATAAATGGAGAAAACAAAATTTTCCAGGATAAAAACAAATTTAAACAATACGTAGCCACAAATCCAGCCTTACAGAAAGTAATAGAAGGAAAATCACTAACCAAGGAGGCCAACAATGACCACAATAACTCAGACATCTAGAGACCCTTCACCAGCGCAACCCAAAGAAGGGAAACACACAAACTCTACTACTAAAAAAGTGACCGGAGTTAACAACCACTGGTCATTAATATCACTTAATGTCAATGGGCTCAACTCACCTATAAAAAGGCACAGACTAAGAGATTGGATACGAAAACAGGATCCAACATTCTGCTGTTTACAAGAAACACATATCAAACACAAAGACAGGCACCTACTCAGAGTAAAGGGATGGGAAAAGGCTTATCAAGCAAATGGACCTAAGAAACAAGCAGGTGTGGCCATACTAATCTCTAACAAAGTTGACTTCAAACTTAAATCAATCAGAAAAGATCGAGAGGGACATTTTATACTCATAACAGGAACAATTCAACAGGATGAAGTCTCAATCCTAAATATCTATGCCCCTAACTTAAAAGCACCCACGTACGTAAAAGAAACATTACTAAAACTCAAAGCAGCCATCAAACCGCACACACTAATAGTAGGAGACTTCAACACTCCTCTCTCACCAATGGACAGGTCAATCAGACAGAAACCTAACAGAGAAATTAGAGAATTAAATGAGGTAATGAATGAATTGGACTTAACAGACATCTATAGAATATTCCACCCAAATAGGAAAGAATATACCTTCTTCTCTGCAGCTCATGGAACCTTCTCGAAAATTGACCACATACTCGGTAACAAAGCAAACTTCCACAGTTACAAAATAATATTAGTAACCACATGTGTCTTATCAGATCACCATGGATTAAAGTTAGAATTCAACAACAATGCTACCCTCAGAAGGCCTACAAACTCATGGAAACTGAACAGTCAACTACTGAACCACACCTGGATTAAGGAAGAAATAAAGAGAGAAATTAAAGACTTCCTTGAATTCAATGAAAATAAAGAAACAACATACTCAAACTTATGGGACACTATGAAAGCAGTCCTAAGAGGAAAGTTCATAGCACTAAGTGCCCACTTAAGGAAAACAGAGAAAGCACACATTGGAGACTTAACAGCCCACCTGAAAGCTCTTGAAAAAAAAGAAGCAGACTCACCTAGGAGGAGTAGAAGACTGGAAATAATCAAACTAAGGGCAGAAATCAACAAAATAGAAACGCAGAAAACAATCCAAAGAATCAATGAAACAAAAAGTTGGTTCCTGGAGAAAATCAACAAGATTGATAAACCCCTATCCAAACTAATTAAACGGCAGAGAGAGAATATGCAAATTAATAAGATCAGAAATGAAAAGGGGGACATAACCACAGACACAGAGGAAATTCAGAGAATCATTAGATCCTACTACAAAAGCCTGTATGCCACAAAACTGGAAAATGTAAAAGAAATGGACACTTTTTTAGATAAATACCATTTACCAAAGTTAAACCAAGACCAGGTGAACAATCTAAATAGACCTGTTAGTCGCGAAGAATTAGAAGCTGTTATCAAAAACCTCCCTACCAAAAAGAGCCCAGGACCAGATGGCTTCAATGCGGAATTCTACCAGAACTTCCAGGAAGACCTAATACCTATACTCCTTAATGTATTTCACAATATAGAAACAGAAGAGTCATTACCAAATTCCTTTTATGAAGCTACAGTTACTCTGATACCAAAACCACACAAAGACTCTACCAGGAAAGAGAATTACAGGCCAATCTCACTCATGAACATTGACGCAAAAATCCTCAACAAAATACTGGCAAACCGAATCCAAGAACATATTAGAAAAATTATCCATTATGATCAAGTAGGCTTTATCCCAGAGATGCAGGGCTGGTTCAACATACGAAAATCTATCAATGCAATTCATCATATAAATAAACTGAAAGAAAAAAACCATATGATCATTTCATTAGATGCTGAAAAAACATTTGACAAAATTCAACATCCCTTTATGATAAAAGTCTTGGAGAGATTAGGGATACAAGGGTCATACCTAAATATAATAAAAGCTATATACAGCAAGCCGACAGCTAACATCAAATTAAACGGAGAGAAACTCAAAGCCATCCCACTTAACTCAGGAACACGACAAGGCTGTCCACTCTCGCCATATCTCTTCAATATAGTGCTTGAAGTTCTAGCAATAGCAATAAGACAACATCAGGGGATCAAGGGGATTCGAATTGGAAAAGAAGAAGTTAAACTTTCGTTATTTGCAGATGATATGATAGTGTACATAAGCGACCCCCAAAACTCCACCAAAGAACTCCTACAACTGATAAACACCTTTAGTAATGTGGCAGGATACAAGATCAACTCCAAAAAATCAGTCGCCCTCTTATACACAAAGGATATGGAAGCAGAGAGGGAAATCAGAGAAGCTTCACCTTTCACGATAGCCACAAACAGCATAAAATATCTTGGGGTAACTCTAACCAAGGAAGTGAAAGATCTATATGACAAGAACTTTAAGGCATTGAAGAAAGAAATTGAAGAGTATACTAGAAAATGGAAGGACGTCCCTTGCTCTTGGATTGGGAGGATCAACATAGTAAAAATGGCAATTCTACCAAAGGCAATTTATAGATTCAATGCAATCCCCATCAAGATCCCAGCAAAATTCTTCACAGATCTTGAAAGGACAATAATCAACTTCATATGGAAAAACAAAAAACCCACGATAGCCAAAACAATCCTATACAATAAAGGATCTTCTGGAGGCATTACCATCCCTGACTTCAAACTCTATTACAGAGCTACAGTAATGAAAACAGTGTGGTACTGGCATAAAAACAGAGAAGTTGATCAATGGAATCGCATAGAAGACCCAAATTTTAACCCACAAACCTATGATCACCTCATTTTCGATAAGGGAGCTAAAAGTATACAATGGAGGAAAGAAAGCATCTTCAACAAATGGTGCTGGCACAACTGGATATCAACCTGTAGAAGAATGAAAATAGACCCATATCTATCACCTTGCACAAAACTCAAGTCCAAATGGATCAAAGACCTCAATATTAGTCAGAACACACTGAACCTGATAGAAGAGAAAGTGGGAAGCACCCTACAACAAATGGGCACAGGAGATCGCTTTCTATGTATAACCCCAGCAGCACAGACATTAAGGGCAGCATTGAATAAATGGGACCTACTAAGACTGAGAAGCTTCTGTAAAGCAAAGGACACTATCACTAAGACAAAAAGGCAACCTACTGACTGGGAGAAGATCTTCACCAACACTGCAACAGACAAAGGTCTGATCTCCAAAATTTATAGAGAACTCAAGAAACTAGACTTCAAAATACTAATTAACCCAATTAAAAAATGGGGCACTGAACTGAACAGAGAATTCTCAACAGAAGAAGTTCAAATGGCCAAAAGACACTTAAGGTCATGCTCAACCTCCTTAGCGATTAGGGAGATGCAAATCAAAACAACTTTGAGATATCATCTTACACCTGTCAGAATGGCTAAAATCAAAAACACCAATGATAGCCTTTGCTGGAGAGGCTGTGGAGGAAGGGGTACCCTCATCCATTGCTGGTGGGAATGTAATCTTGTGCAACCACTTTGGAAATCAGTGTTTCGGTTTCTCAGGAAATTCGGGATCAACCTACCCCTGGACCCAGCAATACCACTCTTGGGGATATACCCAAGAGATGCCCTATCACATGACAAAAGCATTTGTTCAACTATGTTCATAGCAGTATTATTTGTAATAGCCAGAACCTGGAAACAACCTAGATGCCCTTCAATGGAAGAATGGATGAAGAAAGTGTGGAATATATACACATTAGAGTACTACGCTGCGGTAAAAAACAATGACTTCTCGAATTTTGCATGCAAATGGATGGAAATAGAAAACACTATCCTGAGTGAGGTAACCCAGGCCCAAAAAGATGAACATGGGATGTACTCACTCATAATTGGTTTCTAGCCATAAATAATGGTCACGGAGTATATATTTGGTGAACCTAAAGAAGCTAAATAAGAAGGCGAACTCAAGGAAAAACATATAATTATCCTCTTGGCTATGGGAAGTAGACAAAATTGCCGGGTAGAAGATTTGGGATCTTGGGGGTGGGGTGGGATGGGATTATCGGGGGATGGGGAGAGAAAAGGGAGAAGGGGAGGATGAGGGAAACTAGGGGAAACAGGTTGATTGGGATAAAGGAAGGTTGGATAGGGGAGTACGGAAGCACAATTCTTAGTTAAGGGAGCCACCTTAGGGTTGGCAAGAGTCTTGAACCTAGAGTGGGTCCCTGGAACCCAAGGCGAGGTCCCCAGTTAGTTCCTTGGGCAGCTGAGGATAGGGAACCCGAAATGACCCTATCCTATAGCAATGCTGACGAATATCTTGCATATCACCATAGAACCTTCATCTGGGGATGGATGGAGATAGTCACAGAGACCCACACTGGAGCACCGGACTGAGCTCCCAAGTTCCCATCTAGGAGTGGAAGGAGGGAGAGCATGAGCGAGGAAGTCAGGACCACGAGGGGTGCACCCAACCACTGAGACAGTGTGACTGATCTATTGGGAGCTCACCAAGGCCAGATGGAATGAGATGGAAGAAGCATGGGATAAAACCGGACTCTCTGATCATGGCGAACAATGGGGGCTGATGAGAAGCCAAGGACAATGGCCCTGGGTTTTGATCCTACTTCAAGTTCTGGCTTTGTGGGAGCCTAGCCAGTTTGGATGTTCACCTTCCTAGACATGGACGAAGGGGGGAGCACCTTGGACTTTCCACAGGGCAGGGAACCCTGACTGCTCCTTGGACTGGAGAGGGAGGGGGAGAGGATTGGGGGGAGGGGGAGAAGGGTGGAAGGAGGGGGAGGGAAATGGGAGGCGGGGAGGCGGGGGAAACGTTTTTTTTTTCTCAATAAAAAATTAATAAAAAAAAAAGAAAATGACAAATATGGTAGTATACCATTGTTATTCTATTTCTAAGGAGACAATTTATGATTTTCAGAGGTTAATAAAAATGATACAGTGAGCATATCCTGTATAAATTACTTAAAGGGCCACAAAATGAAAAATGGAATTTTTAGTTTAGTTCATATTATTACAGAGTAATAAGTCGATATATGTGGCAATGAATTAATAAATTTGAAGAAAAGGCACATATTGATGAATTAATTTTACTTCCTGTATTTTTTTAGGACATATCACAGAATTTAAAATATTATAAATAATTATTTTATAATTAAGGTTAGATATCATATCATGTTTAAAATACATACATATTTACATTATCTATTAAGTTAGATTATTGAGTTTAATTTACATTAAAAGCAACATATAGTCTGATAATTATAGATTACTTATCGGAGCTGAATGGGACAATTATTTCGTTGTACCTTAAACTAATGCAATTCCTCCGTCAAAACCCCTCATTCCTATGATATATGGGGGCTGTTTTGACAGAAACAAGAACTTAAGGCAATACTAACTCAGAAATACCTATAATGTGGCAATCCTGATAATAATAAATAGTTATTTAACTTGGAGAATACCTTATAATTTACACTTCCATTTGTTTATTTGTTATTGGTTGAAAGACTCGTCATTCAGAAAGTTAAGACAATGAGGCCAAATACATGACTTCTGGTCTTCACAGAGAGCTTTTGTGTATGTGTGTTTTAATTGTCAGTTCAGAACATACATTGAAAACTGGCCTTAACATTTACCAGGTCATGGTATCTTACTATTTGTAAATTGTTTTCTTTTACTTGAAAGTGTAATATTATGCTTTAACAGTTATGTTCAGTTTCCCTCAATAAAAAGAGAGAACAAAAATATGGAATCATGAAGTCTCTTTGCTTTCCAAGAAATATCAGTAGTAAAGTGAGATAAGGAAGAGAAGAAGCTAGTGTGACTGTAGTACTTTATCAAGTGCTTTTCATGATCAAGAAACTGAAGCATCTCCAGAAACAACACATACTAAGTATGAGTTTCCTCATCTTTCTTAGGGACCAGGAAACTTTTACGGTCCTCTGATTCTCCAGTGCTGGTTGCCCCTGGGTGAAAACCACTTCCTCATATGCTTGATTTCAGTCTTTTCCAGACTGCCTCCCCAAAAGAGGAAACAAAACCAAGAAGTTGAATATCAGATATGAGTGTTCTATAGACAAGGCTGGAATTAACAGATAGTACAGAGGCAGCAATGCTTAGCTATTTTTATTATTCATTATGTTCAAGATTTTGAGAAAATATTTTCACAGTCAGGTTTAGTTGTTTTTATAACCTGGACAGTAAAATCACCATTGTGCTAAACATGGGCATAACTGTTTTTAATGCCATAACCCTCAAATTATTATATTTATTGCTTTGCCAGTTCTAGGAGAAAACAAGTTATTTCCTAATACAAACTCACAGTGACCATTCATTTCTACATTTACATGAAATTCTTTCTCTTGATTCAGTGCGCTGTCTAACAATGGAAATGCCCAAGTTTCCCCTTCTCTCCTCCTTTTATCTCTCCCCTCTTATTCAATTTTATCATAATGTTCCTCTATTCTCAAATTTCCATTAAAGCTTCTTGAACCAACTGTTTTATACTGCTATTACTTCAACAATGGATTTACAAAGTATGTTGAAATATCTTGTATGTTGTTACCATTTGCTAATTCTATTGGATGCATGAATGATCATAAAATTAGAGAAAAATGTGTAGAAATAATTTATTCAATTTTAATACATAACTTATTTAACAACAGAAATTGAAAGAATTAAGCATCCTGAACTAATTCTTCCATTGTGTTCCATTGCCCTTATTTTATTAAATTTTAATAAATTAGTAAATCATCACAGAACCTCTAAGATCTCATGATGTTTGCATGGTCACTATATGTCATTATTTAAATTGTATCCTGTGTGATCATTATATCAAACAATCATCTCATTATTATTTTCTTCAAACTGTCTTCTTTTCCAATTTAAACAAATGATTTTTAATTTAATAAATAAATCTTATTATGAGCAACATTGATTTTTCCAGAAACAGAAAAAGAGAGGGAAATCTAGAAAGACAATAATTATAGATGATTACAAAGAGAGATAGATGATAAAAAGATAGATGGATAGATAGATAAATAAATAGATAATAGAGATAGATGATAGAAGATAGATGATAGGTAGATAGATAGATAGATAGATAGATAGACGATAGATGATAGACAGATAGACAGACAGACAGACAGACAGATAGAAGGATAGATAGATGATAAAGATAGCTGTGCTTTGTGTGTGTGTATTTATGTGTGAGACAGACAGAAAAAGAGAAAAAAAAACACAGAAGATTTGATGATGCAACTTAAATTGGGTCAGTTCTTGATGATACAATCATCATCTGGTTTCGTAAATTTAACTTTATTGGAAAGCAATGAGTCATGCTTGGGCTTTGTTACCAGTTGTTTCAGCACTAGAACAGAGACCACTGATTTACAAAGTCCCTTTCTTGCATGCTTCTTTACAGGAAAGGGCTTGGAACCCTTCATCCAGAACAAATGTTTTCTGGCATGATGCAAGAATCTTTCATTAAAAACAGTAACAATTAATCTTATGTTGCCTATGGTTGGTTCAGGATCTAACCAAGCCCTTCTCACTGCTCTCACTGCTGCTTTTTATAGCCTCAGCTCAGATTTCTCCTCTGATTTCCTTCAAGCTGTGAATGAACAGGTTTTAAAGATTCAGAAACCAAAGCTTCTATCTTGCAGTGACTTAGTACCACACACTTTCTTCTTACTTATCTTGGATTATATATATCAGCTATATTTTCTTTTGTTTGGTCTTCACACATGTTCTTCTTGTGGTATAAAGATTCAAATGACAAATACTTCAAAAAACAAAACCTTCCAAGAGGCACAGTTGAAAGCTTCATGTATTTTAAATCCTGGCCTAGCATGCCAAGCAAAATAAGTTCTAAAGGTTCCAATAGGAGAAAAGAAATTACCAAGACCTTACAAGAAGTAAAGTTATGGAAAGGACGTCATACCCACCTGGGAAGCAGCCAGGCCATGTGGATAGAAAACAGCTGTGATGATAAATGCCACTGGGATAGTTTTCCTATTCTTGCCTGCCAAGAGTGTTCAGAGTTACACACCATTTTCCTTATCCATTCTTCAGTCGAGGGGCATTTAGGTTGTTTCCAGGTTTTGGCTAGGACAAACAATGCTGCTATGAACATTGTTGAGCACATGTCCTTGTGGCACAATTGAGCATCCTTTGGATATATACTAAAAAGTGGTATTACTGGGTCTTGAGGAAGGTTGTTTCCTAATTTTCTGAGAAATCGCAACACTGACATCCAAAGGGGCTGTACCAGCTTGCACTCCCACCAGCACCGCAGTAGTGTTCTCTTTTCCCCACAACCTCTCCAGCATAATAGTTTCTTTAAATGTGGAATGTAAAGAAGGTTTATAGCGGAAGGGGTAACTTATGAAAGAGGCAATCCTCACCAGGTGATGTCATTGATATCCCTGTGAACAGGAGAGGGATCACAGTTGAAGTTAGAAGCAACTAGTCCTAAGAAGGTAAGGTATATCTTCTTTTCTAGAACTTTAGGTCAGAACACTCCATTTCCTTTACTGTTTATCCTCACTTATTTTATGACCTTTCCTCTAATAATTATAATAAATGCACATAAAATAGAACCTATATATCACAACCCTCTTAGTTGGTAGTGTTTTAGTATTTACAGTCTTATTTAAGAACAAAATCTAAAAAGAAATAGACTAAAGAAAATGGGGATGATCAATATGTAATGTTACATTGAATTAGTCAAGATACTACTTATAATTTTCTCAAGAAAATATTTTAAAAATAAAGATGTAACATTTACTTTGACATGATATTTCTTCATCACTCATACCAGGATAGAGATGATTCAAAAGAGTATAGATGTATGGAAAAGAAAATATTTCTTTTCTACTAAAAATATGTAGAAAAACTCAGCACACATATGGACAAACACACACACACACACCAAACTGGTCTGAAATATTCAAATGCCTACAAGGTTGCTGCAAGTTAATCCTGCTTTGGTGGGAAGAGACCCGTTTTGCACTGAAATAGGCTACTTTGTCTAGAAAAGTACCTGGAGAGCAGATCTTCCTTCCTTCAGCTTACTCTTTTTGAGACAGAACAGTATATTAAACATGCATGTGAATTCATTTTATTTGCTTTAAGATACTTTATTTTTTTTTATTGAAAAAAAAAATCCCGGCTTCCTCCCAGCCTCCCATTTCCCCCCCCTCCTCCCTCCCCTCTCCCCCTCCCCCCACTCCTCTCCCCCTCCCTCTCCAGTCTGAAGAGCAGTCAGGGTTCCCTGCCCTGTGGAAAGTCCAGGGTCTTCTCCCCTCCATCCAGGTCTAGGAAGGTGAGCATCCAAACTGGCTAGGCTCCCACAAAGCCAGAACATGAAGTAGGAACAAAACCCCATGCCATTGTCCTTGGCTTCTCATCAGCCCTCATTGTCCACCATGTTCAGAGAGTCCAGTTTTATCCCATGCTTTTTCAGTCACAGTCCAGCTGGCCTTGGTTAGCTCCCAATAGATCAGCCCCACTGTTTCAGTGGGTGGGTGCACCCCTCGTGGTCCTGACTCCTTGTTCATGTTCTCCCTCCTTCTGCTCCTCATTGGGACCTTGGGAGCTCAGTCCAGTGCTCCAGTGTGGGTCTCTGTCTTTATCTCCATCCATCGCTAGATGAAGGTTCTATGGTGATATGCAAGATATTCATAAGTATGGTTATAGGATAGGGTCATTTCAGGTTCCCTATCCTCAGCTGCCCAACGAACTAACTGGGGACATTGCCCTGGGCACCTGGGCACCACTCTAGGTTCATGTCTCTTACCAACCCTAAGGTGGTTCCCTTAATTAAGTTATGTGATTCCCTGCTCCTCTATCCAAACTTGTTTTATCCCCAATCATCCCGTTTCCCCAAGTTCCCCCATCCTCCCCTTCACACTTTTCTCTCCCCATCTCCCCTTACCCCCATCCTACCCCACCCCCAAGGTCCCAATTTTTTGCCCAGCAATCTTTTCTATTTCCCATAGCAGGGATAATAACTATATGTTTTTCTTTGGGTTCACCTTCATATTTAGCTTCTTTAGGATCACAAATTATAGACTCAGTGACCTATATTTATGGCTAGAAACCAATTATGAGTGAGTACATCCCAAGATACTTTATATTAAAGAGAAAACAGTTGCACAATACGTTTCCATATAGATGTGAAAAACCAAAAATGTGTTTGTTACTCTGAACTAAAGCTTTGGCAGGTTTTTTTTTTTATCAAAAATAAAAGAAGAGAAAACTTGTTTTATCATTATCTTCCAATTAATTACAGAAAATATTTATTTTCTTTATATTTTATATATTCCAATCTTCTTTTGATCTCGTTGACAAATGTTTTCTTTTAACTTCAGAATGTGTTATTGGTTGTTTCAGGCTAAATTTATTTATTGTGGTATTAAGCAAAATTTTATGCAAGATTAATTGTAGTTATTGTCACCAAATATCATGTATGGTGACTCCCAGAGCTGGCTTCAAAACTTAATAAAGATAGTGTTCTATTCTTTGGTTATGATTAACTAAGAACAAATTCATCAAGAGCACAATGGGAATACATTAAGAGTACAAGAAATGTATATGCACACACATGCTCATACACACACACACACACAGCACAGGCAGTCAACCTGGAGGCTTTAGCTTCAGGGCAAGGAGGCAAAAAGCCCAAGTACCAGCAGCAACCAAGTGAAGGTCAGGCCCAGGTAGCCAGGGGTATACATGAGCAGCAGTTGCAAAAAGCTGTGGCCACTGCTTAACTGCTAATAATTAGTACCATGAACTTGTTTATGCTGTTCATATACTTCTAGATTTGGGGCCATTCACTGGCGCACAATGGACAAATGATAGGCAAAACCCTACAGGAAAACTGACTCTCTCCATCACCAAACCCATCTATTGTCCATAGACTCTTAGGAAGGGGACTTAGGTGCTCGTTTCTATTCCATGAGAGAACATGACTGGCTTGATCTAGGGCAGGCATCCAAATGAGTTGAGATTTCATGCCTGCATGGGTCATGTCATTCCAGAAAACATGATTTGACACTGGAAACCTCCAAATACCTAGCTCTTACAATGTTTTTAACCCTTCTTCCAAGATGGTTGCTGAATCTTAAGGTACATTATTAAGGATACACTTTGTTTAAAGTTAAGATTAGTCCCATGTTCATCTTTTTGGGTCTGGGTTACCTCACTCAGGATAGTGTTTTCTATTTCCATCCATTTGCATGCAAAACTCAAGATTTCATTGTTTTTTACCGCTGAGTAGTACTCTAATGTGTATATATTCCACACTTTTTTCATCCATTCTTCCATTGAAGGACATCTAGGTTGTTTCCAGGTTCTGGCTATTACAAATAATGCTGCTATGAACATAGTTGAACAAATGCTTTTGTAATATGATAGAGCATCTCTTGGGTATATTCCCAAGAGTGGTATTGCTGGGTCCTGGCTTTGTGGGAGCCTAGCCAGTTTGGATGCTCACCTTCCTAGACCTGGATGGAGGGGGGAGGACCTTGGACTTCCCACAGGGCAGGGAACCCTGACTACTCTTCAGACTGGAGAAGGAGGGGAAGAGGAGTGGGGGGGAGGGGGAGAGGAATGGGTAGAGGGGGCGGGAAATGGGAGGCTGGGAGGAGGCAGAAATTTTTTTTCAATAAAAAATAAAAAAAAAAAGAAAACACATCAGAAAACAGATTAGTCACTTAATTTTTGGATACTAAACATACATTAAAACCACACAGATTACTTATTTAGCTTCACGCCATTTTCACAGTTTTCATGACAACGAATATTTAAAATGGACCAGGAAATCTACATCTGCCTTTTATTTCCAGCTTCTGTGGTTTTTATGTCGGGATGCTGAGGATTGTACCCAGGACCTACAGGTTCAGTACACTATTAAATTCCAATAGTTACCCTAACACCATACTTTTAAGAAAACATTAAAGCTTTAATTTTCAAAAAGGGTACCAGTAAGATTAAATTGAAAAAAAGTGAAGTGAAATGTATTTCAACATTGAACAAATTAGTCAAAACAAAATAAATGAAGAAGTAAGAATGCTCTCGTAAACACCATGAGAATGAACTGGAATAACAGTCAGAGACAATAATGCAGGCCCACTCTCCATGATTCCTAATTCAGTCTTGTGGTCTTTAGAGAATGACTACACAGTATTGGGGAATTTCTGAAAGAAAATTTTTTTGATCTACCATATTGAGAAAAATGACAATTTGAATTTGTTCCAAATTAATTAATAAAGAATACCCCACAAAGAAACTATTGGAATAAAACAACTATTATTAGAGATATAATTGTAAGCCATGCTTGTTCTTGCAAATTGATTAATTCTAAAAAGCAGAATTTAAAGTTTTGTATCTGTTCTTTTTCATATTGTTCTCTTTGGAGTATCTGAAAATTAAACACCAAGGAAACTAGAGCATACGTTCAGAAACAGAGGAAAAGAGAACCACATTGGTATATTTGGATTCTTGAACAATTTCACATTAATTAACAAGTGAATTTGGAAAGAAGCCTGAACAGAAATCATTTTCCTTTTCTTGTTAGATTTTGAATGATCTGACTTCACATAGGCATGCTTACCGTTTCATACTCCTCTTGTATTCATTCTGATGTATTTTTCTCAGCCTGACCTCTAAGTCATAAATTCACACAAACCATTTAAATTGGTTTATTTCTCTCAGTCATGGAGATTACTTTAGAACTAATTATAATTATCCTCATTTTTTACAGTATAATTGTTAGTAAAATTCCACAAGAGTTTGATTGATATGCTGTCCCCTGGGATTCACCATCAGAGACCAATTTCATAAATGAGAATAAATTCAGAGTTGATTTTAATATTAAATTTGTTTTCATTTTTTGGAGGCAGGATTTCTATTAGCCAAGGCTAGCCTCAAGCTCAAAATATAACAGAGGATAATTCTCAACTCATGGTGCTATTGCCTTCCCTCACAAGCACTGGGATTGTATCTGTAGTCAGTCATCAGCTCATAATTGTGAATTAGTGACATGCATAGTTTTGTGGCGATGGTGGAACACACCTTTAATCCAAGCACTTGGGACAGAGAGCCTGGCAGATCTCTCTGTGTTTGAGGAAGCCTGGTATATAAGAACTAGTGCCAGGATAGGCTCCAAAGCTACAGAGAAGCCCTGTCTCAACCCCCGCCTCCCAAGAAAAAAAAGAAGCTTCATTTTATAGTAGAAAGTAACAAAGACTCATGTATTGTGTGTTCACATGTGAAAGTGTTCATAGAAACATTTCAAATACTTAGTATTTAGTCAAATTAGTTTCTATTTGAATTTATTGCACAGTTGTTTTTTTTTTTTTTAAGAAAAGGCTATCTGACCACTCTATAAAGTTACATTGACTATTATAAAGAATCATACTATTGTAAAATGCAACATTACTTTACCTAGAGTTGGGCCACTTCTCACAAAAATTATACACTAAAAAAAATCAGATTTTATTTAATACTATAAAAGACATGTTTGTCTAAAGATGAGAGATATAATTGAGTGATAACATATTTAATAACAGTTATTGTGTGTGACTTTTAAATATAGAAAAAAATGAATGTTCTACCTTTCTATATTGAGACTGAGAAAAATCAGTATTATGTGTGTGTGTGGCTCTATGTCTGTGGGGGTATAGGCAATACTCAGATAAAGTCTTAAAAGAAATCATCTGTGAGGAGATGGTATTGAATTATAAATATAATAACAGTGATCTAGATATTACTATTAGTAAAATATCTTCTGGGATGTAAAGGCAGCTCAACACAGTAAGGTAGGTGATGACTTCAATTTTATCTGGGACCAGAGTTCTAATCTGGAACTCAGATACTGGAAGGAAGAACTGAATCGAACTAGTTTCCCTCTGGTTTCCACATGTTTCTGTGGAACAGGTAGGTATTCACACACATGCACAGGAACACACATCCACAGAAATAAAAATTTTAAAATAAAATATCTACCCATCAACAACAACCCAAAGAGTTGCAGTTATAATTATAAATATCTAATCTTTGACAGTAAACCTAAGGATGGAATAAAACTAATACATATAGAACATCAATTCTTGATGAAGAGTACTCTTATTGCTTTCTTTAAGTTCTCTTGTTAAAGATTACTACAAGCATTGCCACTTTCCAAAACTAAACTCTGAAAAAAAAAACATGATATAAATGAGCCATAGAGAGACTGAACTCAAGATAGCTTGTGAGAACTACTTCTCATGACTCTTAGGGCAACAAACCCCAGAAATATACAATTCCTCTTTCTGTCATGCATGCCAGTTACATGTTAAAAAAATAAGCACCCTTAGTTAGTAAACATTGCACTTGAAGAGATAATGAACTCAATACCCACAGAATAAAACTTAAGTGAAAAATAATGAGACCTCAACCTGCTGCAAAGCAAGGGATTGGATGGAGTTTGCACTCTTAAATAGGAATGTCATGGCAGAGCTTTGCGAGAATGTGAGACTTGGGCAAAGATCTTAAACAGGTGGAACAAGTTCCATGGACATCTGCCAGGAGAAGTTTTAACCAGAGGGGGAAAAGGCTAGAGAAAGAAATCAGTGTCGAATGCAAATAATACATTGAAGGAACATCCAGGAAGGCTAGGCGACAGCAGTTCAGGGGGTTAATGAAAGCTGTAGGCAATAGTGACTCTGCAAGATGTCATGGTCACTTTGACTTTGAATGTGAGCAAAGGGCAAGCCATTAGACTGGGAGGGGAGACATGTTATGATCAGGATATATACCTTGCAATGTTTTCTGAACTCTATTGAGAATTTAGTACGAGAAAGTCAAGTAAAGAAGCACAGAGCACTGGTGGCAACTTTATCTTGGTTTCCTTTGCTTGCTGTTTCTCTCCATGATCGCTTAACACTGAAGTTCTCAGCCACAAACACTGGTCTTCCCTTTATTAACTCTCACTCTCTCCCTGACTTCATAGAGTGACTTCCACTTGTTGTCTTCTAATTGTGACTTCTTTCCTACATGCTAATCATATTATAAAATTTCCAGGTACTAACTATAAAATTCTCATCTTCCTTCTTAATAATAGATCTCAAAATAAGAATCTTGTCTTTCTCCCATACATTGCCATATTGCCCTTTCTGTATTATTCCTGCATCCAAATGGATAATCAAAGAAAGACAAACCCCAAAGCATCTCCATAATCTTGACAGCTCTTGAATTTTACTGTTAGAAACTGTCAGCCATGAGGAGTAGGGTGGCAGAATGAACGATGGGTACAGGTTTGCTACAGTATGGTACCTGGGAATGTTTATCTGATTCATTTACACATTCAATGATCAGTTGTCACAGAAGACATATTGATCTATAAGTGATCTTCTTGCTTTGAACCAAACATTTATACAAGCAAGATAAGTGATTTCTTTAAACCCTTCTTGAGTGAAGCCGTGTATTTGTTTCATTGTTTTGGACATAGACAATCATTTCTGAGACTCTTTCAGTATTAAATTAATACAGTATCAAAAGAAAGTGATTCTTTCTGTAGTCTGCACAGAAAATAAAGAGATGGTGAAATCTTTAGAAATAAAGCATTTGAGATTTTGTGGGAGCAGGACCACAAGATATTTTTTTAAGATTTCTGACATTTAATAAGCACTTTTAAAAGAAAATGAAAATGATTATTTTAGAGTTGTTATCAATATTGCTTTTATTCTGGAAAGTAAATTAAAGAGGTAATAATATTGGTCTAGGTCATAAACTCTGTTCTAAATCATATTTGTATCCCCAGGGACTCCCGTAAATTTAGACATTAGGAGATGTTAAATGCAATCTTTTTTTTTTAAAGAGGGCTGTTTTTTTATATCATGATTTTACAAACACAAAAGCCAGGATAATCAAAATACAACAAAGCATCATGGTATATTTTACTACATCCTCATTATGTCAGTAAAGTTTATTCTTCCTTTGACAGCTTGAAAATTGCTATTGGGAGTGCAAAGCCAGTGATAAAGACTGGCTAGGGAAGTCTTACAAAGAAATACAAAATTTGGCTGCTGGTCGCATTTGAATCCTGCTCGAAGGAAAGATCTCCCCAGAAAAGGTTGTGCCCTTGAAGTGTTAAGCAGGCTGTCCACTTAACCTAAAGGTCTATTCAAGCAGTTCAATCAAATTGTAAGCTGTCACAACACCATCCAAATACATTACAGAGACCCTGTTAACAGCTAAAGGACTGTGTTCTAAGCATTAAATATTGGGTATAAATCTGGCATCCAGGCTGCAGTGCTGAAATGAACTTCAGGTTATAAAGCATACATTTTCAAAGTGATTTTCAATTGCACTGACTCCAAAAATATAAACAGTGGTCCTATGAGACAGCAGTCTTAAGTTAGGAACTAGATCTGCAGTGATAATGTCATTTGGAAACACTGATAGAAATGCAAAATCCGGCCCTGTGCTGGCTCTGCCGAGGCCCCTCTGGAGAACACGTGTAGTAATTTGCTTTTGAAATTTTCTTTAAGTTGATTGGGAGGCAAACACGGAAGCGCTGTGAATCTTTGGTCTGTTTCACAATGAAATCAAATGTTGGGAATTGGTTTGTAACAATCATTGAATCGTTGCTGATCTAAGGAAGTTCTTTGGGATATAGACCCAAGCTATGGTGAATTTTGTATAACATTGATATTGAGGTCATCAATACCATCTGAAGGAAAACAATGAATTAAAATATAAAAAGAACATTATAATATGAACAGTAATTACAACCACAATGTTAGCAACAAAGAAACAAACAATATATACTTCAATATGTGTTTTGTCTTTATAACAAACTAAGGATAGTTTGACAAATTTATCTATTAAAAATTAATAAATCTAATTAATTAGTCATTAGATTGATTCCTTCTAAATATCAGGTTATGTCTGAAAATCATATTTTATATTGTTTACTATTGCATTAAAAAATAAAGGAAAGTATTTCTAGATAAGAAGGCACTATGGTTGGGTTGCCTAGAAATGTTCAGGCCCTAATACTTGGGAGAAAAACCCCTTATCACTGTTAATAGAAAAATCTAGAATGAGAGTCTGGAACTAATGACAGCATGTACAGTTTGGTTAAAAACAAAACAAAAAAAACAGCTTTCTAAAACTGCAGACTATGTTGTTATGGGGAAAGCAGTTTTAAAATCTAAGTCGTACAGAGCAGTCTTATTTCTAATGAGTACCGTTAAAAGAAGTGCATTGGCCATTCTAGATATGTAGTCTTCAATGATGCCTCTTAGACTAAGATATCTTTTGGACACAAGTAGTTACTTGCTGTGATGATGAATATACACATTCATAGTTACTCATATTTCTTTTTGGTAATATTTATATAGTTTTAAAATTTATTTAAATATTAGTGTTAACACTTTCCTACACTTTTCTCTTATTCCAGAGGAACAGGTTCCTTTTTGCTTTACATTAATCAACACTACATAAATGTTCTATTTATAAACCAGCATGCTAGGTGGGGAAGGTGATGCATGCCTGTAAACCCAGCATGTGGAAGACAAAAGTAAGGAGACCGTGAGTCTGAAGTGTGCCTATGGCTACATAATGAGTTTCTATCTAAATTATGTGATCTCTTGATGTGGGAGTGTCATTTATCAACCTGTTCATTTCATTGGTTAATTAATAAGGAAACTGCTTGGCCTGATAGGTTAGAACATAGGTGGGTGGAGTAAACAGAACAGAATGCTGGGAGGAAGGGAAGTTAGGCAGACGCCATGCTACACCTCTCCAGGTCAGATGCTATGGAGCAAGCCACCAGGTCAGACATGCTGAATCTTTCCTGGTGCTACACAGAATACTAAATATGGGTTAAGCAAGATATGAGAGTTAGCCAAGAAGAGGCTAGATATAATGGGCCAGGGAGTGTTTAAAAGAATACAGTTTCTGTGTAATTATTTTGGGTAAAGCTAGCCGGTGGCTGGGAGGTGAGAAGCGGCCAGCAGCAGCTCCTTCAACAATCTCTAAATCTTCTACACAATTTAATTGAAAATGACAACTTAGTCAAGATGGACTGCAATGGCTCACACCTTTAATCCCAGCACTGGCGGGGGGGGTGGCAGAGGCAGGCAGATCTTTGTGAGTTCAAAGTCAGCCTGGTCTAGAAGAGCTAGTTCCAGGAAAAACAACAACAACAACAAAAACAAAACAAAAAAATCTTGGTCAAATTAGATAAATTAGGTCTTCTTATCTGTAGTTTTGAGATATTTTTCCACTACTTTCTTTTGCTTTTTAATTTTTTTTTTAATTTAAAGGACAGTCGTCCTTTCCCTCCGACCTGCAACCCTTCGTCTGAGCACCCTCCCAAACCTCTTCTGCTTCTCCCAATGGGTAAGGGCTCCAATGGGAAGTCAATAAAGTCTGTCACATTAAACTGGAGCAGGGTCAAGCTCCCAGCCCCCTCTCCCCCCCCCCAGCCAACTTAAATCTGAGCATTGACCTTCCTTGCTCATGTATTGCCTCCTCCCTCTTTTTGGTTGGATTCTCTGAGTTCTGCCTGGTACTTGGATGTGAATCTCTGCATCTGGTTCTGTCACTTCCTGAATGAAAGATCTATGATGATAGTTGGGGTATTCACCAATAGAATTACAAGAGAATGCCTGTTCAGGCTCCCTCTCCACTATTGCTTGGAGTCTTAGCTGGGGTCATTGTGAATTCTTGGAAATTTTCCTAGCACCAGTTTCTTCCTAACCCCATAGTGACTATCAATGTCTCTCTTTCCTTGCTCTCCCACTCCATCCCTCTCTGCCCTTGACCATCTAGTTCCCTCAAGTCTCATCTCCTATGCCCTCCTGTTTACCACCCCTTCCTTGCTCCCAGTTTACCTAGGAGATCTCATCTAATTTCTCTTCCCCGGGCAATCCATCTGTCCCTCTTAGGGTCTTCATTGTTTCTTAGTTTCTCTGGAGCTGTAGATTGCAGTCTGGGTAGCCTTTGATTTACATCTAATATCCATTCATGAGTGATTACATACCGTGTTTGTCTTTCTGAGAATAGGTTACCTCACTCAGAAAGGTTTTTTATTTTTATTTTTTTCTGGTTCCATCTGTTTGACTGTAAATTTCATGATGTTATTCTTTTCTATTTTTATTACACCTGAGTAATCCTCCATTGTGTAAATGTACATCTTAGTTACTAGCCTAGAAAAAGAAACTAAGTTCCTTACATTAGGTTTATTTATCTTCTGCAGACGTTTCGTAATAGTTTCATACCATAATCTTTACAAATGAATTAACTTGGATATTTCATAGACACAATGTGATGTTCAAATAATTTTGTGTGTTCCTTATCAATTAGTATAATTTCTATGTTATGTTTTGACTTATTGCAATAACATATCCTCTTATATGTTAGAATAAGAGGTAGTATTTTTCATTCCAAATCTGCCTAAGATAACTTCAAGGTACTCAATATTAAGAATGCTTTTAGTTAAACTTTTTTGGAAATACTGCTTTGCTAAATGCCCTCTATTTCTCTTTTCCTGGAATTGTCTTTCACAAATGGATATGAGACTTTGTAAAAATTATTACTATATCTTCTCACATGACTGCATACTTTTTTCGTTAGCGTACTGTATTAATGGATTTCATTATTTGCTTTTTAATTTTAAATCAATCCTACAGAACTGGATATATTTTCATATTTGCTGTGGTATATGCTTATATCTGTACGCTTCTTGAATTGGCTTTGCTGATTTTTCAACGATCTGAGTAAAAGAAGAGATAGTGCATTCTGATTATTGTGCATTATCTTTGTCTAGTTTATTATTTCCATATTTTACAATTTCAGAATTTGGTTTGTTACAATTGGTCACCATAACCTGATTATTTAGACATACTTGTTATATGTTATTTCCAAAAATGATTGCATTCTTTTTCCCAAGTTTTATATGTGTTGAACCAGAAACCAAAAACTGCCAAGTTTCATTAACAAGGGCATGAGCATAATGCATGTATGAGTCCATAATTACTATTCTTTGCACTTATTCATTTTATTTCATATTAAAATCAATTTAGAGTACAATAATTACTTCTATTTTACTTAAAACACACAATTTCTCCCAACCTATCTAATTTCAGAAATGTATTTGCTTATATTTCCTCATTTCCAATTTAACCTGAAATGATGACTTATCAGTTGAAGATTCTTCAACCACCTAATTATTTTATGTCATTTTTTCTTATCACACAGGTTTGTTACTATTCATAGCCAATTCTCAACTACATTTTTATTCATAAATATTAAATACCCCTAGCTTATTTCTTCTTTGAAATCTATACTTTAAAGAGAGTAAAGAATTTGCTAACAATAAATTACAATATTCTTGCTATATGTGATCATAAAGATCTTTGCATACAGTTTCCAACTTGGGGTTCAGTGAGTTGTCTCTTCCTGCATGCTTCCTGTAAGTTTTCCAGTAAAATAATTTGTCCTTTATCATGACCTATCTATAAATCAAAGCTATTATCCTTAGCTAGGAGGCACCACATACTTCAAAACTTTGAAATGCTTGCATTAATAGAACAAACAAATAAAAATTTCATGAATATTAATCAGCCAAACATTCATTTATACATCTTTGTAGTCTTTATTAAGAAAAAAGAAAAAAAATGTTTCTCATACTGATATTCTCTAGGCAGTTTCATTAGAAGGACTTTGTCCTGATTGTGAATCCAATTGAAATAGTATATCTTTTTTCTTCTTCCTTTTTTCATCATATATTAAGTTCTGTTTGTTTCATGTATTATATTGAATGATATTATTTATTTATTTCTCCTCCTATTCCCTTTTTAATTTTTCTTTATGGTTATTTTGTTAATATTATTTAGCCATTAAGCCTCTTAAATCCCTCATTACATAAAGAGAGAGGTGTTCTCAGCACCCTTTAACCTCATCTTTCAGCAAGGAGAATAGCTTGAATATGAAGCAAACATAATTGGTGATGACCTGAGGCAAAAGAAGAACTTCACATATGACCTGCAGGTTACTAAGAAGGTTCTCTGGGTTTCCGCAATCCTTAAAGTTAAACTTCTGTCCTTTGTGGCTCTATCTGAATCTCTTTGTGCTCTGACAAGTTCCACTGACAGGTAGTGGTGCCCATTCACTTGGCACTAAAAATCTCAAGGGTACTACTGCCTTTGAGATAGGCTGACCATGATAATATGATGTAAATCTCTAATACTATATTCAAGTCTGCTAGTTATCTATAATTCATGCCCTGTGCATGTCAAGACTTGACCCCTTCAACAAAGCTTTATCATTTAGTTATTCTTTCTTGAAAGCATTGCTACCATATATTCCATTAACCAACTTCAATCTTTTTCAATGTGTAAATGCACAAAACCTAAAAGTAATTTGAATATGTATGTATTATAACACACTACCATGTTGATTCACACACAAATATATATATTTGACAAAATAAGAAATTTAAATTAGCTTGTTATTTATTTGCAGAAAGAAAAGTAGGAGGAATTATATATGTCTCTATCCTATGAGTAAGTCATAACTTACTGTT
Source organism: Neodon shergylaensis (assembly GCA_025134845.1). Taxonomy (NCBI): domain Eukaryota; kingdom Metazoa; phylum Chordata; class Mammalia; order Rodentia; family Cricetidae; genus Neodon; species Neodon shergylaensis. The sequence goes on along the minus strand of JABTXL010006712.1, from coordinate 26,489,140 downwards.
GCCTGTGTTTACTAATATAAACACTTTTGATAAAATACTACATTCACAGTACTTGGTAAAATACAACGAACTCAGCATTTCTGCTTAAATCATGAGTTATTCTGGCAATATAAATAGAACTCAAGCTGAAATGAGAAACCTAGCTTCACATAAATAATAAACAATTCAGAAATGCTTCTAAGAATAAAAATGCAAAACTTAAATATTAAGTCTGAAAATATAATGATATTGATATTATAAATATCAAGCTTTTCAGTGATTATTTTGGCCAACCCAAATGGTTGACTTTATCACACACAACAAACAAATGCAGACACATACATGGGTGTATTATCATCAAGGAATATGTCTCAAGAGAAGGCAGAGGACAACTTCCTGAAGATGGTTTTCTCCCTACCATGTGTGTCATGGTGATTTAATCAGGATTTCATTTTATGGTGACAGTTACATTTATTGGGTTTAATACTTTTCAACCCCTCTGTTTATATTTAGAAAAGCTTCCAAGCATGAATTATTATTAGATTTTTAAATGATTGTCAGATATTATTTTGATTATTTAACTGTAACTATTTTTAGAATATTTTTATTACATATAATAGGAATAAGTGAATCAAAGTTTGCCGACTTTTGAGGGAGGATGTCAGGATAAAAGATATGCCTTTGTATTTCTCTGCCAAGTGTCTTTGGGTCAAAGCACACTTTTAGAATAGAAAACTACAACTTTGAAGCTTTCTTTATCAACTTTATGAGACAGGAAAAAAATCATTCCTACTACCATAATACTTCAACTTAGCTACTCACAGTACAGTACCTTCAAAGACCACTTTGGAAAAGACATGATGATGAAAAATTTATAAGTCAAAAGTACAATCCAATATGAACTGTGTGTGTGTGTTTAGATATATGTGTATGCTATCTGTTAGCTTATAAAACTGAAATTATTTATCACAGTGTAAATAATAACAATCAAATAAAAGTTTATATTTACATGAAAACATGCCTAAATGCCAGACAAATTATACTAAGAAAATCTATAGTTAATTTAAAAGGGTAGAATGATGCATGTGCATAAATTGTTTTTTTTAAAGCAACACAATCTAAAAATAAATCAATGTGTTGCTTAAAGTTGAATTTTCTAATGTTTTTCAAATGAAAACTTGTTCTGTTAAATCAGTTAACATAGGCACAGGCAGAAAATACTTTCTTTTCTTAACAGACACACCAAGGCATAATCATTTGTTTCACTGTTTGTTCTATAATTCTTAATCCATATAGCCTTTCAGAATACAGTATTTTACCCCTGGTTGTTTTTGTTTATCATTATGTGTTCATTAACCTGTCAGAATCAGAGCAGAAGCTTCTATTCTCCACTGTGGAGCTGAAGATTTCACACTTGCCAATTACCAAGCAGAGACTTAGATGTTCCAAGGTCCATATACGAATTAAAAGAAAACTGAAAAGCAATAAGTTAATATGAATTTAGCACTCACAAACTAATGATTCAAAATAGCTAGAAAAAATATGCTCTTTGTAAACAGATTTTCAAGGCTTAATTTTGTAGAAGAGCATTTTGAACATAGTTTTATTTTTAATTGGCTATATGATTTTGGAAATTAATTCACAGCATGAAATCTCATAGGTTTAAGATCTACCCTATTTGTGGTTAATCTCACTTCACACTTTGTCTAGACTATGTTATTTGGTGGCTTTGTTTGTTTGTTTTAAAATATCAGTTTGGAATTTAATGTGAAGGCATATTCTCTTTCGAAATGTCATCACAATAGAAAACAGCCTTTCAATAAACCTGATACCATTCTAAAATATGTGTTTCCCACATCCAACTATTTGAAGATGTCTAAAACATGTAGTGGATTTTCTAGAAGCAGAAATAATTTTTCCTCTATAATTTCTTCTGATATGGAACCACAATATTCACTACTGGAACTCCTAGTTGGTTGGCCTACCCTAAATATTTCAGACTGAATTCTTAAAATCTCTTAATACATAAACAGGTAGAATGGTATATATGTATGTAGGTAGGTAGATGGGTGGGTGGGTGGTGGTGGTTGAGAAATAGATAGGTGGATAGATGGGAGAGAGAGAGAGAGAGAGAGAGAGAGAGAGAGAGAGGTGAGAGATAGGTGAGCATAGATATACGATGGATGCTAGATAGAGATTTAGATAGATGATAGGTGATGGATAGCTAAGTAGATACATAGATAGATTACATGAGTAAACTGCGTGTTCTCTCTATTAACAGAAATATGATAAAATTTTATTATTTCTTATTAAAGATTCACATTATGGGTGTAGCAAGATAATTCATTATAGCATTTATAGGCATAAAGAACTGAGTTCATATTCTACATTAAAGCCAGGCATAGCAGCAAGTGCCTGCAATGTAACTGTTAGGGAGATAGAGGCAGGAAGATCTTTGGGGCTTTGTGGTCTGTCAGTGACCCTAAATCTCAAGAGTCAATAACAAATCTGTTATAAAAATGAAGGTAAAGAAATAATGATAAAATATCCCCAACATCAATCACTGACCTACACACACTTGCCTTATACACATGTGTGCTGTGCATGCCTATATATCTGAGATTAAAAACACAAACATGTATGTAATATGTACACTGACAGGGACAATCAGGAGTAGAAAATTTACTCAAGTCAAACTTTGTCTCTGTCAGTATACTGATCTCCAGTGTTAGTTCGTTTTTTAAAAAAGGTCTTTTATATTGAGGGTTAATGAAACTGTAAGCCCTTCCTGCTCTAACCAGCACTGCACCCCAAAGCCATCTTATACCACAGTGCACATTATTATTTGTATCTTTCCCATTGGATATACTTTTTCTTTAGTAATCAAACAGAGTCAAACATATCTCAATAACAAGCATTAAGGAAGGACATGTTTGCTGAGGACATAGGTAGGTATTGTTAATAGGGACATTCTGCCACACATCCTCACATTTATTGATTTCCTACATACTTGACATTTGGCTACATTGGACACAGATTTTGTGAATATTTCTAAAAAACTTTGACCTGTTCTCCAAGGCGTTTCACCTTGGTGACACTGTAATTGAGTCTTCAGTAGGCCATCCCATTGGACTATTAAGCTGTCAATAGTGGAGAATATGACCAGACCTGGAAACAGCAATAACATACTGCCCTTCCTTTGCTATGGTGTAATTTCCTTAGCTAGAAGAAATGTTAAGTAATTTACCAGTTGCCATAGAGAAGTCAATCAGTAAGTTCTCAGATGACAGTTTGGGTAGGAGCATTATGTACAACAAAGTAAAATTACATCCCAAACAAGGGGCTATATCAATAAGACCAAAACACTTCCTCAATTACAATGAAAATGTTTTAATGTAATCAACAGGCCACAATGTAGCTGCCTTATCAAACTTGTGTCTGGTGTCATAAGTACAGACCCGTTATACCTCCGTGTCTTGAGTGTCATTCTGTACTGGTGGGCCAGTATGGAGATCCTTTACTATGTGACAGAACCCATCAATTGTCAATGTTAGGTGTGCCGAGCTTTGGTGAGGGAAATCTAGCAAATGACCCCATGCCACAGCTCGGAATCAATGGTAGCTACTTCCTTTATGACCCTGTTGAGTGATGGTAGAGTGAATGGGAAATACGCTATCAGATCATAACTACAGCACATGCTATGCTTTCTAATTTTCCTGAAATTATTCTCCAATAAAGCCTTTTTTGAGCAACCACACAGAACACAAATATGTTCCCAATTTTCATCCTTTCAAACATCTGAGTCCACATACTTCTCTCCAGAATTCTTAGTCACTGATTCTGCAGTCATGTTCCTTTCAAATCTCCTGTGGTAAGTTAAATAACAGGCTGTAGTTCATGAATTGGCACATAATTGCTTATCTAGCTGTTTTCCCTTCCAAGTAAAATCTATATCTAGGCACATTGCCCAAGGTTTTGCCAAATAAAAGAACGTCTCTTCATCAATATCTTTAAAGAACTTCCCAGAAAGGGACTGCAGTACTGTAGCTGTCCACTTTTGGAAGATAGCCACAAGTCTCATTTAGTTTATTTTGCTGAACCTTTAATACAAAGACTCTTTTAATAGAAGATCTAACAGATTGGAAACAAAGCCATCACATCATGAAATCAAGAGAACTGTGGTAATTAGGGTTTTCCACAGAAACAGAACCAACTATGCATGCCATTATATAAGTACGGATATGTTTATGCATCCCGAGAGGGATACATACAAATATATATTTGTGTTTACAGAGGGAGAAATAGACAGGGACGGAGAGAGATTGATTGTGAAAATTCTTTGAAAAATTTGAGGGATGGAATGTCTGATGTTCTCAAATCTGGGAGAAAGGTAGCAAGACTAGAACCTGCAGTATTTGAAGTTGCTGCCTTGACTTTCGTAAACCTGGAGTCAGAATTCTTTGCATTTGTTAAAGTCCTTTTCTTTGTTTGTAAGGCATTTCTTTTATTGGAAAAATCACTCCTAGGTTATAGAAGATAATTTGCCTTGTCCAGTGTTTATTGATTTAAATGTAATCTTTAATTCATTGACTTACATATTAAGAAGATCTAAATGATCATGCTCACAACAATATGTGCCCTAATATTTGGCAAAACAAGTCAGCACACAATTGCCTGTAATAATCTGAACAAGTACAACTGATCATATATGTGTACAGTGGTGATAAAAAATCAGAGATAACTGATATAATATGAATTTTGGTCAGGAAGGTTTGAGTATATTTCCATCACCCCAACATGTAAGTAACAACAATCTCTTACTCTGGTTTCAGGGATTCTGGGAACTTTTGGCCTCCTGAAGGACGCTAATGAGGGATTTATCACAATACAACATAATGTTTCTACTAGGACTATGTAATTCCTTATGAAAATGCCATCACAGTTTACACTGTCACTCATACTGTTTTTGTCACTGCAAGAGAAGCATAGTTTAATTTTTGTAGACCTATTTATTTTATTTTATGTGTATGAATATTTTACTTGCACATAAGTATTTGCAACACAAGTGCTTCTGGTGACTGTGGAGGACAGGGGACGGCATTGGGTCCCCTAGAACTGGACTTTGAGCATGATTGTGAGTTGTCATGAGAATGCTGGGAATGAGTTCAGGTCCCCTACAAGAGCAACAAGTATGCTAAACCACTGAGCAGTCACTCCGGCTCCATATTTTAATTAAACACTACTCATTTCCTAACATTTGCTTGCATATAATCATTAACTGTAAACCAAATAGATATCACATGAACCCATCAAAACTTCTTAGACTCTAATGAAGTCAAGTGCATTTATTTAACCATTTAAAGGATGGTACCTTCTAAGATGCTGGTTTCATTGGGTTTTCCAAAGTAGTGAAATAAACATCTCTTCTATTTTATCATATCATTACTTCAGTGGAAAAATCTATCAAAAGGTACTTGAAGATTAGTGATTTTCTATTCAAAATTTTATGAAAGATTACTTAAGTGCTTCAATTTTCGATTTCTCTTTTGTGAACAGCAGAGTATATAATTTATTTTAGAATTTTATTGCATAAACTTTGAAGATTGAGACTATTCTATTAGTCTAGCCCTAAATGTGTAATTATTTCCCACTGGCATTATTCTTCATATGATCCAAATACATTAAGAAGAGCTTCATCCTACCACTGCTATAGGACTATGGTCTTCTCCCCTGTAAATATTTTTCACTGTACTGCTTTAATAAAATGCTGATTAGCCAGTAGACAGACAAGAAGTATAGGCAGGGCAACCAGAACAGGAGAATTCTGGGAGGAGAAAACTGTGTCAGTCTGCAGTTGTAACCCAGACACAGGGAAAGAAAGATGCGAATGTCTCACTGATAAAAGGTACCAAGAGCACGTGGCTAACACAGACAAGAATTATGGGTTAATGTAAGTTACAAGAGTTAATAAGAAAGCCTAAGTTAATAGGCCAACCAATTTGTAATTAATGTAGGCCTCTGTGTGTTTCTGTGGAACTGGGCAGGACAGAACCTTTGTCAACACTACCACAACTTGATATGCCATGTTGTGTTGACTCCCTTGGGAGGCCTGACATTTTCTGAGCAAAAAGAGAGTAGAGGATGTTTTAAAAATAATTATTTTGGCTGGGCAGTGGTGGCGCACACCTTTAATCCCAGCACTCAGGAGGCAGAGGCAGGCAGATCTCTGTGAGTTCTAGGCCAGCCTGGTCTACAAGAGCTAGTGCCAGGACAGGCTCCAAAGCTACAGAGAAACCCTGTCTCGAAAAACAAAAACAAAAAAATTATTTTGTATTATATTGTATTTATCAAAGTCATAACTCTTAATAAAATTGCCATGCTTATATTTTATTTTAATAAACACCTAATTATAAAATAAAATGTCTACATGCCTACTTCAGTATTTATATTTTGAAATCTGTAAATCAGTACTTTTTCCACCAAAGCTGCTTGGGAATCACAAAGACAATAAATGATCATGTACTTCATGTATCTTTCCTCTACTTCTGTGAGACAGAATGGGAGAAGAGTAATAGCTTAGGATGCTATGTGTTAGAAGAGTAGAATTGTGATCATGCTAGCTGTCCCACAGTTAAAAAGGATACCACTAATTACAAGTTTTAAATGAACCAGCTGTGTTTGAGCAAAGCTACACAAAAGATTCTTGTTCCTTTAAAATTATGCATAGTAAGTAAAGGAGAAAAATAAAAGAAAAGAAATTTTGTTTAGTTTGATAAAAATTTGACTGCAAAAATATTTATTGAATATTCAATATATTCAATATTTACTGAATATTAAATATATTTATTGAAGTTAGTTTGTTTAGTATTTGTTATGTATATATAAGTGCATGTAGCAAGGATATATATTTATATAATCTTGAAACAATTTAAATCTCAGTCAATACAATGTTTTTTTTAAGATAATTGGACATTTTTATTATTTAATTATTTATTAAACATTTCGGGCTCTTCCCTGCCATCGACTCCCATATCCCTCCCCCTCCCCCACTCAACTCCCCCTCTCTCATCAGCCTGAAGAATAAGGACCACCTACCTCCTTCCAGGTCTAGTAAGGTGAGCATCCAAACAGCCTAGGCTCCCACAAAGCCAATACGTGCAGTAGGATCAAAAACCCATTGCCATTGTTCTTGAGGTCTCAGTAGTCCTCATTGTCTGCTATGTTCAGCGAGTCCAGTTTTATCCCAGGCTTTTTCAGACCCAGTCCAGCTGGCCTTGGTGAGTTCCTGAAAGAACATCCCCATTGTCTCAGTATGTGGTTGCACCCCTCGCGGTCCTGAGTTCCTACATTGTTAAAAGAGAAAATTTAAACTTTTCATTGATGTCTTCATCCAAAATGGACTCATTAGTATCTGTTTTGTCGAGGTCACCAAGCACCCAGGGGAATTTTGTGCATAATAACATGAAGTTCTTTCTCTGGAAGTGAAAATTCGCATGCTTAGATGATCACTTATTGCCATAAGGGTAACTTGAGTCCTAGGTTGCAAGAATCTCAGTGCTCTCTAGAATTAAAGGGGGATATATGCCTTACAGGATTTTGTGAATATTTGGAAGATAAAATCACATGTTGTCTATTATGGTTATGTACATAGTGAGAAAGCAATAAATTATGAACTCATCATTAAGGCCATCATTTAAAATTCATATGCAAATGAATTTTTGAATAAAATCAAATATCAAATATACCAGGTCAGTATTAATCCAAATAAACAAAAGGAAAGCTAGAGATAACTTCAGACCTTATGAATTGTTTGGATGCAGAGAATTTGTATGTTTGCTTTCTTCCTCATTCATATAATAGATTTAAAAGTTTTTGAAGGAATCGCTGTTAAGGAAAATATAGGGTATTATAGAAAAATTCTCTACTTATGATGCAGTTTACTAACTCTTATTTGGTGTGGTTCTTAAATTCATTTGTGTCCACATGAAAATTTTTATTTTGATGTTTAAGACTGTACGTGATCTGAGAAGGAAACAAAATTAGTAAAATCTGAATTGATGATGAAGATTTAATGGAATTTTCTTTGACTCTCTAATGGATTTTTCTTTCTTTGTTTCTTTCTTTCTTTCTTTGTTTCTTTCTTTCTTTCTTTGTTTCTTTCTTTCTTTCTCTCTTTCTTTCTTTCTTTTTTTTGTTTGGTTTTTATCAAGACAGGGTCTCTCTATAGTTTTGAAGGCTGTCCTAGAACTAGCTCTTGTAGACCAAGCCAGCATCAAACACACAGAGATCTGTCTGACTCTGTCTCCTGAATGCTGGGATTTAAGGCATGTACCACCTCTGCCTGGCTAATGGATTTCTAAGTACCTCTTATTGGAAAACATTTTCATTGAAAATAAACTCTCTCTAGAACTTTATTGTCAAAATTGAACATAGTAGCAAAGAAAATCTATTTTGTGATTAATGACATCCACTTTTTTGTTGTTTTATTTTTGTTTTTTAAAAAATATCTGCTTTTTGTTATTTTGTTCTAGAACACACTAATCTGAAGTTGAAGCTGTCTCCCACAGCCGCCCATGTGCTGAGCTCACAAACATGAGCCACCATGACCAGAGTCCAACAATACCTACTTTAGAAGGTGATGAATCAAAGTAATTTTTTTTTCATTTAGTTTTGAAATAAAGATTCCAAATCTTCCTTTATTTCTGAACTTTGTTATGTTTTCTTATCTTATATTAGAAAGTTGTCAAAATTATACTAATAGGAATTTATTTACATCCTTGTGAGGTCCAATTATTATACATCAAGAAAGATGTCTATTCTGGATTTACCATTTAAAAAACTAGAAGAGACAGCCGGGCGATAGTGGCCCACGCCTTTAATCCCAGCACTCGGGAGGCAGAGGCAGGCGGATCTCTGTGAGTTCGAGACCAGCCTGGTCTACAGAGCTAGTTCCAGGACAGGCTCCAAAGCCACAGAGAAACCCTGTCTCGAAACCCCCCCCCAAAAAAAAACTAGAAGAGACTCCTTTTTTCTCTCCTGTCTTTAGACTGAGATGCATAAGTTTTTACTCTTTGGCTTAGTCCATCAGACACTTTGCGCTCTAGTGGGAAATAATTGCTTTTATTATAGAGGAACACTGACAACGCAACAAGTTTTCTCTTTGGACAGAGGATGGCTGGCGACCTACCTATGTTAATGTCAAGTTTGCTCACCCCAGAGATTGATGAGCTACTAGCTGGACAACGATCTAATAAAGACCCTCATACAGCTGCTAAGAAAGGTCACAGCTCTTTCCAGCACCAGCTAAAAAATTGTGTAAATAGTTCTTCAGCTATATGCACAGACAGGATCCTATGCTCTTTACCCCTACAGAAGTGAATATTCTCATTCAAGCTTCAAATAATAACAAGATATCTAAACCAGAGTAACTAGCATATTTGTCTAAAGATTTCAAATGTGCAATTCTCCTATGCTTTGGACATCCTTGCTGTGTTGTTCCTCTGCACTTCTGTTCCCTGTCTAGTTTTCTACTTTGGGAAATGAAATCTTCACATTCTTCATTCCTATCAACACTTATCACTCTATTTCCCCAAGTGACCCACTGCTCTAGCTTAAAATCAGTTGTCATGGGGCATGTCGGGTTTAATGTTTACTTCAGCCAGAGTTAAAAATATCATGGAAAACCATTTCTTTGATGATTTTTAGAAAAAAAAAAAAACTTTAACTAAGAGTAGAAAAAATGATGTAAATAATTTTCTCAGTTGTCACATTCAACATCCAGTCACATACTTCACTTAAATTTAGCCATTGACTTCTTTTATTTATATCTGTAGCAACTTTGACTTCTTGGGAGGGCTAGGCATTTTATTTGACTTTGTATCCTGAGTGCTCAGCACTGTGATTGGCACACACAGAATACTTTGGAATGTTTGCTGAGAGAATTTATGCTTAGTAAGTGATGCCCTGTGTCAAACAACAGCATAAACTGAGAGATTTAATGAGGTAAAACCTTACAAAATGCCATGTTTTCTTTGCTTTTATTCTATTCATGTCTAGCTATATAAGGTAGGTGAATTCAACCTTCACACGTCTCAAAAAAAAAAAAAACAAAAACAAAAACAAAGTAAGTAAATTATTGCCAGGTCAAAAACACACAAACCCCAAATACTCAATACAACTGTATGCTATATATAGGCAAAAGGAACTACAAAAATGACAGCTTGTTTAGTGATAATGCAAAATGTAAACGAATTGGATTGAACCCTTACCTTTGCCAAACCAACCGAATGAAGTATTCTTTAAAAAATATGGAGTAATTGCACCTTATTCCATATAATATAAACAATGATAAGCTAAACATTTGGATGCAATCTCAAAAAAATTAATTAAAAATATAGCTTTGGAGCCTCATATTTAATACTAATATATATATATATATATATTCTAATCAGATGTTTTACATACACTAAATAATGTATATACATTCACACAGATATAAAATAAAATCCTTATTATTCTATTTTTTGTAAGCTTTTGTACATGTGAGTTTTAATTACACTATTTTTCTTCATATAAAGATCTCCAAAGGTTATCTTATAAAATATCTATTTATACAATGGAATACACCCACAGAATTATAATTTTCAGCTGTTCATTAATCCTAATGGTTTACTGTTATACAAGGTTACATATATGCACAGTTTGGAGAGTGTATGTCTTTGTGTGCAGAGAGAAAAACAATATCCTACGGCTTCCATGTTTCCTTCACATTTTACCTAAAGGCAAATCACAACAAAGTTAAAATAAAACTCTACCATAATTCTATGCATATTCATCAAAAACTATTTTAAACAAGTGTTGTTAAAGCTGAGAAATGATAAGGAGTTATAAAATGAAAGACTAGAAAGGTAAATTTGTCTCCCAATTATAGATAATAAATGTTTCAAAGACAGAGAAATAGAAAGCCTTTGTTTCTATCAATACAAAATCTAGGATACATGAAATTGGTCATTAGAAGTACTGCTTACCATGCAGTGCAATGTGTATATCACTGAAATAACATATCTTTATAACCAATATATATTTTTTTTTAGAAATTCCTCTGCCACATACATCAACAATGTGATAGGAGTTACTGAAAAGGTTTAGAAAATATGTAGAAGGAGTTAGCTATTCGCAAGTTAGAGATTTGTTTTGGTTTCATAAAGGATCTTTACATTGGAGAATAACAAGGTGTCACCCTTGAATAAGAAGACTTAATGAATGTTGACATCCAAATTGTTCTGTAAATGAATTAAATGGCATTCAAAATAGTACCTAATTATTATTTAGATTGTGCTTGTATTTCTAAACTCTTCTTGAGCCCCAACAAATACTATAGAAAGTAAGTGAAATCCATTGTGATGGAAAATCGTAAATTATGGAAAAGCTAAATAGAATGACTCCTAGGGAGAGAAAGGGGAATGGCAAAAGAAAAAGAGGGGGTGGGGAACAGAGAAAGAGAGAACATCACAGAGACAAAATCAATTCAAAAATGTGTATTAAAAAAAGAAAGCTTTTCCATTTTTTTTTTGGAAATGAAACCTGAGTTTGCCCCATTTTACAATATATTACTTTTATTTATCCTTCAAAAGCTCCTAATGATCAATGTTGGAGGCCCTCTTGTTAGTTCCCAGTCGCCTGGCTAGCTTAGACCCAAAATATTCACAAAGAAACTGTATTAATTAAATCACTGTTTGTTCCATTATTTCTAGCTTCTTATTGGCTAACTCTTATTAACTTAACCCATTTCTATTAATCTGTATATCGCCACCTGGATGTGGCTTACCAGGCAAAGTTCCCACCATCTGTCTCTGGCGCCTCCATGGCTTCTTTCTAACTCAGTCTTTCTCCTCCCATACTATATGCCAAGCCAGTTTCTTTATTCATTAACCAATAAAAGCAACATATAGACAGAAGGACCTCCTAGACAAGATCAAAGCTAAGTTTTAAAGTTTCTTTTTCTAAAAATAGTGTGTTTTTATAAAAAAAAAAAGTTCTCCTTTCAATGGGTCAAACTAAATTATCCAGTTTATCATATATATATGGTACTTTAGCGGGATCCCTGGAAGTAAAGAGTAGGAAATGGAGTATTATTTTCTGAGAGAAATTGTAATGATTTCTCATGTCAATATATTTTCCATTAAAAGGGAATATTTACTCTATTTTCTTTTGATATCTATATGAATAGGGAAATTAAAATACTTTTGCCAAAAATTATTTTTTGTATTAAACCCTGTTGTAGCTTAGTAATTGGTTCTTTGTTCCTTGAAAATATTGATTTAATCCAGAATTCTGCTGAGAACTTAGTCTAGTAGAATTCATTGATATACAGGGTAATGTTAAGGAAATCGGTGAACAAAAGGAAATAAAAAGCTATTGAAGGGCCTGGCTGGGGCCAGAGGGTGTCAGGCCTGTGCTCGCATGCTCTCAGTGGGCTCTCGGCGCGGAGGAGACCGCTGGCATCCCTTGAGCCTTCTGGAAGTGGTTCCTGGAAAATAAAAATTAATTTTGTGGACCGCAGTGTAATCCTCCTGGACAAGGAAGCTACGGCAAGGATTGTATTTATTCTGTAAAATATGGAGCGAGAGCTGGAAAATGGAGAATCTGCTGAAATTAAGATCATCAAAGAAGCATACGAGAAGGCCTTTTTGTTTATCAGTAAAGGGCAGACTGAACACGGATAAAGGGCTGACTGAACACGGATGAGCTAGAGCAGAAGACGCAAAGAACTACTATAAGCAAGAAATAGGACACCTGCTTAGGGGCATCAGTGCGTGGAAGAGCCGGGGTCCATAGGCCCTGCCTGGGAGTCTGCCAGACATATGCAACAGAAGATGAAAGAAATATTTCAGAATGTCCGCACCAGGCTAGAGATCTTAGACAAGGGCTTTGCCACATCTCTACGGAATGACCTTCAGGATGTGCCCAAGTGATACCCAGAGTTCCCTCTGAAAGATACCTGCAAGAAGTCCCCAGAGCCAGATTCCGTTAGTTCAGCTCCCCCAGTTTGTTGAAGGAGATGGGAGCGAGCATCTCTGGGACAGGTACTACAGGTGCTGCACCTTCTGCTGGGCCCTTACCTTCACCCAGCTGTCCCGCTGAAGCACCCCAGCCTACAACCCCCAGGCTGCTGAGGGTCACTACACAGTGTCCTACGGAACAAACTCCGGGGAGTTCTGGTCAGTGCGAGAAGACTTCTATTGGAACTTTTTTCCAGTCTCCCCCTCTCAAGACCTTGGGGCTCAATGCAGACGAGCTGATTTTGATACCAAACTGAATGAAGATCAGTTTTTTTTTTTTTTTTTTTTTTTTGGATTTTTCGAGACAGGGTTTCTCCGCAGCTTTTGGTTCCTGTCCTGGAACTAGCTCTTGTAGACCAGGCTGTCCTCGAACTCACAGAGATCCACCTGCCTTTTTGTAAACCCATCACACCCTGGGTAACTGCGCACCGTGAGATTCTTGCATAATTCTCTGGATACGGTTCTGAACAGCCCTCCTGGGTTTCTCAGGTGTGTGACTGGTTGTACACCTAAGTTCCTGGTAGGTCGTCAGTTCTGAAGTGCACCGCGGGAGCCCACATGTTTCCAGACACCATTACAAGCCGCAGGGTGCTTCGTAGGAGTCGTTCTGTCATCTGAGCTGCCAGAAGATGACAGAGAGCTGTTGGAGGATTTGTTCAGGCAGATGTCTGACCTTCGGCTCCAGGCAAACTGGAATAGAGCAGAAGGAGAAGATGAATTCCAGATCCCTGGAAGAGCAAGACACCCCTCTGAGCCACGGAAGGAAGCTTCTGGCACCGGTATCAGGCAGTAGGGTTCTTCAGATTCTTCAGTAGACCAAGGCAGCAAGGATACACGCCATAAAGGAAAGCGTGGGAGAAAGACTTAAGATACTTCAAGTGAAAAAAGTTAATTTGAGTCAGATTGTGCCCTGTGAGCCAAGTTGAGAATAAAAATCGAAAGAACTACCTGAATGGAGCGAGAAAGTGGCCCACAACATTCTGTCAGGTGGTACCTGGGTGAGTCAGGGTTTAGTCAAAGGTGCTGAATTTACTGGCAAAGCAATCCAAAAAGGAGCTTCTAAACTCTGAGTGCACATTCAACCAGAAGAAAAACTGGTGGAAGTGAGTCCAGTTGTCACCAGGGGCCTCTACATAGCGAAGCAGGTAGGAGGAGCAGCAAAAGTCGGCCAGTTCCTGGTTGATGGCGTCTGCACTGTAGCAAATTGCCTTGGCAAAAAGCTCACTCTGTGTGTCAAGTAGCATGGAAGCACACTCGTTCCAGAATCTCTTAAGAGAGACAATGATGTGAAGCCCACTCTGGATGGTGCCATGTTTGTGGCAGAGAGTAGTGTTCAAGGATTTTCAACTGTCTGACAGGACTTGGAGTGTGTGGCTAAGTGCATCGTCAGCAAAGCGTCTGCAGAAACTGTACAAACGGTCAGATACAAGTATGGGCACAATGCAGGAGAAGCTACACACAAAGCGGGGGACTCTGCTATCAAAGTTGACCTCACTGCCTGCAATATTGACAGCATCGGCATCAAAGCCATGGTGAAGAGAACTGCAAAGCAGACGGGGCACACACTCCTTGAGGACTATCAGATCATTCACAGCTCTCAGAAGGAAAGCCAGGGAGGTGCAAGCACAGATGTGAGAGGAAACACAGAAAAGCAGATGGAGGAAGAGGAGAAAGGAGCAAAGAAGAAAGACGAATAACAGGAGTTCTGGGAGTGACCTACACCAAAGCTTTAGCAGATGGAGTGTGTGAGATAGCAGACGTGGATTCTCCACACAAGGAACAGTGTTTTCTGTGTATTCATTCCTACAAAATAACTGTCAGAAGTTTGGGGCATGTATCCACTCACAAGAAAAATAATTAGTATTCTTACATCTGGCCTCTAAAAATATACAGTTTATAGTCTCAGTGAGTATTTTCCCTCAAATGTGGCTCAAATATTTTTTTTGCAGTTAAAACAAAGCTTTTTACACAAAGCTATTGCATTTCTGTCCTATCCAACTGGGTCACCATTCCCAGTTACATGACAGCAGAGTTCACATCCCCTGCAGTGGTTCCAGGAACACCTTATACCACAATTTAATTAAGCTCGGTTGAGACAATCAAATCAATGTTGTCTTGGCAATATCATGAGCAATAGATCACTCTCTTCAATATTCACTTTCACTGCGAGGTCCTCACACATACACTTTAGAAGTCAGTGTTGGCAGCCTGGATGACACATGCTTCACGAGTCCTCTCTGTCCCTTTCAGAACCATTGTCAGCAGATAGAAAGCAGACGCTGCATTGAAATTCGGAGGATTTAGAATGACCTCTGCAAGAGTTCTTCTGCCATGAAATATGCATTATTCGTAATGTTCAAACTCCTAAAAACCTCAAGAAGTTTGACTTCATTTTATACTAGTAGATTGATGTCAATATATCAGGTTTGGCTGTTATTCATTTTCATAATAAAAGAACAAAATTAATCACATGGTTATTGTGAAGAAAGTCCATTAAGTCTGTATTTTAAGGTGTCCAAACGTATGTCTAAACTGTCCCCTGCAATCAGCTATTGAAACCTCTTTATGTTGTGTTCTAATGATATTGAATTGAACAACTGTTTCCTTCTTTTTAAAATAAATTTAATTATCTGTCCACAAACATGCACACTCAAAGAGAGAGGGATGGACTGACATTTCAGAATCCAAGCACTTAATGCTCTTCCTCAGGTTCAAAGCTTTGATCAATTATACAACAGCAACCTTGGAGATCAAAGAATCCCTAACTGCTAGTGAGCAAATACAGGGAAGCGAATAACAGTGTGCAGAACTCATCCAAAAAATATCGTGCTACAGAAAGAAGAATAGGATCATGGAGCAAAAAGTTTATTTTTATTTTGTTCTTATACAAAGTAATACCAACTAATTAAGGTGATATTATTTTACCAAAGATTAACAGAAAAATATTTTAAATTGATTATAATATTAATTCTGATTACCTTTCATAATTTAGGGACAAAAATCAATATGTAATAGTATCCATAGATCTTTAGAATTTATATTTTATTTTTTTCACTAAGCTGTTATGGGATCAAATAAAAATTATGTATGATTATTTCTGTGGATAAACTACAAAGACAAGATTCTTTTGTACAATACATAAAGAATCACTTTCAGGTTGGTCATTATAGGCATGGGTGTGGATTATTTAAAAATATGTATGAATATATAAATGCAAATTTATACGCAATAACAATTAAGAGCAAATAGGTCATGAATTTGAAAAAGAGGCAAGGATACATGACAGGATTCGAAGGGTTGAAAATGAAGAAAGATAGTTTGTAATTAACTTACTTTATCAAAAACAAACAATAAAAATGTATAGACAATATAAAGAAAAATATGTCGCTTGTTAATAAAAATATTTTCCATAGGTTTATTTGAAAGAGGAAGACAAATAAAATTTATGAGAAATGGAAGGGAACAAAACAGGAAAGAAAGATAATAAAAGCACAATATATATATGTATATATATATACACATACATATATCTACATACACACATACATAAAAATTTTTAAGAAAAATTCTTTTTATAAAGTGATAAATGTATGAGGACAGATTTTACCTAATTTATTTTAAGAAGTACCTTATGTAGAACATTTGATTAAAAAATTAGCATTTTCTTATGTGTCTAATTTCTCTTTTCGTGACTACTGTGTTACTCAAGAACATTTTTAACAATTATGGTATTAATAATGATTATATGATATTGGGATACATTTTACCTTGTTCTATCATGCATTGTTTTTATTAACTTAAAAGTTAAAAAATATATTTATATATTTAGATCTTCTGTTACATTCTGTTCATAGCATTTAAAAGGCAACCTGCAGAAAAGCAGATTACCTGACATTTTTTGAGTGTTTATCCTCTAGTAAGACTTTTTATGGGGATTCCACATGCAATCCCTGCACTTCTGAATAAGTACCAAACTCTCTGGTGAAATTTAAAAGGAGGGTTGTAGAGTGAAACAAATGAGCAGAAGAAACAAGATATCCTCTGATGCTACGGGCTGAGAGTGAACATATTCAAGTGTGTAGAAATTAGTATTGAAAACTAATAATCATCAATACAAGCACATGATGGTGGCTGTGCAGAACGAAACTGAAGAAAATGAATGAAAACTTAAAGCAGGATAACATGATTGATTTTGAGGTGTTGATGACTCTATATAAATTATAATATTACTGTTTACAGGGTTTTGGTATATGTTTGTACAGAGGAGAAGAGAAAAAGAAGGAAAGAAGATGGAATGGAGAAAGGCAGAGAAGGAATAAGTAGAGACAAAGGAAGGAGAGAAAGAGAGAGAAGTAATGATTTATATACTCTATCACTGTGTCTTTTTACCTACTTATTAAGAACTTTATTTTGATAGAAATAGCAAGGTCTTTATCAGTATTTTTAATTCTAAGACACAAACAGCTAATGAAAATCAATATCTCTAATAAAAATTAGAAGTGGAATTGGAAAGAGGAGGTAAGGTGAGTGAGTCTTTGTGCAGGCAAGATTTGTCTTGCATGCCAACACTCATAGACACAATGATGTTTAGCCAATATATCTTGTCAAGATCCCGACAACAAAACAGCCTATAAATGAATGATATAAGTTACTTTTAAAAATATTTATTTACTTGTAAATGTAAGTTTCTGTACCACTAAGTCCCACAGGAATTCAGTTCCATATAAACACACAGAGGGTTATACTAATTATAAACTGATAGACATATTGCTTATGCTTATGACTATGTCTTACAACTTAAATTAATCCATATTTCTTATCTAGTTTTATCCATATGGCTTAGCACCTTTTCTCAGTAGGGCATTTCCATCTTGCTTGGTCTTATTCTAGATGACTGCGATTCTGCCTTTCTTCTTCTCAAAATTCTTCTTGTCTGGTGGTCCCACCTGTATTTTTCTGCTGGATACTAATCAAGTAAACTTTTTATTAAACCTATATGAGGGACAAATCATTACTGTGTACAGGAGTATTATCCCACATCACCTCCCCATTCTTCCTTTTCAAAACAAACCCTAAATCTATTCTCCTTTGTTTTGCATTTTTTTCCTGACCATTATCCATAACAACTTGTAACCAACACACTAAACAAAAACAAACATCCATAATCCATATTTTGGGGATGTGGATGTAGTTTTCTATGCTACTTCATGCTGGTTGGGGGTCAAAATAATCTTATTGGAACCCAAAGAAAATTGAGGTTTATAGTCAAGTCCTGTCTGGAGTATTCTGTGAGGTTGGATCACCTCATCAAGTAGTCTTGAAGCTCTTCTGGATGTAGAACTAAGAGGAAACTTCAACAGAGTACCTCTAAAATTTTGGATCATCTGGGCCACCTGCTCCTATTGGATATTTTTGAGAGGGTCTTCCTCCCTCAAACCTTATTTTTATTAACCCAGAATGAATCCCTGGCTGCTCATCTCTTCTGGAAATAAAAACAGAACCTTTTTCTCAAGTCATTTTCAAAATGTATAGGTTGGTTTAATTCAGAAGCATTTGTATTCAAATGTTATTTAAAAGCTGTTGCTTTTTCCTCAGCAGTCAAACAATTCAAATATAACACAATAACTTACAGTATCCAGATTGTCTGTGTATTTTCCATCTTTATATAGCTTTTTAAAAATCTATTTATTTTATTTTTAGTTTTTAATTTTTGGTTTTTTGAGACTGGGTTTCTCTGCATATCTTTGATTGTCTTGAAACTCACTCTGAAGAGCAGATTGGCCCAGAACTCACAGAGATCTCCCTGCCTCTGCCTCCTAAATGCTGAGATTAGAGGCATTTACCACCACAACCAACTATTCTATTTCTTTTTTAAAGGACTTGTTCTATCCTTTGTCTTTTCTCTCCAAAGCCTACATTAGTTTTAAATACACTGGAAACAATTTAGATGATTTTTTTTTTCTGAATCTCTCTTTACTCTATAAGTATAGCTTTGTCTGATCACATGAGTCTTTAATCTGCTAAGCAATAAGGCTAAAATTAAAGCTGCAGGTTTGGTGGCTGGCTCTGCCCTTTTTGTTTGTTTGTTTGTTTTGTTTTGTTTTGTTTTGTTTTTTTTTTTGAGAGTCTAACTTCATAGTGGATTTATAGCAAGGAGCCAAATTTCTTGTCACAACTCTGTGGAGATTATAGGTTTAAGCCACAACCAAGAAACCTGATTCTGGCTGTTCAAAAAACACAATTTTAGAGTTTGGTAGTCCATCCTTTAAAATGAGCTGCAAGGTTTTGCTACTAACATTGTCAGGAAGTCTCCCTTAAAGGGGCTATGCCTCTACTCAGTGCCAACAAACAGAATCTACTGAAGCAAAGGCAGTTACCAGGAAGCTGCAATTGACTCTTCTCTTATTTGTCTAGAATTTTTTTTTAAGCTTTCTCAGTATTTAGGTAGAAATTCTTGCCAAATATTTGGGTACCATTTGTTGATAGTAGTTTATGTCCCATCCAGTCCCATGGCCATTCAGTCCCAAATAAACACAGAGCGGCTTATACTAATTATAAGCTGTTTGGACTATTGCTCAGACTTATTACTAACTAGCTCTTACAACTTTAAGGAACCCATAATTTTTATCTATGCTTAGCCTTGTGACTTGATACCTTTTCTCAGTAAGGCATTCTCATCTTGCTTACTCTGCTTCTGGATGTTTGCAGAATTCTTCTAGTCCAGTTGTCCCACCTGTACTTCCTACCTAGCTACTGCCAAATCAGTATATCATTAAAGCAATACAAGTGACAAATCACTACAGTGTACAAGAGCATTATCCCACAGCAGGTATTTGTTTGTTTAATGTGTGTTTGTGTGTTGTAACCACTGCATGACACCTTCAACTTTAATAGTTGAGGAAGTCATTTTATGTACAGTGTCAGCCCAGTCTTTTGAGAACTGCAGGAGGCAAGTGTGTTTGTTTTCTTGGAAGTCTTCAGAATCTTTTTGGAGCAGCTATGTGGCAGCCAGACACAATTTGAAAAAAAGAGTAACTACCTTTAAAGAACATAGAGTTCATCACGAGCAGTATACGTGACAGCACTTCTGGTCAAGGTAGTCTGTTTCTTAGCCTGGTTTATCAGGTTTGGTGGCTGGTTCTGTCCATTCCTTTCATGTTATTAAAAATATGTCTTATATAGTAATCTTGATCATTGTTTTCCATCTTTTAGATCCTCCAAGTTCCTATCTAAATAAAATAATTAAAAAGTGACTATCCCAAAAGTGAAATTCCTAAACCATATGAAAACTACTGTTGTAGTCTCTTTTGAGAAAGCTCTATGTTAATTTCTGAAGAGAATGCTCACATCCATCTCTGTGAAGGATGGAACCAAAATTAAAGCCCTGGTGTCCTTTTCTTGAGGGGTGGGTGTCTATAATATACAAGGGCACATTTAGTTGTACAAATAGAGTTTTTAATAAGATGCTCTCAAGACCTCGCTGTTCTGGAAATCATTTATTTTACAACACCAGAAAAAAAGGGCAAATGCACATAATTTCTTCTGTTGAAAAAACTGTCATTGTCAAGTTTAATCTAGGACAGACTAGTGATTTAAGACTAATTTTTTAATGGCAGAGTAGGGCATTGTTTGTTTGCTTATTATTGAATTCTTAAAACTCAAAAGCTGCAATCCTCAGTCCTACATGACTTTTGAATTTGAATGTTGGAAACAACTTGTTTAAGAATGCTGATCATGGTGTGATATTCTTGGGTTGCCTCTCACTGTTGTAAGTTAATGTCATCTTTGCTTCTGTTAAAGTTGTTAATGTATTTATCCTATAACTGTGGACATCAGTTAGTCCAATACACAGAACAAAAGTGACAAAGGAAGGATGAAGCCTGATTTTGAAATATTCCATAACTTTGGCTTATAAAGAAAATGTAAATTAAATTATGTGGATGACTACATCTCCATTTAAAAGCAAGAGATTGGGTATGAGAATTCATTGGTTTAAAAATATAAACAGAAAATATCTGTGAAGTTTTAGACAATGTAATATATTTTGTGTCACTACAATAGAAAAATATGTTCCAGATCTGATGGATTTTTAATAGTGAAAATGACGATATCTTAGGTAAAACTTTAGAAATCCAATTGGCAGATTCCAAAAGCTTATTTTTTATCAGTGTAACTTTACATGACTTAAAAGTTGAGCAGTCTTCCACTGTCTGGGATTGGCTCCTTCTGTTAGTTACAGAAACTTATGACAGGATGTTCTGTACAATTGTGAAGTTTGAGGAATGTGACTCAGGCTATAATATTTGATGGGTTTTTTATGTGTGTTCTACACTTAAAATACTTTTTTTTTTATTATTAATTTTTTATTGAGAAAAAAAAAACGTTTCCCCCGCCTCCCCGCCTCCCATTTCCCTCCCCTTCCTTCCACCCTTCTCCCCCTCCCCCCTTTTTAACATGACAACTATAACTTTGTTGAGAAAACCTAAACTCCATGCAATCATTCAATAGCAAGGCATAATATCTGACTTAACAAATTTATAGTAAGGAATAATGATCTTAACACACATTCAGAATTAAATTTGCATTTTTGAAAAATAATTTAAATAAATTTGTTCACTAAAAATACCAGTTATGAATGATAGAAAATGTTTATAAATGATAGACTTGAAGATGTCTATATCAGTCTGTTAAAGTTGAAAAGAAAGGATACATGAAGAGAAATGTAGTAAACTTTCTTTCCATAAGATAAAGGATAACAGTAATACTGAAGACATTTAAATAGATTCCTGAGTTGTTGATCACAAAGAAATATGGAGAGATCCTTTATAGGAATGCCATTAGAGTATGCCAATACCCCTGGGATGCTGGCCAAAATAGAGATAATTTTCTGAAAACAGCTCAGTCCTGAACTTAATCCAAAAAAACCTCCATTCATAATGAAGTGTACTTTTAGTACAGGAAAGGAGTGTGCCAGACTGAGAACTTCTGTTGACATGTTTTGTTATGAATATACATACCAGGCATTATTGAAAAGCCTTTCATTTCAAACACAATTTTATAGACTTAAGAACAATTACTAGCATCATTATAAGATAAAACATAAGTATTTTTAATTTAATTATTTTTAAATAAAAAGAAAGTCCATAAATAAAGCTACATAGGCCAAGAACACTGAGTTTTAATGAATTTATATTTCAATATATTTAAATTCAACCTAACTTTCTTGCTTTCATAATCCTTTAGCAATGTTAAAAGCCAAATATTAGGCCCAGAAAGGAAATTAAATTGACTAGTCATATCCAGTTTAAATCTCCCCAATCCTAAGAGAAAATATCATAAAGAAATGAGCAGGTAGCAAAATCTTCATTTGGTTGATTTTATTTAATAACAAAGTTAAAAGTAAACTTTTATCTATTATATGTTTGAGAGAATTAGTTCATTTGCTTTAGAATATTTATTAAAATATTTAACCATTTACTTGATACTATTGTACTATTAATTCATTCCTAAAGACATTAATTGAATATTTTGTAAGGTCAGTTGTATATTATATATAATTTTGGTGAATAATAAGGTAGTATCATATAATATATACAAAAATTCTATAGTTTACATGATTGGTTAAGTTGTATATTTGTTTTTACATAAATTAATATGCAATTTTACTATATATATATGTATGTTTAATATTCTAGAGAGTAGGCAAGGAGAAAAGTTCATAATATATAATGTATATAACAAAATATTTACAAATATATATTACAGATAATATATTTGCATATTTAAGAATAATGGAAATTCTAGTTAAATAATTGACAAACTATATTATTTATATTGACAAGACAATATGAATTTTTTTAGACTAAGATTGGCTGAACCCAATGAGTTAAGTGTTCCCTACAGATATTCATGTGAGTCTCTTTATATAATTCCTACTAACATTTTGGGCATTTAACTCAGTGATAAGCTGTTTCCCTAGCATTTGAAAGATACTAGGTTCCTTCATCACTAGCACAGAAATAAACAAACACACACACACACAAATACACACATACACACATAAACATGCAAAACCTCAAGTACTATTTAAAGGCCTGTCCCCATGGTGGACAGAACAGTAAATCAAAGTACTAATTGAGTAGAAAGGTTTAAATCAATCTTCAAAACACACACATAAAAAGTAAATATTATGGTTTCATGTATTCTTTAAAAGACAGGAATGTTATTTTATTACAGAAGAATTTGATGTGGAATTTGGGCATGTATGTAAAGGTTAGGTAGGTAATGAATAACTAACCATGAAATTTCAGGTTTATTGTGGTATTATTAGAAGAAGTTGGAAAACACTATGAAAAGAATAAGAATACTAAACATGGTTGTTCATATAAAGATTTGAAAACTACTAGAGATTAATAAAAATCTGCCTGAGTTGTGACAAAAGAGTGTCTACGATGTTTTAAAGTCATCCCTACATCAGCAACTCTCTTGCTGCTTTCTACACATGACAACCCTAAAACTACTTGCCTTGTTGACCTACCATCAGAAACTAATATCGAGTGTTAAAAATATCTGGTGTTAATTTGCTATATCAGTATAACCCTAACACGAATCTATAAACATTTGTCTTTATATCACTCTTTAAAAAGTGTAGTCTTTCCTTGATCAAGGAAACTTTTTCTAGAAACAGAGGGAATACTACAGAAATCCACAACTAATCAAATTTCAGAGTTATGAATCTCTGTCCCAACTGATATATCTACAAAACATTTCCGTGTCTAAGGATCAGGGAACATCGCAAAAGAGGAAATGAAAAGATCTTAATAGACAGAGGATTGTGGCATTTCCTGAGATGTTGTGTCTCCTAGAAACACATAAAATACACCTATAAGGTCCTAAAAACACAACTGCCCAAACATAAGCTGAACAAGAATGATAGCAATGAATAAGTCAAGATGAATGGAGAAAGGTCCATTAGGTCTCAGCCTTACATGAGCAACAACAGGCAACTGAGGAAAGCTAAGAGCAGGGGAGGTGATCTTTCAGAGGGAAGATCAGACCAATCGGTTGTCAAGTAATAAATTGCTAGTCCTGAAAAAATATATAAAAGTAACATTTTATAGACCAATCTATATCTATCTATATATATATATATACACACACACACGTGCATACATGCATGAATATATATGCAATAGCAATTAGTGAACAAAAAGTTCTTGAGCTTAAAAAAAGATAGTGTCTATTCATTAGTAAGCTATAACTGTTATGAGCATGCATACTGCCTCTCAGACACACCACCAAAAGAAAGCCTTCTCAAGTAAACATGAATTAATCTCTAGAGCACATCCATGGTGAATTTCATGGTTAAAACAGATCTCATAAATACAAAATTTTTGCAAACAATAAAAACATGTTGTCCATTGAAAAGAAGATGAAAATTAAAATGTTAAATGAAACTTGAATATGTGTAGCTATGAGGAAGTTCAAATTATCAATTTGAAAAAAGAAGAAAAACCTTCCTTGAGATGAAATAAAACAAAAGGACATATTAAGTACTTGAGATGTAACATTTATAACAAGAAGATAACCTTTGTCTTAGATAATAAGATTTTAAAAATAAGAAATTGTAAAATAGTAATTTAAGCTTCTTTGAATTCAGAGAAGCTTCAATTTATAATCCAAAGAGGTAGAACACAAATTGAAGGCAAAAATACAGGCAGGAATTAAAAGAGAAACAGTGGACAAATACAATTTGCTGGCTTGCTCTTTCTAGCTTGCTCAGTTTGCTTTCTTATTCACATCAGGGTACCTGCCCAGGCAGTTCGCCACTCACAGTGGGTTACAAAGTTCCACCCCAAACATTAACCAATTAACTACCTCACAGATTTGCCTTCATGCCAATACGATGAAGTATATTTTCACAGGAGCTACCTCTTCTCAGAAAGCTACACCTTCAATCAAACTGACGAAACTAACCAGTCCATCAACCAGTAAACACAAAATAACAGTAACTTACTAAATTCAGAACTGAAATGGAACTTCCTTTTCATTACATAAATTAATTTTATTATTAAAAATATATGAGCAATCAAATGTAAGATTGCTGATCTGCATATTGAAGCTGAGAAATATCTCAAAAACAGGACATGAAACCCTATAAAGAAGAAACAGAAACTCTGCATGGGTCTTAGAAATTCATTCTACCAAAAAGTAAAACCTGCGTGTAAATGACTTCTTTTTCACATGCTATTTAATAGATAAAGCATATTTTAAAAAAAGTATTGAAATAGTTTAGCGAAGTCATACAAAGACAGGTGAGGGATAAATTTCTCATTTATTCTGCAGTCCATTAATATCTTAGTTCCAAAACCAACAGACCTATTTAAAAAAGTAAAACTATAGACTCAGAGATAAATACCACCATCAGTACCTAACCCGAAGTACCCAGCAAAATATTATCAAATCAAATGTATGAAATTATGAAAAAACTAAACATGACAAATTGGAATTTACCACAGAAATACAAGCTTGTTTTATACTCCCACATCTAATACATCCTATCAATACAATTAAAATGTGAATGAATCAATGCTACCCCCAAGAACTAACAGGTGTAATTTACAGAGTGGTGGCACTCTGTCAGATATTTCTAAATATGTGCCAAAATTCCTCATCAGAGTATATCCTCTTTTATATCTCAGGAACCTTCAATGACCACAAATTTCTCTTTTAAGACAATGGAGGGAGCATTGGTTGATGTGGAGAATAGAAAGAACAGATCTAGATCTAGGGAGCATTAGATGCAGTTTTCCACAGAAGTTCCCTACTAATTCGATCCTATACATCCAGTTTATTAACTCGGTGAGAAGATTTAAACCTGCAAAGATGGAGAAGAAATTTACCAGTCCAGACTCTGAAATTGACAACATTGCCAGAAGAACTTGCTGTTTTTTTTAATTGTTTTTATTGAGCTATTTTCCCCCGCTCCCCTCCCTTCCTCTCCTCTCTTCTTCTACCCTCTCTCATTATCCCCATGCTCCCAATTTACTCAGGAGATCTTGTCTTTTTCTCCTTCTTATGTAAATTAGATCCATGGATGCCTCTTAGGGTCCTCATTGTTTTCAAGGTTCTCTAGGATTGCGAATTGTAGGCTGGTTGTTCTTTGCTTTATGTCTAGAAGCAACTTATGAGTGAGTTCATATTATATTTGTCTTTCTGGGTCCAGGTTACCTTACTCAATATGATGTTTTCTAGATCTATTTATTTGCCCACAAATTTCAAGATGTCATTATTTTTTCCACTGTGTAGTACTCCATATTGTAAATGTACCACATTTTCATTATTCATTCTTCAGTTGAAGGACATTTAAGTTCTGGCTTTGACAAATAATACTGCTATGAACATAGTAGAACACATGTCCTTGTGGTATGATTGAACATCCTTTGGGTATACCCAAAATCGGTATTTCTGGGTCTTGAAGTAGGCTGTTTCCTAATTTGCTGATACATTGTCATACTGATATCCAAATTGGCTATGCCAGTTTGCACTCCCACAAGCAATGAAGGAATGTTCCCTTTACCACACATTCTCTCCAGCATAAACTGTCATCAGTGTTTTTGAACTTTGCAATTTTTACAGGTGTAAGATAGAATCTCAGAGTTGTTTTGATTTGCATTTCTCTGATGGCTGAGGATGTTGAACATTTCCTTAAATGTCTTTCAGCCATTTTAGATTCATCTGTTGAGAATTCTCTATTCGGACTGTACCTCATTTTTTATTGAATCAAAAGAACATGCTGTTTTATACTCAAGTGCTGAAATAGGAAATAAAACCACTTAGAATTGAGAAAAGCATGTGAGTAGTATGTAATGATGACAAGGTTTTTTTTTTCTAATCTATAGCTTCTCCACCTGTAAAGGGAAGATTATATACTCTGTTCTGTCCATGTCCTGCAATAATCATGACTAACTTGCTCATGGTGGTTTTGAAAACTTCTGAACAGTTTAGGCTACTTCACACAAATTCGATATTATATTTGTTTGGCTATTTGGGAAATCTACATAATGAAGATCTATGGAAAATATGTTCAAACTTCTTTTAAAATGTTAATACCTCTGAAGCAAAAGAAAAACCCTCAAATCTTTTTTCTTCCTGAACTCAAACATAAGAACTTGTAGCACGGGGGCTGGAGAGATGGCTTCAGAAGTCTTTATAAATTGTGCTACAAGTTCTTTTTTTAAAAATATTTATTTATTTATTATGCATACAATATTCTGTCTGTGTGTATCTCTGCAGGCCAGAAGAGGTCACCAGACCTCATTACAGATCTTTGTGAGCCACCATGTGGTTGCTGGGAATTGAACTTGTTTTTTGCACCTTCCAATTTTCAATATTAACACCATTGTAAATATTGCAAGTGCCTTCTCAATATGTGAAGAGATAATACATAGTTTTAAATATATATTGGGAAGGAAATATGCTTCTGCTGCCTCATTGAATTTCAGGAGTATTATGATATGATTACACCCCAGCAAAACTCTTATCTAATTTTAAGTCATTTTCTTATCTAATATATGTAATTCATATCTATCATGTGGATAAAACAAACTTACAATTAAGACAATAATGTAGTGGCATTTCATTGTATTTTAATAAATAAGCTTGCCTAAGGATTAGAAAGGTAAAACAGTCGCATTAGCCAGCCTTACAGAACCGGCAGCAATGGCACACACCTTTAATCCCAGTAGCCACAATGTCATACCCCTTTAATTCTAGTAACCAAACTAGCTTGACATTTAAACCAGGTAGTAGTGGTGCAGGCCCTTCATTCCAGAACAATAGATAGGAGGAGACAGCTCTCAGACTCAGTCTCATTCTAAGATTCCTAGAGGCAGGATTGCCATTTTGGGCTGAGATTGAGGTAAGAGCCAATGACTGACTGTTTTGTTTTTCTGACCTTCAGGTTGAACCCAAATTCTGTCACTGAATTTTTATTAATCATGCATCACAATAACATTTTGTAATTCTTGACAAATATCTATACCTAAACATTATATATAATATAGACATATCACATGTCTCTATACAATCTTTATTAGCATCCATATTCTAAATATTATATTACACATAAACACAAGTATTTTTATACATATAATTACAGCAAAAAATGTCTTTCTTTTCTTTCAGAATACCCAAGCTACAATGAAAAGTCACGTTTTCTTTATTTGCACAAGGGTCATCTTCTCAGGGGTGTCACATCCTCATACCAATGTGACACATCACTGAACCGTTTATTCTGGAAGCGACATGTTTCCAAGCTTATTGCGTTCTTTAGCCTTAAATAGTTTTGTTTTGTTTAGACAGTGCCTTAATTTGGGGAAAAAGATGTTTCACTCCATGAGGTACATCTCTAAATGAAGTTCCAGAAATAGACCAAATAAGCGAATTACTTGCATGGATTGGCTCAACTAAGGAAATAATGTGTGCCTGCAGCCTGCTTGTCTTGACTTAGTTCCCCTATCAGAAGATGTAAAACTGAATCCAATGCTCCTTACAGACTTTCCAAAGAAAAGTTTTGCAAACATAAACACCACCTTTGCTTAAGTTCACCAGTTAATATCTGGCAATAATATATATTCCTTCTGGTAGTATGATAAAAATTATACACCAGTTTAAATTTTCTGCTTTTTTAAAAATTCTAATGAATATTAGATTTTTGATGTTTTAACCAAATATTTAATTCAAGAAATTTGCTATAAAATATATTCAATAGAATTTTTGAGTTTACTTGACATAAATAGTAGAAAAAATTTAAAAATTCTAATGCCTCAAATAAATTGTAGTTACTGCAGAAGTTAATGTGTGTGTTCTAACTTAATGCATCTACATAATGTGTGCCTTATTTACCAATCTATTCACTTTCTAATGTCTCTAGCATAAATTTCAGTATCTTATTCTTTATAACTCGAGCACAGCTGGTATTTAGAAAAGTGTTGATTTACTCTCAGATGTCAAGTATGAAAATACAGCTTTTCCTTTCCACAGTGACTAATGAGCTTGTCAGGAAAATGGAGTTTTACGGAGTTTTATGTAACAAAAGACTAGTGGCTACTTTTTATTCTAAACCCAAAGTAGAAAAACATGGCAAGCTTATCTAAAATGTCAAATATAATCTATCATGATTCAATTAGATATGGCAGGAAATACAAAAGTGAGAAAATATATTGTTAGATAGCATATAATGATGGAAACACTTCATTTCTGATAACATATTATTTATTATCAATAAGCAAATGTACTTAGCCAGTTTTCACCTACCAAAATTATTTTAAGTATAAAAATTATATTTATTTGTTCTTCTGCTATTCAAATCTGATTATGTTAAGAAAAGTATGTCTTTAAATTTTGTAATAAATCTTTCAAATCAGACATAAGTAAAAAGTCTGATGAACACTGATCCTGCGAACAATCTTACCTTAGTAGTTCAATATAAATTTGAAATTTTTTTTCTGCAATTTCCTAGAGCAGTTTTAACCGCTCCCCAAATGTCAAGGTCCATTCATTCAGACAGCTGGGTAGAAATTAAAAATACAAATCTCACTCAATATTTTTCATGTTAAATTGGGATTAAAAAAATCACAAACCCCGGTTATGATTTTCCTCTACTTATTTTGGACACATATATTTTCAAAGTTAAAACACAATTGAAGGAAATACCATGTGCTTCTACAATTTGCACACACAGTATCTCTTTCTGGAATTATCCCCAACACCAAAGTAAAATGTTCATTTGTTCAGATATTAATGACAAGTACAATTTATGATGCATTTTTCAATCAGGGACCACCCACTCTTCACGTATTAGTCACACTGTTCTTTCCCTTTCTTCCTTTTCTGTGACTGTTTTAAGCATCAGCTAATTTTTCTGCCTCAAATGGTATTTTAGCAGAAGTATGAGTCAAACTGCTCCAACTTCTATACAAATATTAATTCCTGAGAAAGTTCCCAACAATAAAATACTAACAGTTATCCTTATGTTTTAAATGTTTTCATCAAAATAGAATAGAATTATGATTATGTATTTACTACTACTGTGGTCAAAATTATCATTGTATCAAATATACATACATTATTTCTCAATGTGCTTAAAAGGGCTTTTCATACCTCAAGACATACTATGTAGAAGGGCTGATTATATTATAATATCTTTGCTTGCCTTGTACAGATGTCTAAAATGTGACTGATGAGGCATTATTTGTTTATAATTGGCTGCCTGTATTTTCATGAGAAAGTCTAAGTTTATTGTATCTAGAAAACTTGCTGACATGTAAAATGAAGAATTTACTGGACAGATTCTTAAAGAATACTCTTTTCAATTAATAAAAAAGATAATCGTTTTCATTTTAATTGTACTATTGTTTAATTGGTTACTAATTTTTGTGACAATGTGTGTACGTTTCTTTTTCTATTTCTTCCTTCTAGAGCCCCTTTTTCACAATCATAGCACCTTCTTAAATTAATTGCTGTTCCATGCATATGTGTATATGGATATAAACATATATTTCTAAATATAACCTACTCAGTATGAATAATGTTTCTATGACTGATCATTTGGTTTTACATAACCAAATGATGTGCTATTTTCTGAAGAAAAATCTTTCTTCCCACTTTCAGCATTTCTTACTAGCCTGTATTTCTTTGTGTAGAATGAGGCCTTATGGTGTTTCCTTTGTCCTTTCTGGCACATTTATTCCTGCTGTCCTTATTCAGCTCCTCTTTAGGCAGCCATGCTGGTGAGCCACCATGAGTGCTGATTCTGATATTAGTAGAAGACACACTCTCCTAGCAAACTTATAGATCTACTGGCTCTTACAATCCCTCTATTCCCTTTCTTCGAGTCACTGATTTCCTTAACGAAGGAAAGTTTTGATGCTGAAGAGTAATGACTTACCGTGGAGTATAGGGACAATTATTTGATGCAGTTAGGGATTATGCTGTTTTAGTGAAATGGAACTTGTAGATTTTTCGGTAAGATCCACCACTTTGTTTCCTCTGAGTTGTTAGTCAGCTTTGAAGTACCGAGCATGGATTCCCTCTGATTGAATGGATCTTAAGCCCAATTAGAGACCTATTAGCTATTGCCAATGTATACATGCCACTTCTGAAACCTTAGGGTTCCATGATGGTTGTTACTGTGAATCATTGTCATCGTAGTTAAGTAGGAATGTTGGTTGCTTTGTTCCTTTGAAAGCTTTCGTGGAGTCTTCTGATACCATGAAACCTAGGTCTCAGAAAGAAGGTGTTCATTCAGTTTGCCAACATACTGGTTTCTTATCTCTCCTTAACTTTCTGTTGCATCGATAGAAGTTGCGTATTTGAGCACACCCAGAGCAGTGTGATTTTTAGCAACACACTGTTGACAGGGAATGTTTGAACCAAATTTGACATTGGGACCTGCAAGAGGCCTCTTAAGGCATTCCCTGATGGCAAAGGGTTGCCTTGCCTGACCCTTGTTGATCTGTAGTTATTAGTCTTAATCCTGGCCTTTACCACATGGTCTGTATACTCAAGAAGACTGGGACCTTCTGTTTGTATTATCTCTAGAAAAAAGTTTGTTTGTAGGAAGATTTTGCCTACCATCTCTTTTGAAATGATATTGTTTCTGACATTTTGATTTTTCTTAAAATTTCTAGAATTTAGTTCTCTTATCAAAGCATCATCATAAATGAGAGATCCAATACCAGCTGTATTTCTGATCCATTTATCTATTGATTGCTGCTGTTCTTGATTTTAAAGGACAAATCATCCTTTTGTATTCTGAATTAACATTTACAAACAAACACCAAAGATTCAATTAATATTTGTCTAAGGTCTGTGTCTGATATTATTCTATTTATATCTGAAATCAATCTGTGTAAAAAGACAGTGAAGGCTTCTTTGGGGTCTTGTATAATTTTAGCAAATGACTTATTCCTCTTTCTTGATGCTTCAACTGTGTCCCAAGTATTCAAGGCTGCTATACAACATTGCACAGAGGTATGGTTATCAAATCTAAACTATTTTTGCAAATCAACATATTTGCTCTTCCCCAGGAGCTTGTCTTTGGAAATTTCAATACCTCTAGCCCTCTCCTGCTGTTCTATGGCCCTAGCTTCGTCTCTCCTTCATGTTTTTCTTTGTGACTGAGGACTAGCTTTCAATATTGCTGTAACTAAATATTTCCAGTCTTGTGGAATAATTCTGTTCCTAGTAGTTCGTGAATTTAACATCTGCCTCACAAAGGGTGAATGCATATCATATACGATGGTTTCCTTAAATCTCTTTAAATCTAAAATTTCTACCGGACTCCAATTAACTTTTGAATAGCCGTGGGAGTACCTATCATCTGATGGTCATTCTTCTGTGGCAATTAGATATATTAAGGTGGGTTTCTGAATAACATTGGGCCATTCTTCTTCAGTTTCATAATGTGATGATGCAATAGGTTTTGCTCTATATTCCTCTACAGATATCTGAGTATTTTTCTCATTTTTATTAGTAAATTTTTCTAAGGCTTGTAGCTTATCAATTATAAGTCTTTCTAAAGCTGTTTTTTATAAATTATAAATTGTTCTAGTGCTTGTACCTTATCAATCATTTATTTTCATATTTTCATTAGTAAGTCTTTCTAAGACCTTTATCTTATTAATCAAATTATCATATTTGGCCCAGTTATCAAACTGTGTTTTTAAGGATAAAAATAAGAATTATCAAACTGATAACAATTGTGATCGACATTATCACAATCCCATTTTAGTGATTTATAGCCTCATTTACTTTTTTCATTTGCCAGCCTTTCATAGTAGCTCTAACAGGGGTTTTAATTCCCTGCATTGTGACATTACTGATTCTTATCATGGGAAACATACCCTTTCTTTTTGAAAACCTATTTTTTCCTTTTAGGAACTCCCCAGTATCTCACCAGATCTGCTGGCAATGGCAGCAAAGGTGGAGCTGTGATCCAGGGTAACCAGCTGGGTTGGTGACACTCAAGTGTGATGAGGAGCATGGACTAGCTGTTGCTTATCAGCATGCCTGAGTGGAGGACATGGAGGGTGCATGGCTTAGTCACACAGTAGTTTGTAGCAGTGGCAGCAGCAGTAAAAGTCAGAGCCCTGCGTAGGTTTCAAGGCAGCCCAACTGGCTTAGATTGATGGTCACAGAGACGGGGTCTAGGGAAGACTCACATGGTATGATAAGAGAGCACCTGCTGGTGGTGGGGTCGTTAACCAAAGTGGTGTTTAGGACACAGGAGGGCAGGCAACAAATGGAGTCTGCAGTAGAAAGTCTGCAATGGAAGAATTCTGGACATGGATA
Source organism: Neodon shergylaensis (assembly GCA_025134845.1). NCBI lineage: Eukaryota > Metazoa > Chordata > Mammalia > Rodentia > Cricetidae > Neodon > Neodon shergylaensis. The sequence continues at coordinate 26,455,745 of JABTXL010006712.1, read as the reverse complement.
AAAACAGCAGAGGGCCTGTGGAGAGGGAGACAAAGCTGGTGACAGGGGCAGTAAATGATGGGTTCACTGCCTTGGTATACTTTAATAACACCCCATATTGAACACTAGATTTAATGATTATCTAAATCACTAATAAAGCTCAGAGTCAGATAGTAAGATATGAACCTGGTATATCCAAATGGTGCCAGAGAAAAATCTCAGTTGCCACTTCTCTCTGCTTTTCCAAGATCCAAAATGCCTGCAAAACTCCTTAGCCCTTTGTGCTTCTTCCCCGTGTCCCTCACTCCTGGTGTGCATGCCAAAACCCTCTAAGGTTCATACTGGTCAGCTGATGGTGAACTCCATCCTCTGAATCAATGTTCAAATTATTAACAGTTTTGGGAGACAAAACAAGGTAATCTCCTCCCTACTGTCCCCCTCCCTGAAAAAGAGAAACTCTATATAATCCCATATCCTGTACAATTTCCTGCAGCTTCTCATCCGCAAAGAAGCAGCCACCCTCTGGTAATTCTCCAAATAAATCTCTCTCTCGTGTGTGTGTGTGTGTGTTTTGTTATTGTTGTTTTGTATTGTTTTGTTTTTGGTGAAGTTTGGCTTTGTGGTATTACTTGGCTTCTGACTGTCATAATACCATTCCCTTCAGAGCTGTAACAGTTGCTTATCGAAAACCTCTCCCCTCCTAGTTTTACCACTTGCATCCAGCAACCTTCCCCTCAGAGATCTCACACCTCCTTTGGGGAAGTTTTTCCTTCAGAGATGTAACATTTGTGGTAATTATTACCACAGATGAAGGAGGGTATGTTTCCCTTCAGCAAAATATTATACTAGGATGAAGGTAGTTTGCCAAGCCAGGGACTTCCTATTAGTCATTTCAAATGGTATACATTTTAGGGTGATTTTATATATTAATCCAGAAAAAACTTATGGCCAAGCACATAAAAAGGCCAGAAGTGATGAGTTCTGGAGAGTTTCTCATATGTTTCTGTCCCTTGCACACTCTTCCTATATGCCTAAGAGTTTAACATTTTTCTACCCTCTTCTCAAATAACAAGTCAGCAACTCACTTCAAAACTTAAAGGTATTTCCAGCCCCATTTTTGTCACTATAGTGATAGTTTTGCATGTTTTATTTTCTCAAATTCTACTAGGTCAAACATTTCAAGAGTCAAACAAACTTCAAACATATATTCAAATTTTGAGACTTTTTATATTCCTAATCCTATCATATACTGCTAAAGTTTGGGAACACATTTTTCAAAATTGATGAAAAATGTCCCTAGCTTGAAGATTAAATTTAAGGATATTAGAGAAATAAATATTAGTGATGGTGTGAGTGTTTCCTAATATGAAAAGAGAAGTACGTACTATAACCTAGACAGTGATTACATAAGATAAAGCTTAGTGCCACCATAATCAAGGTGATTGCAATTTCCTGGATCCTTACATAATATAATAATAGAGTAAGTAAAAAAATCATGCCAAAGATACTAAAATATAGGATGAAGGCAACATGCAGGCACCAGCTAGACGTCTTTGTATTTAATGAGTTGTGTGTTTTCCTCAGCAATGGGGCCCTGCTGTGAGTTTTCAAAAAGAAACCTTCTTTCCTAACATTCGTCTGAGTTGTTTAGGGAAGTACATGGGATCTCCTAGGCCAACAACTTAACTGAATGCAACATAGTCCCACCAATGAACACCTTGCCTGGCTGCAGAAGATGGTAAACTCAGACAGTGCATCCTCCATTACTAGCAGTACTCACTAGTATCATCCTCACAGATTCCAGGCTGATTCCACGGCCCTGTTTGCACACATCGCAATTGCTCCCCAATTCTAACTGTCTCTCCATGCACTTTCTCACTCTTCCCCCGCCCCCTTTGCATATGATCATTCCCACTCTCTTCCCCACAGAATACAGATGCAAAATTGATTCTTTTTTCCCTTTGCAGGGAGGAAAGTCCAAGAGTGAACCCTAGAGCACCCCTCTTTACCTGACTGCTCTGGGTCTATAGATTGTTGCTTGATTTTCACTTTCTTAAGAGCTAATATACCATATTTGGCTTTCTGGATCTGGGTTACCTCATACAAAAATATTTTTTTTCTAGTTGCTTTCATTTACTTGCAAATTTGGTGTTATCATTTTAAAGTAGCTCTATTGTGTAAAGATAACACATTTTCTTTATTTACTCTTTAGTTGAGAAACACCTAAGTTGTTTCTGGATATTATGAATAAAGTTGCCATGAACATAACTAAGGAAAGTGTCCTTGTGGTAGGATGGAGCACCCTTTGGCCATACCCTTTGGATCTTTAGGTAGATTAATTCCATTTTCAGAGAAGCTACCACATTGATTCCCATAGTGGATGTACAAGTTTTCTCTCACAGTAGCCTGGAGGAGTGATCCTTTTCCTCCACAAACTCACAAGCATGAGCTGATATCTGTGTTATTTTTATCTCAGCCATTCCTACAGGTTTTAGGTGGAATCTCAGTGTCATTTTGATTTGCATTCCCATGATATCTAAGGATGATGAAACCTGTTAAGTGTTAAGTCTTTCCCAACCATTTTAGATTCTACTAGTGAGAATTCTCTACTTGTATTTGTATCCCATTTCTAATGGGGCTATCTGTTTTTTTATATCTAATTTCTTAAGTTCTTCGTATATATTACATAATAAATTACTATCATAAGTGGAGTTGGTAAAAATCTTTTCCCATTCCGTAGGCTGCGGTTTTGTGTGATTGATGTTGTCCTTTGCCTTACAGAAGCTTTTCAGTAAAATTCCGTTTATTTATGCTCTTTGGTGTGAACAGGTACTCTTCTGGCTATAGAAAGAGAAACCTGGACACCAACCCAGCCATTAAATCTTTGCCCTACAATCTGTCCTGTCTGAAAGTTGTGCTGGGGTAATAGTGGAGAACTTGTGGGGGTGGCCAAAGATGCTAATATTGCCTAAATGGCTAGGGACCAGAGACTGGATAGCTCAGAGACTTATGGTAGAAACAAATAAGATAGACAAAAATATAATGAATTAATTCCTAAATGATATTCTTATATACTTGTAGATCAGTGATTTTTCCAGTTGTCATCAGAGAAACTTTCTTCATCAGCAGATAGGAGCAGGTGCAGAGACCCACAGCCAGATATTATTTGGAGAGACTAAATCGGAGGTCTCTATAAGGTCCCTTTCCTTGAAGATTTAAGAATGCCACAGAAGATTGTCGAAATCATAGAGGATGAAGGATACAAGGAGAATATGGACCACTGAATTAACTAAGCAGAGCTCACATGAACTCACACTAACTGGAGCAGTGACCATGAAGCCTGTAAAGGTCTGTACGAGGGTCTCTGCATATATATTGTGGTTGTGTAGCATGGGATTTTTGTAGGACTCCTAACAATGCAAGTAGGTATGTCTCTTATTCTTTTACCTAATCTTAGGTTGCTTTTCCTTCTATTGGATTGCCTTTTCCAGCCTTTATAGGAGGTCTTTTGCCTTTTCTTATTTTAACTTGTTTTGTTCTGTTAAAAAAGAAATAAAGAAAGGAAGGAAAGAAGGAAGGTAGGACTATCAAACAATGTTTGTCATGAACATAGATGCAAAATTTTCAAGAAAATACTTTTAAACTAAAAATATTTCATTGGTATATATGGAAAGCAGAAAAGATAAATCTGAGCAGGAATGGCAAAGATAGCAGGCCTTTCTGCATTTTTTCCATTGATATGACTTATAGACAATTGTGCAGCAGCCTATTTAAAAGCAAAAACTATATACCATGCACAATCTCACCAGATCTGAGATTAACCTGAAAATAATCTAAATAAAGTCTGACCAAAGTATCTAGTCTATATGAACCTTTCAGACATCATGTAAGCTGATATAGTAAAAAGTTCTTCCAGGTGATTGTGTTTTTGAGTTTCTGATTAGCAACAAATATCACAGAAATCAGTTTTTGCCAGAGTCTGAAATATCATTTCTAAAACTCACATTAATACACAATTTTCTATATGTTCATGAGTGAGGTTTTCATGGTATAATGAGATACTGGAGAAAAATATCACATCAAGGAAATCTGATGTTGAGTAACAGACTGAAAAAGAATCCCTAAACAAACATTAACCACATTGTATTTGTCTTATGTAAAATAAAAACAATAGCAATCAAAGCTCAGACATATTTGCACAAAAAATGTTTTTTTTTAAGTATATGTTTTTAGTGCCATGTCTGTAAGCATATCTGACATTATTATCTTTCTGAGCCTTATGACAAATACTTATTATTAAAGAGTATGCCTAGCTTTATCTCCTATGAGAGAAGCTAATTCTGTTTGGAGAGTACCATCCCATCTCAGTCTCTTGTTTCATCATGTTTTAAATATACACATTTCAAAAATGATATTTTGCATTAGAAAATAATTGTTATACACTGTGCTTCCTCACAGCTTGAGATATCTTATGTACTATTGGAATATAGATAAAACACATTCATTAAGAAGTTATTTTGAAAACAGTTTGCTATTTCACAAGTTTTTAACATTGCAGGAAGAAAACACAGCAAGATGAAATTATATATTTTTGTTTTTGAGACAGGATATCCCTCTGTAACTTGGATTTCCTTGAACTAGCTCTAAAAACTAGGCTGCCCTTGAACTCACAGTTATTAACCTGACTCAAAGGCATGGTACACCACCATTTATATAATTTTCCTATATTAAACACAAAAAAAAATCTAGTCTAAATTTTATTGTCATTCTTATAATGAACAAAAGTATAAAATCACTAATATTATAAATAAAATTAAGGCTATTTGTTTAACCAAATAATATAACTAAATCTTTGTTGTATTAAAGACCTTAATCTAACCAATCACACATTAAATACTTTTATGAAGTTTACATGTTGTGGGATAATGTTCTCGTATACTATAAAGATTTGTCACTCATATTTGATAAAACATTGATTGGCCAGTAGCCAGGCAGGAAATATAGGCAGAATGACAACTAAGAGAATTCTGGGAAGAGGAAAGGCAGAGATGCACTCACAAGCCAGACATAGAAGAAGCATGATGAGAATGTCTTAGGCACCTTGCTTATACCTAAACATAGACAAAAATTATGGATTAATTTAAGTTGTAAGAGCTAGTTAATAATAAGCCTGAGCAACAAGCCAAACAGTTTATAATTAATATAAGTCTCTCTGTGTTTGTTTGGTACTGAACTACTGCAGAGCCAGGCA
>JABTXL010006712.1:26437623-26450505 GCA_025134845.1 Neodon shergylaensis | reverse complement strand
AGTGGCAATAAATGTAGCTCCCACCAGTACCTCTGACATGACACTAGACTTTCAGGAATCCAAAGTATGGGTCAGAGCCAGTTGCATTAATCCTAGCTATCCGAATTAACATATTAAAGGCTCATATATTAAGAAAAAGAATAGGATATACAGTAAAGACAGGTTCAGATGGAAAAAAAACTCTATATAGTTTACATTGTGTTTAAAAATATGCATAGGCTTAGGAGAGAAAAGAAAAAGGATAAAGTCCTTAGAAAATAAATAGAGTAATAACACAAGCCACATAAAGATAGAAAATACCTAGAGAGTCTGGATACTGTATGTTAATGTGTTGTCTTTGAATTGGTTGAGTGCTGAGGAAGGAACAACAGTTACTGAAAGACATTTGATTATACATTTTCCTAGAATAACCCAACTTATATGAGCTATATATTTTTAAAATATCTAGACTTAAAAAATGAAGACAAAAGGTATGTTACCTTGGGAAAGAGGTTCTGTATTTATTTCTACATTAAATGAGAAGCTGTTTATTCATTCTGGGATAAGAAAATTTTATATATATATATATATACACACACCACACACAAAGGGAATTAGATTCAGGGTTCTTGTTTTAAAAATAAAAAGGAGAAATGATGCAGGATAATGTTCTTTTACACTGTAAAGATTTCCCACTCATATCGGTTTAATAAAATGCTGATTGGCCAGTACAAATGTAAGAAATATAGGTAAGGCAACCAGACTAGGAGAATTATAGGAAGAGCAAAGGGAGGGTGTCAATTACCAGTCAGATGCAGAGGAAGCAAGACGAGAGTGCCCTACTAAGAAACGATAGCAAGCCACCTGGTTAAACATAGAAAAGAATTATGGCTAATTTAAGTTGAAAGAGCTAGGTGAAATGAGCTCGAATAGGCCAAAAAATTTGTAATTAATAGGAAGTCTCTGAGTGGTTATTTTAAAAGCAACTGCGGGATCAGGTGGAGCAAGAAACCTCCAGTTAAATATAAAATATAACAAAAGATTTTGATAAAGTCTTTTGAGTTCATTTAAAACAGAATATCATGGGTTCTTAGGGAAACTGATTTAATTATTTATTTAGAACATTATATAATTGAAAATGTGATACTCTTTATCCAGTTTTGCCCCAGGGTAACATTTCAAAAGCTATGGCATACTGTAATATCTAACAAATTAAAACTGATAAAACCAAATTTTAGAATATTTTCATCAATCCAAGAATATTCCTTTTATCATTATGATCCAGTCTATTTTAACATCCACTCAATATATGTCTACAATTTACTTGATGTACTCTTCATATTTTGAGTACAGCACATACATGATAATGTACTATGTATAACATTTGGGACTGCATCTTCTACTACATGTAGATCTCTAGATAGTTATAGAAGTTGGAATTGGTTACAGTGTTGTTCATTTTTATTGCTGAGTCAGTGCATGTGGTGTATATGTTGCTTTACTATTTACCAGTTACAGGACATTAAACTACTAAACTTCTGTCTATAGGATTTTCCATGAATGCAAGTCTCAACTGTTTAATGATAAATGATCCATAATCCAGGCATAGTAACATGTATATATAATCCCTGCATGAAAGAAAGTCAAGAAGATATTAAGTTAAAGTATCCTGATTCTGTATTGAACAAAGAAAATGGCTGAAGATTGCAGTATTATAGTAATTTCATGATTTTTTTAACTGTAAAAGCATTTTCATTGAGGCTATTTGGTTAATATACCCAAATTAGTGTGTGAATAAAAAAAACCAACCTTTTTTGGCTTCATCAACTTTCTGTTTTGTTATTTTATTTTAAACGGTTTGAAACTTCTCCTCAAAGTATTTGACACACTGGATCTTCCTTGATATTTTTGTATCAACCAAGAAAATTTAACACTGCCCACTCACCTTTTCATTTGGAGTTTGCAGAATTCAGATACTTATCAATTTTCTTTTTCTTTTTTTACATGGGTTACTCAAAGTTTCTAAATAAAGAACCATTATATAATTCTCAAGTGTGAATACTTTAAACTATTTATTTAAATTTGCATATTTTTCTCTTACTCTAATTATTTTACTGATTTGTCTAGATACTTAAGCACTATATTGAGCACAATAGAAGAGACCAAACGTAATTGATTTTCTTTTAGTCTTAGGGAGAAAAGCTCATTCTTGAATGAGAAAGTATATTTCTATGTTTTGCATATATTTTATATTAATTTTCACTTGTGTCCTACTCTTATTTTTCTATAGTTTATTTTTTATTACAAATGAATGTTAAATTCTATAAGATATTTTCTTGACAAAACCCCAAGTTATCTTAAGTTAAAATAGTAGATTACAATGTCTAACTTGTTACCTTAAATAAGTTTGTATCCGAGGCGGGTCTGTGGTGGTGCACGCCTTAAATCCCAGCACTTGGGAGGCAGAGGCAGGCGGATCTCTGTGAGTTCGAGGCCAGCCTGGTCTACAAGAGCTAGTGCCAGGACAGGCTCCAAAGCTACAGAGAAACCCTGTCTCGAAAATTTTTAAGAATTTTTTAACTTCATTATTATGGGCAAAATTAACATTGAATTTTTACTTTTGCTTTTGTAGTCATCATCTAGTTTTGATGGGACAAAACTAGCTTTATTAAAATAAAGAAATTATTACTCCCTCTTCAACATTTTGCAAAAATTTGAGTTGACTATGTAGTCTCTGCATTTTCAGTAGAATTATTAGTGAAAAATATTCAACCTTAAAGATTATCTGGCAGAATATTTTAATTATGGATTCATGAGACATTAAACCCCAAATTCTGTTTCTAGATTTTAACTTAAGTTTTGAATATTTTCCTACTAGAATATTTTCATTCTAAAATATTTTCAAAGTATGATATTTCTTTCTAATGATATATTTCTTCCTTATATGATAATGTATGCCAAAATATAATATATAGTTCTATGGCAAAATCTCATCATTCCTTGCTACTTTCATTCATTCTTGTTTAGAATTATGAGATTTTGCTATTATTAATGCTGATCTGGTTGTCTTAAAGCTCAGGGCCATAGTTAATCCTCAATTATAGCAAAATATTCTCCTTATAGACTACTTTCCATCCTCCAAATACTTTAAAATCAATATCCCAGTTTTATGAATATATTTTATCATACAGAGTGACTGGACCCAATCTTCCTGAGTTTAAAGGAAAGAAATAATATATACTCCATGTTATTTCAGTTACCAGATTCAGTTATATTTTATTTAGATCCTTGTCAGTAATAATATTAGGAATGTTGTACTTTACAGTGATGCAATTGTCAAAATTACTCAAGAACTTGAGGTTCATTATATCAATCACAGATATATTCTCCCCCTTAAACACTCTTCGAAGTTTACTGTGTGTTAAAACATAGCAGTTCCCCTATGAAGACCAGCTAAAACACAACATGAAGAGAACCAGGTAGTAGCCACAACAAACTGTAGCTAATTTAGTATGTAACTTTGGGGATCCACTTTACAGTACTCAACCCATCTATATATATTTTTTATGGCAAATATATGTATATTGTGTGTGATAGATACATTCAGAGAGTGCTTGAATTGATCCTTTATACGTTTTTCTTTTTTTACAGTTTTTATGGTCACTACATTTTATTTATTTTTTTAATTTTTTTTATTGAAAAGAAAAAAAATTAAAAAAAAATTTCCGCCTCCTCCCAGCCTCCCATTTCCCTCCCCCTTCTCCCATTCCTCTCTCCCTACCCCTACTCCTCTCTCCCTCCCTCTCCAGTCTGAAGAGCAGTCAGGGTTCCCTGCCCCGTGGAAAATCCAAGGTCCTCCCCTCTCCATCCAGGTCTAGGAAGGTGAACATCCAAACTGGTTAGGCTCCCACAAAGCCAGAACATGAAGTAGGATCAAAACCCTGTGCCATTGTCCTTGGCTTCTCATCAGCCCTCATTGTCTGCCATGTTCAGAGAGTCCGGTTTTATCCCATGCTTTTTCAGTCACAGTTCAGCTGGCCTTGGTGAGCTCCCAATAGATCAGCCCCACTGTCTCGGTGGATGGGCGCACCTCTCGTGGTCCTGACTTCCTTGCTCATGTTCTCCCTCCTTCTGCTCCTCATTGGAACCTTGGGAGCTCAGTCTGGTGCTCCAGTGTGAGTCTCTGTCTCTATTTCCATCCATCGCCAGATGAAGGTTCTATGGTGATATGCAAGATATTCATCAGTATGGCTATAGGATAGGGTCATTTCAGGTTCCCTATCCTCAGCTGCCCAAGGAACTAACTGATTCAATGAAATCCCCATCTATATTTTGTATTTGAAAATTGTATATTATGATGCAGTCTTCTAACTCATGAATCTTCTTTATTATATAAATACAGTTTTACTGCACCCAATATCTACTATCATAAATAACAGAGAAGCTTTCATGTTTAGTTATATACATTAGCCTATGACATGTATATACGGGTGATTCACTTAAAAGGAAGGCAAGTCTAATTGTTTATAATACAGTATGAGAAAAATTACTAAAGGGATGAGCAAATAAATATAAATCATAAGCAGATAATAAAATGCATCTGGGAAATACTGATAACACCACTTTTTTCCATCTAAAATAAATAACAATTACTCTCCCAAAGCACAAAAACCTGTCACAAGAATCATAGTTATGACACAACTAAGCTTTCTTTCATGTTAGAGTCAAAGTAGTCATGCTCATTTATTGAAAAAAAATCAAGGAATATTTATTTTAACTGTAATTACAGAATTGTGGTTTGCCACAACAAGAATCATATTATACTAGGATTACTAACAATGTGTAAGAATGCTACTAACATGTAAATATTCACATAGTATCTGAAATTTTCAGCTTTTATTTTTATTGATTTTACTGATGTTCTTTGATAGCTTGTTTACACTTAAATTCTCACTATGTGCTTGTAGTGTGATTATTTAAATATGGTTCTACACATGAAACCTGTATTTTCTTTACTTCTGTTCCTTGTGATGGAATCGTTGACATAAAGAAGTCCCAGAAGAAAGCTGCTTATTCTGCCCTACACATCCAGGGTATAGTGACATGGACGGTGTGGTGGCAGATGTGTCAGGCAGCAGGTCACTCTGTCTCTACATTCAAGAGTCGGGAGATGAATGCTAGGATTCTGCTTTTTCTTTTTCTTTTTTTCATTCAGAATGGGATGATCCACATTAAGGTTGCATTTTCGCCTCTCAGTTACAACTTTCTGAAAAAGCCCTCACCACATTCCTAGAAATTTGTCTGTTAAATAACCACAAGTTTAGCCATATTTAAATGACAAAAATAACACCAAGTTTACACTACAACTCTACTCCTGCTGTCTAAAGTCTCAATTTTATCTTCTTTATTAATTTATTAATCAAGTTTATTTATTTTATATCCTGACTACGCTTTCTGCCCCCTCCTCACTTTCCATTCCCCACTACCTCCTCACTGGCCACCCTTGTTCCCCAATCCCTCTTCTTTTTTTCTGTTCACAGAAGGGAAGGTCATGGGTTGATATGCTAACAAAATATGGGATATCAAGTCATTGTAGGACTGAGGTGAAGTCCTTATACTAAGACTTAAGAAGTCAACCTAGTATGAGGAATTGCTTCCAAAAGCCTGTCAATATGTCAGGGACAGACTGTGCTGCGCTCTCAAAGCTAAAAGTCTTACAAACCCAGATTAGCTGTCTTTGTGGGTTCTCTTATGATGACCTTGACACCCTTGGCTAGAAAGATCCTTCTTCCTTCTCTTCAACACTATTCCTAGAACTCAGTATAGTGCTTCGCTGTGGATCTCTGCAATTTCTTCTATCAGTTATTGGACAAAGACTTTCTAATAAGATCAAGGAGATCAAAATATGACCACCTCTCACCTTGTAAATCTTCTCCCTAAAAAGTCTCCACCCCAAAAGTGCCTTATATAAGCCCCTTTGTTTGTTCAGTTGTCAACTGTCCTTCACCCTGTCTGGGCAGCCATTCTGCTGAATTCTTCATTCCCAAATAAAGACTTTTTTTAAGAGTGTTGGATAAATATCTTTTTTTTTCCAGCAAGGAGCAGAATCTCTTCTGGGAAGGTCCTTTGGGAGCAGAACAGAGCAGAAGAAACCAATATTTCTGCTGGGAAACTCCCTTGGGAGGAGAGCAGAAGTAACAACTTATCTCCAGTGCAAGAGAAGATTGCTGTATTTCTGCAATGGTTTCCCCTACGGCCAGAGCTGAGAAGTCCCTCTGCTGGGACTTCCCCTTAGGAGAGCAGAGTAGAAGGAGAAACAGATACTGCATTGTGAGGTGGAGGAGAACTCATCTGTAAAGGCTCTCTCTTGGAGAGGAACAGGATTGCTGCATGTGGGGAGACCATCATCCACCACATTCCAGCTTCAGGTATAGCCTGACTTCCGTACAAGTCAGGACACTTTTCTCCCCACAACTGCAGCTATCCAAGATACCTTCCTTCACAGCTGTAGGTATAGCTTGACTTCCATACAAGTCAGGGTAAATTTCCCTCCAGAGCTGAAACACTTTCAGGAACAGCCTGACTTACCCACAATTCAAGATGCCTTTCCCTCCACGACTGTAACACTTGCAGCCCCAACCCAATCCCTCACTCTCCTGTCTGTACCTGACAACAGTTTACCTAGGGGATTTCTTGTAATGCATCTCTTAAAAAGTCACCAAAGCACTATGTTTTGTTTCAAATTTGTAGCAGTAAAGTTTCAACTGCAATTAACTCTTACCTCTGATCCTCCAGTTAAAAAAAGTTATATTTTTCAATGTACAATGTCTTAGGATAAGTATTCCTAATTAAATGAGAAAAGGAACAAAGACAGTAACAAAGCAGACTCAGGAGAAAACAGGACAAATGAATCTGTCATCTGACACTTATAATGGGCTCATTAGGGATACAAAGGCCTTGCCTGTTCAGTCTCCACTTTTGCCTTTCTTTGCATTGACCTGTCCATTCCTTTGTGTATGGTGGTTGCCTAGGTGGATATTCAAAGGATCTGACACCCTCAACATCCTCACATCTCCACTCCATGCTGGGCTTTCATAAAATGATCCTTCTGGACCTCCCTACAGAGAATCAAATATCCATTTCTTGTCATAATTTGTTTTACAAGAACCTTGATACAAGTAAACATGGCATCTTCAATCAGTCTTCTGATTTGTTCTTTAAAAAACATCAAAATTTAAGATACACTGTCAAGCATTGCTATCAGTCAGCACCCTCTGTGTCAGGTATACTTGCTTCAATGAACATATGTGGGTTAACTTGGCAGGGCACCTCCCTGCGTCATTGTTTGTAGTGAGGGACTTCAGAATTTTTAACCCACACACTCTCATCTTAACCTTTTTCTTCATAGTTGAACATTTTTAGTGGGTGAGATCTTGTTGTCACTTTTTCCTATTGTACTATTCTAGAGTTTAATGTTGATTTTTAATTGTACTGTGATGACTAGCTATTCTTGGTTGCCTACATGACTGGATAGTGAATCTACTAAAACTTATGGGTACACTTGTGAAAGAATTTCTTGATCATATTATTTGAAGATAAGAAACTCAACTTAAGTGTGTACAGAAATTTCTGGAGGCAGATAATAAGATGTAGAATAAGGAAATATTGCTCTTTTGTGGCTGTCTTTTCCCTTCCTAGCATTTTACCTGTCCTGTTACTTCTGTAGTCCTTCTCTGACATCAGAACAAGTTTCTTCAGGCTTCCCTCATAAAAGGCAAAAAGCTCTCCTAGAATCATCTAGCTTTTCATTACTAAATTTAGATTTCTCAGGCCTTAATTTTCATGGATAAAGCAATTATGGGATTCTAGACTTTGAAATGCCCCTATTAAGTTCTATTTACAACATTCCAGTGATTCTCCAAACCATAGAAGCATTTCTTTTTTACATTCCCTTGGGAAACAAGCTTGAAATATGGTAGAACCCTGCAGTTAGATTAGTCACAGATAATCTCCTTTGATACATTTCCCACTAATGTATCCCACAAAAATACTTACAAAATACAACTTAAGAAAGTACATGGGTTTTGACGTAAAAAAGTACTTAAAAGTACAATTTAAGGAAATCGATGTTTGTTTGTTTTTTTTACTTGTTGCTGTTTTGGTTTTTTGTTTTGTTTTGTTTTTTTTTTTTTTGCTATTTGAGGGTAAAGTTTATTATAACAGAGGTGTGTTTGGTGTTATCAGTAGAGTTAGGTCAAAGCATGGATCTTAGCAGTGCACACAGACCAGCCCATCTCCCCAAATGTAACCAAATAAAGAGATAAATAATAATGGCACTCATACAAGGGAGCTTTATTGAATTTAGCCACATGGATGAAAGAAAAAAATAAAGTTAAGCAGCGATACTTTAAATAATATCCATTTTCCTAGCCCTGCTATTTTATTTTGACTTATGTAGGAAGCTAGAGCTAGATATCACTAGACTTTTGTGGTCAAGGTATGGTTTGGATCATCAGTAACTATCAATTTCTCCCATGAAACATGATAAGACAAGAAATTAAGAACTATGTAAAATCTTTTCCTGAGGTTAAGTTTCATCTTCAGTTTATAAGAGGCCATATCCCTTTCTTTGTAAAGCTTGAGATTCCTGAGGAAATTCCAATTTCTTCTAATGATTGTTTTAATAATTTAAGAGCTAAAGGAAGTGACACCCATCTCTCTGTCTTTAGACTATCTTCACAACTTCTAGTAAAGCCATAATTGCCTTATGTAGAAGATAATTTTGTTGTATCTACTAGGAGAAATGAGAGAGCCCACACTCTAATAGAAGACCCCCACTCACCAGAGGCCACTGGCCCATCTTCGGAAGCCCAGGTAGCCCTCCTGCTTCCACAGTATCCTTATTCAGGGTCTCCTAAACCTACCCCGTAACAGCTCCAACCCATTCTTTCACCATATCTGATCCCCCAACACTGCCAGAGGACACCCAGTTATACCGTAGGCTGTGCCAGCAGATAGAACTCCAGTCCCCAACTCTAGCAGAAACTCTCTATTCAATCAGGGGTCACGCCAGTCAAAAGATCAGAGAGTAAATGGAAACCAAAAAGAGAAAATGCCAATCTGACACAGACAAACTCAGAAATCAGAAATTAGACCTAAAATCATAGAAAACCCAGGTGCCTAGATGCCAGTGTAGGAAGAAACAAATCAGTGGCAAAGGAATTATGTTAAAATCAGAGGCCAGCTGTCCTACTACAGCAAGCCCTTATTATTCTAACAAAGCTGAATAACAAGGAAATATCGTAAGATCAAATTTATTAAGATGATTGAGGAGCTCTCACTCTCTGTACTTTCAAGCTGTGGTATAGAACTATAGTAATAAACATAGCATGATAGTGGCATAAAAAGAGACAGGCTAATCAACAGAATTAAATTAAAGCCACAGACATAAATCCAAACATCTAAGGACACGTGACTTTTGATAAAGAAGCCAGAAATTCATAATGGAGAAAAAAACATCTTCAACCAATGGTGGAAGTCTCACTAGTTGGCAGCATGTAGAACACAAACAGGATTATGGCTATTAGCCTGAGTAAAATTCAAGCCCAAGTTCATTACTGACCTCAATATAAACCAGATATATTGTGCCTAATAGGAGATAAAAGGGAGATCAGACATGAACACATTGGTCTAAAAGACACCTTCCTGAACTGAACACCAATAGCAGAGACACTAAGAATAATAATCAACAAATGGGCTCTCATGAAACTGAAAAGCTTCTATAAGGCAAGGGACACTCTCAAAAGACAAAATGATAGCCTACAAGATGGGAACAGATCTTTCCCAACCCTCATCTGATTGATTTCCAAACTCTATAAATAACTCAAGAAACTATATATCAACAAACCAAATTATCCAATTAAAACTCAAATGGATGGAAAATTTGAAAGAAATATTCATCCTTAGCCTTCAGGGAAATGCAAATAAAATCTACTCTGAGATTCCATCTTCCATCTGTCAGTATGAAGAAAACCAAAACCACAAATGACATTTCATGCTAGTGAGAATGTGGAAGAAGGGGAAATATCCTAAATTACTTGTGAAAGGAAAAGTTGTACAGTCACTATGATATTCATAATGAAAGTTCTTTGAGAAATTTGGAATCAATTCACTTTAAGACCTAGCTATATCACTCTTGGGATGTTCCATCCCACCATGAGGATGGTTGCTCAACTATGTAAATGTAAGCTTTCTTTTTCTTTTTTTTGGTAAAAACCATAACCTATAAACAACTTATCTACCCCTTAACCTTAATAATGTATAATGTAAATATGGTACATTTATACTATAGATTATTATTCAGTTGTTAAAAAAACAATGACATCCTAAAATTGCAGGCAAGTAGACATAACTAGAAAAAAATCTTAATGTGATAATGCATATCCCAAAAGACAAACATGCTATGTACTGACATAAAAATGGACATAAGAAAAGCATAATCACATTACAAACAACAACCAAGTGAGGTTAAGTAACATGAAGGTCTCAATGGAGGATGCATGGATCTGCCTGAGAAAATGAAAGAAAATAGATTTTGTATGTGGGTTAGGGGAAGGCTGGAATGGGAACAGAAGGTACCAGGCAATTAGAAGGCTGGGGGGCGGGGTAGTGTAAGGGATAACTGACATTAGCACTTGAGAGGTAACATAGAAGAAACCTAGTGCAATAGAAATTTCATGAAATTAAGGACCATGACACTAGCAAAGAGTCCTAGTAATAGGGTCAATGAAGCCTGAACTGGCCGTCTTCTCCAACCAGCCAAGGTTCTCAACAGTGGGACTGGGACATCAACCAAGCCGTAAAATCTTAGACCTGTATTCTGTTCTGTCTGCAATGTGTTCTGGGCTAATGGTGGATCAGAACTTGTGGGAGTGACCAGCCTGTGACACAAGAGGGAGGCCTCACATGACAATATATGGATGGCCAGGAACCAGAGGCTGAGCATCTCAAAATCCAGGATATAACCAAACATAACTGGTTTAAAAAGTTATTGAAGCCGGGCGGTGGTGGAGCACACCTTTAATCCCAGCACTCGGGAGGCAGAGGCAGGCGGATCTCTGTGAGTTCTAGGCCAGCCTGGTCTACAAGAGCTAGTTCCAGGACAGGAATCAAAAGCTACGGAGAAACCCTGTCTCGAAAAATCCAAAAAAAAAAAAAACAAAAAAAACAAAAAAAACAAACAAAAAAAAGTTATTGAAATGATTATTAACATATTCTACTTTACTCATAGATTGGTACCTAGTGCAATTGTAATCAGAAAGTCATATTCTAGCAACCGATGAGAGCAGGTGCAGAGATATTCAGCCAAACGCTAGTTCAGGGCCAGAGGAACTGTGCAGAAGAGGCAGAGGACAGATTTTAGGAGCCAGAAGGGTTGAGAGTACCAGGAGATCACAGCCCACAGAATCAACTAAGCAGGGCTCATAAGGCCTCAAAAAGACTGCAGTGAAAATCATTGACCAGGTATGTGTCTGAGTTAGGTCCCCTGCATATATGTTATGGCTGAGTACCATGGTGTTCTTGTGGTACTTTTAATAGCAGTAGCAGAGTCAATCTTTGACTCTTTTGCCTGTGTTTGAGACTTTTCTTCCTGAGTTACTTTAACCAGCTTTGATTTGAGGGTTTGTAATTTGCTATGTCATTAATATTCCTGGGAAGGCTGCTTTTATCTATTTTATTTTTATTCTGTTTTGTTTTATTTTATGTATTGGTTGATTGAAAGAAAAAAAGATTAGGAGTGGATCTCGGGAAGAGGAGATGTGGGCGGAGGACTTGGAGGGTGGAGGGAGAGGTAATGTATTAGAGAAGAAAAAAAAGAACTATGACAGGGACAAATGATGATCTTTTTTTCTTCTAACAGTCTAGTCTAGGACGCCAATGTTGTTTTTCTATTCTCAGTCAGAGTCTTACATCGCATTTCAGTTAAACCCATAGTGAAAGTTCCTTTCCAACCTGCACAGTTTTTCTATAACCCTTCTCCCAGCAACTTGACCTTCAAGATCAATTATGAAATTCCATTCACCAATTTTGAGAAAATTTAATATATAGTTGTGTGTTTATGTGTATATATATGTAGATACAAAATAGCCTACATTTTAAAGATTTTTATGCATGTTTGTTTCTTAAAATATATTTTTCAAAACCCATAGGATACTTAATTATTTGGGAATTTAAATCTTTTACATTCGTTGCTTGACTTCACTAGATAATTCTTTGTGACAGCTTGTTATTATACTCTAGAATTGAGAATTTACAGCGTGTCTAACACTGCTCCCTGGAAGCTGAACTTTCAGAGATGCCAGTTCATTCTTACTTGAAATATTAGTAGTTGTAATCCCCATTCATCAAAATGTTGTTATAAACTGTGACAGTCATTATATCATCTAAATTTCTTAAATCTGTAGGTGGTTTTGATTTAGAGACTGGATTATTTGTTTGGCCAGTGATTTGTGAGGAAATTGAATTTAAGTTCATATACTCAGAAAGACATGTGGCACTACATAATTGTCAAGAGGCTTTTATATCTTGTATGTATGTGATATTAGGAAAGACATTTTTTTAAAGAAAAATAAATTTGGAGGCATTAAAATGACTATTGGGGTATCATTGAAGGCTATCATTTATTGAATTATTTTTTAAGTTAAATTAGATAGTTTATTTAGATGAATTATTCCCACAATTAAAAGGAAGCTTTAAAATAATACACTAAAATGTGTTCTAAAGTAAATAGAAGTGTCACATATACGAACAATATCTCTGAATGAGTTGAGAGTGTTTTCCATAACACATATGCAAACCATATATATATATATATATATATATATATATATATATGCTTTTGAT
>JABTXL010006712.1:26303255-26437523 GCA_025134845.1 Neodon shergylaensis | reverse complement strand
AAACCATATATATATATATATATATATATATATATATATATATGCTTTTGATTTCAAATATGTACACACTAATTCTAGAAATGGTATGCTCTAATTGAACTATATGAAATATCATGCTTCATCAATAATTTGATGGTGCTGTGCATCAATAGATGTCTTCAAATTTGCATGCTATCATGTACGTTGAATCTCTATGATAATATCTTATTATATTGTTTTATTTCTTGATCTTGAGAACATATGTTTAAAATTAATATGCTGCCATTATACATTTGTCATGGACTACAGCTGCAAAGTCTTCTCTCACAGAACTAATTCTACCACAACAAGGATGTGTTGTCAAATTTATCCCCCCAAAATAACAGCTAAAGCTCTGTTTTTACTCATGGGTTACAAGTAATTGCCATTCTGTTGTGAACCATTGAATTCAGTTTAACATGCATTTACCTCTTGCTTTCTTGTGAAGTTCAGTGCAAATAGTCTATGACCTGATCAGATCTCATCAGTAACCCATAATCTTATGTCTGGGTAGACCTCTCAGATCCACTTCAGTGTTC
Source organism: Neodon shergylaensis (assembly GCA_025134845.1). Classification (NCBI taxonomy): domain Eukaryota; kingdom Metazoa; phylum Chordata; class Mammalia; order Rodentia; family Cricetidae; genus Neodon; species Neodon shergylaensis. Next base: position 26,436,966 of record JABTXL010006712.1, on the reverse strand, counting down.
AGTGACCTCTCTACCTTCATGTATGACCTGTTTCATCAAGATGCCATGAAATCAGTTTATTTTTGTTTAATTCAGTTCATCTGACATCACTTCCCACCTATAACAGGAACTAATAGTTTATCAAATATCAGCCTTGAAGTTATGTCAATTTTCCCTGCTTATGGGTAATGCTTCTACAACCATAAATAATTTAATCTTTGAAATATCAAAACATAATATTAAATACAGTAACATGCTACTTTTATGTTTCAAAATAAAAAGGTACAGACGTTTAATTTAATTTTCTGTCCTATGTAAATAATATTTTCTTAAAATCAGTTTGGTTCAATAAAAATATTTACATTTTTGATACACAACAATTGGCTAAAGAAATGAGTTTGAGTTTTTAACTTATAAAAACACTTGAGCCTATGATCTAACAATCGGAAAAGTAATCATTTTACTGCTTATCGTTTGATTTCATGATTCTGCAGTTTAAATTTAGTTTAATTACATTGAACATTCATCACTTTGTTTTCAAACAAAACAAAAATAAGGAACATAATGGGAAACAGTGTTATTTATCATCATTTATTTGTTTCATTATTTACATTTATGTAAATTCATTTAAAGCAAAGCAAAAATCTTTGAAAATAGTATAAGTAAAATCTGACTTCCACAATATACTGATATGTCTACAACCCAACGGAAAAGAAGAGGTAAGAGAACAGTCTCTCAATAGTTATCTGTTATTGATCATAAAACAAAGTTCTTACAAGACAGTGCTTTGTATGTGTGTTAGAATAGATAAAATTACCTAATTATTCTTTTTCACCCAAATGCATTTTAATAGAGAACTTAGTTACAAAAATCTACAAGGCATTTTTACATAGCTTTATTCTGTTCTGCTTTAAGTCTAAAATATTAAGAGTTTCATCTTTTCATGATTAGTCTCTGAGAAGAGGCACTCCAGGGAGCTTAAGAAAACTTTGGGAAGAGACTCAGCTGAGGAAAGGTTACTAGGAGGAAGTATGTACCTCTTTTTGTTTTTGCTTCTTTGTTTGATGTGTATGTGTGGTGTTTTGTTGTTTCTTTTAAAGTGAACATTGATCTTAAATAAGCTGCTGTATTATATTTTAACTATGATAATGGCATACATATTATTTCTCAACAAACATACTTTAGAGATACTTATCATTATAGTTACAAAGAAATGCTACTTTTTAAAAGGTTAGTATGTGAAGAAATAGTTGTCAGGTAGTAACTGTTGAAATTAAGTAAAGGGAACAGAGGAATTTGTTACGCTGCTTCATTTTGTAGATGGTTTAAGTTTCATTTCAAAAAGGATTTCCATTCTAAAATTAAAATTAGAGCCTATCTCTAATTGTTTATCACTTGCAAAGAAAAAATAGATTTCTCTGGCATCTCTCTGGGTATAGAAACCACACTGTTAGCTGGGCGGTGGTGGCACATGCCTTTAATCTGAGCACTCGGGAGGCAGAGGTAGGAGGATCTCTGTGAGTTCAAAGCCAGCCTGAGCTACTAGTGCCAGTTCCAGTCAAGCAACAAAGCGACACAGAGAAACCCTGTCTCGAAAAAACATAAACAAAACACACACACACACACACACACACACACACACACACAGTCCATGCTCAGCAGTATACTGCCAACACAAAAGTAACTCAGGGGTGTTTATGGACATTTATTTTGCTTTGTCAGGGGTTTTTAACCTTATAGTTCTTAGTTCTTTTGCTTAGATATTTTTTGTCCTTTTTTATAAATTCTCTTGTACAATACAGCAGGATTGCAGCTTCCCCTCTGTCCTCCCCTCCCATGTTTAGTTGATATCACAAGGAGGACGACTCTTTTCTGAAGGGAAATGAAGGAACAGTGATCTGAGGGAGTAGGAGGAGACTCTTTTCTGAACGGAAATGAAGGAACAGTGATCTGAGGGAGTAGGGAGGTGGGAAGTATGTGGTTCCTTGATGATGATATCTAACTCAATTTTCTTCACTCTTTCTGAATATTGTGTCAGTGGATGAGAACAACATTGAACATCTGCTGCACTGCTATGGACTGAGTAGTTCTGCCTTTATTTCTCTGCCTTGGTGTACTAAAGTGCCTGAAGCAGTGAGCTAGTACCACAGTCTCTTTCCCATAAATTACTCCATTTAGGTATTTTAATCATAGTGAAACAAAAATAACTAACACTGAGTCCAATTAAAGGAGACACATTTGAAATGGCATGGACATTAGCTGAAGTAAATTGTAGGGAGGACTGCTGCCTTCTCAGGAATTTGGGCTTACTTCAGGTGAGAAAGCCAATGAGTCCACGGACCTATATACCAAAGGAAGTGATGCCTTTTTAATTCCTGTCACCAACATGAGGCATGAACAGAAGGTAATGCATTAATGAACTAGGCATGTAATAAAATAAACTTTGGTAAATGTGCCCCTCTCATATAATGGGAAAACTACACCAGCCAAGTTCCAAAATTTAACAATAGAAAAAGCATAGACTAACAGAATAAGTGTTGAAGCAGGATCCACCCTTCTGTTACAACCAAGAAACACATATCGACATCAAGGTATATATTACCTCAGGACAAAAGGATAAAAACAGATATTGCAAGCAAATTGACTTAAGAAGTAAACAGTTGTAGCCATTTTAATATTGAAAAAAAGATAGATTTCAAACAAAACATACTCATCAAAGAAAAAAAATCTACCAAGAGGACATTGGGATTTTTAACATCTATGCACCAAACACCATAACATCCAAGTTCATAAAAGAAACACAAATACAACTAACTAAAGTCATGTATTGACTCTCAAACACTGACAGTGAGAAACTTACATGCCCTACTCTCATCAATAAACGAACTATACAGACAGAAAACTAAACAGAAAATTGCTGGAGCTAGCAAATACTATAAACCAAATATACCTTACAGATATTTATATAACATTTCACCCAAACACAAAAGAATGTACATTTTTTCTTAGCACCTCATTGAACTTTCTCCAAAACTAACCACATACTCAGATACACATCAAGTCTCAATAAAGAGAAGAAAATTGAAAAAACTCCCTGTATCTGATCTGACCACCAGAGATTAAAACTGGTTGTTAGCAACAAGAGAAATAATAGAAGGATTAAAAACTCATGGAGCTATAGTAATGAAACCAGTGTGTTATTGGCCCTAAAACAGACATTTTGATCAATGAAAATAAATTTAAGACCCAAACATAAAACTACCCACATACAAACACCTGACTTTTGATAAAGCCAGAAATGCATGCTGGAAAAAAAGGTTGTTTAACAAATGCTACTGGTCAAAATGTAGGACTACTATTCAAAAACCCCAACAGATTAAATTTCTCACCCTGTACAAAACTCTACTTCAAAAGGATCAAAGACCTGATCACAAAACCAAATATACTGAAACTGGTAGACGAGAAAGTGGGGAATAGCCTTGAACATATTGGCACACACAAAAAAAAAATCTTTCAGAAGGGAACACCAGTAGCACATGCACAAAAGGCAACAGTTAATAAAGGGTGGCATGAAACTGAAAATGTGGTAAACTACAGAATTGAAAAAGAATTTTCACAAATCAGTTACATACCTAATGTCTCTATAACCCCCTCCAAAGAAAATAACAATTCCTAGATATCAAGAGAAACAAGTAACCAAATTTCAAATTGTGATACACATCTAACTTGATTTCCCAAAATAGGAAACATATGTGACTGTGAAATACTTGAGTGTTCAGCATCTTTAGTCATCAGAGAAAGACAAACCAAAATTACATTGATATTCCACCTTACATCTGTCAGATGGCTAAGATCTACAAAATAAGCAACAGCTCATGGTGGGGAAGACCTGAAGAATGGGAAATCTTGTTCAGTGATTGATGCAAGCTTGTCCAGGCACAGTGGAAAATAATGTGGAGTTTGTCCAGAAGATGAGAATAGAATGATTTCTTTAATTATGCCACTCTTGGGTATATACCCAAAGAAAAGTTAATCCTACCTCAGGGAAGCTTGCTCAACCATGTTCATTTTTGTTTTACCAATGATAGTTAGGAAGCAGAAATAGCCAAATATCCTTCAGCAGAAGAATAAATGAATAAATTGGTTTACATTTACAGAATGGAGTATTAATCAGATTAAAAACTGAAAAGCCTGGAATCCACAGGTAAATGGATGAAACTAGAAACAAACAAACAAGCAAGCAAACAAAAACTTCCTGAGTAAGGTAATCCAGACCCAGAAAGATAAATGTGATTATGTATTCACTTACATGAGGCTATTAGTTGTTAAGTCAATGATAAGAAAGCTACAATCCACAGAACCACAGAGGCTTGGTATAGTGTAATAAATTAGGGAGGACAAATACTTCACTCTGGGAAGGAGAAGTGAAATAGTTCTTGATGGATGGGGTGTTTTAGTAGGAGGATCAAATGGAGAAGGGGAGGGAAGAAGTGGACAAGGAAAGGAATAGGAAATATGCTTCTAAATTTAGGGGCCATTCTTGATGCAGTAATGAAACCTAATAGTGTAGAATTCTTCTAAAATATATACACTTTAGAAAGCGATCTAAATGAAACTGAAAAATTGGGGAACAAATCCCAAACTGGATATCTCCTGTCACCAAATGATGCCTCCAGTACCAGGACTGAGGTACATATAACTCAGTTGGTAGCCAAAGTGTTCTGAAGGGAATCCTTAAGCAATCCAGGCTGCTACCAAAATGGTAGCTTGCTATTCACAAACTAACAGCAAGGCCCCATTGTTGAAGACAACACCTACACAATTCATCGAACATGGAGAAGTCAAGCAGGTATATACTTAGAACCTTTTCCCCTATGGGTTAGTGTTTTTGGTAGAAGGAGGGACTCTGCAGGATATGAAGAGAGAAACATAAACATCAACTCAGCCACAAACCCTTTGATTTAAAATGGAGTCCTGACTGTCAGGTAAGCTATTATGGTAGTGACACAAAGCTTTTGGCGGTAACAAACAATATCTGATTTGTCTTAACACCCCCTCCATATGAGATAGAATCCACAACTGACAATAATTGGTTGACCATGAACTTGAAGCTAGATTGCCCAGGGACGTAAGGTAAAACCAAATTCCACTGTCCTAAAAATAGGAATGTGCCAATAAAATGGCTCCTTATAACATTCACTTATGCTCCCAGACTAGGGCCTTGCTCAGCTGTCATAAAAAAAGCTCTCTCCTGCTGCAGAATGGAAGGAATACAGGTATCAGACTGCGAGTGAAAGACCTTGAAACAATAAGCCCCAAGTGGATGTCTCCATCCAGTCCCTCCCCTTATCGCTCAGGGAACAGTAAGGGAGAGCAAACAGAGAGTTTCAAGGCCATGGGGTGAAGGAAACCAAGTAAACCAGGCCCTCTAGACACACCAGGACCAGTTCACTTATAAACTCGGAGATACCGAGGCAACATGCACAGGGCATGAATGGATCTGCATTATATGGAGTCTTAGGACTAAAAGAGGAAGGAGACATGCCCTCCATCCCTAGCCTAGATACCATCTCTGATTGAAGACTACTTGCAAATGAAAATTTAGTTTCCTCCAATGGAGTCTCACTGGGACAAACTAGTCTTAAGGTTATACTGTGTGTCCTACAGTAGATAGTCAACAGAAAATAAACTCAATTGGCATCTTTGGAGGCTCTTTGTCTGATAATCTTATTTTGTGTGTTTGTGTGTGCATGTATGTATCTTTCTTCTTTCTGTTTACCATACGATGGCTTCCAATTTAGTATTTTTTTTAGGATTTCTGAGTGTGAAGAAGTGGGTCTATGTTTCTTCTGCTTTTCTTGGACCCTCTTTATTCTGTTTGTTCTCCAATTTTGATATGTTAGATTTTGTTTTATCTTACTATATTCTGTTCTATTCTATTTAATTTGATTTTGTTATTATCTCTTAGAATCTTCTCTCTTTTCTAATGAGACACAGAAATGGAGCAGAATCAGATGGGAGAAGTGGGGACAAACTGGGAGGAGTAGAGGGAAGGGGGGGAAGTCATTAACACCCAACATGTGAAAATTAATCTATTTTCTTTAAAAACAAGATATAAAATATGTAAATAATTTCCAATAAAATAAATTTAAGTATTTTATTATGCATAAGTTATGATAATCATGATGATGATGATGGTGATGTCAGTTTAATGCATGATAGTGCTATTGAGGAAGAAGACTCTCAGTTGAGACAACGACTTTGTAGTTTGGCCTGTGGGCAACCTTTTGATTTATTTTCATTAACATTTGATCTGAGTGGGTGTAGCTCACAGGGGGAATTATTATTCCTGGAATAGTGGTCCTCAGTGCTATAGGAAAACAGGCTGAGCAAGCCATATAGAACATGCCAGTGATCAGCAGTTTTCCATGGTGTCTGCGTCGTTCCCTACCCCTAAATTCCTAAACTCCCTGGAATAATAATCAAACTGTAAGATGAAAGCAACCTTTTCCTCTCCAACCTTCTTTCCATCATGGTGTTTGTTCATAGAAATAGAAATTCTAATTAAAACAATATGTATCATTTTGCTTTTATCTTATTAAGGTTTTAATCATTGAAAGTATTGTCACATTATATTAGTACAATTACACATGTATTCAATTTGTGAACTAATGATAAAATGTCCATATCTGCCCAATATTACATTGACATTAGTATTATTCAGAGTATTTACAGACTGAATCTTCAGTGCTCTGGCACTGAAAAATGCATCCTTTGATTTTCTAGATTAAATTAACATCAATTTATTTCTTGTTGACAAATGTTATGCTTTAAAAATATCGTTTGATCTGCCTTCTGATGAAAACCAAATCAGGCACAAACTTTCAAATTTTAATTTATAAGAGGTGATTATGATCAAAGTACTTACATGCATGTCTGAAAATGTCACAATGAAACCCATTATTTTATAATTAATAAATGCAAATAAAATGTTAAATTTTAATTAAAAATGTCAACAGTATCATTGATTTATTAATCATACTTTCCTAAGTTTAATTAATAATTTTAAAGAACTTTATTTTTTCTATACACAACATTTAAAACAGATTCATATGAATGAATAAATGTTAAAAATTTTATAGAAGCACATACTTGGTCAGGGTTAGGAAGAGTCACTGTTTAAATGTAAATAAGCCCAACAGTTAAATAAAACCACACTAATTATGATCTGAGTTAAACTTCCCATTTTGTAAACTAATTGGTCATTTCACTAACATTCTATATTGAAAGCATTCTGAGAAGTATGATTCTGTAGTTGAGTAAAAGCTATTGTGCCTAGAAATACATTGAGTTTTTATCAAATACATATGCTAAGATTCTATCTGGCTTTAGTACAAAAATTGCTGTGCAGCTGGAAAAGTTGGCTTCATTTAATAAGATATGTGTCTTATTGTATGGTTATAAATGAAAAGTACAACATATATACAAAGAAACCCAAAGGAGGAGGATAGCTCTGTTTGTTCTTATTGCTACAGTGCAACTAGTTACATATGGAGATAGAAAAAGAGCTAAGAGTTGACAGTAATCATGTTAAAGGAATATAATATTGGCAAAATAAATCTTAAAAATAATTAAGAAATGAATTCTGATGGACTATGAGCAAAATCTATCATCAGAAAAAAATGAATGGATGCAGTTTGTCAGTAAAGATGGAAGTTGGTTAGACGAATATATTTTTGGTTGAATCTAAGATTGTAATATAATGAGTGATCTTTTAAAGTTTTGTGGGGTTTTGTTAGTCTATTCTACTCCAAGCTCAGTTCTGTTGTAATAGTAGTGGCGGGGCTGCATCCCCAGCACCCCGGCCACCTGCTAGCTTTACACCAAAAATAACAACTCACAAACTGTATTCTTTTAAACACTGCTTGGCCCATTAGCTTTAGCCCTTACTGGCTAATTCTGATATCCCGATCAACCCATCTCTAATAAACTGTGTAGCACCGGTCTTACCGGGAAAGATTCAGCATGTCTGACCTGGCGGCTTGCTTCATCACGTGCGTCTGCCCGGGAGAGGGGAGCTTGGCGTCTGAGAGGAGCTATGGAGTCTGTCTGAGGCATCTTACCTCACTTCCTCTTCCTCCTAGCATTCTGTTCTGTTTACTCCTCCCACCTATGTTTTAACCTATGAGGCCAAGCAGTTTCTTTATTATAATAACCAATGATTTTCCTCCATCATTTCTGTTCATCCATCCTGATACAGAGGGCAAATCCAGCTTGGTTCACAAGGAAGTAAGGTCTCCTAAGTACTAGCCCCGGCTAGCTCAGTCGGTAGAGCATGAGACTCTTAATCTCTGGGTCATGGGTTCGGGCCCCACGTTGGGTGCCATTCTGTTGTGATAGGAGCGGCGGGGCTGCGTCCCCAGCACCCTGGCCGCCTGGCTAGCTTATGCCCCGAAATAACAACACACAAATTGTATTCTTTTAAACACTGCCTGGCCCATTAGTTTCAACCTCTTAACCCATTTCTAATAATCTATGTAGCACCACAAGGTGCGCTTACCAGGAAGATTCTAGCCTACGTCCATCCTGGGTCGGAGTTCATTGCTATCGTGTCTGCCCGGGAGAGGGGAGCATGGCGTCTCTGCTCCAGAGAGCAGAGCTGTCGAGTCTGAGCTCACTTCCTCTTCCTTCCAGCATTCTGTTCTGTTAACTCCTCCCACCTATGTTTTAACCTATGAGGGCCAAGCAGTTCCTTTATTACTTAACCAATGAAATCAACAGATTGATATATGACACTCTCACATAATTTCCCCTTTTTCTGTTTAAACAAAAAAAGAAGGCTTTAACTTTAACAGAGCAAAATTACATATAACAAAACAGTTATCAAGCAAGAATTACAGTTACAATATTTATATCTATTTTATCTTTTATCATAACAATGGAAAACTATAACTATAACATCTATCTATTCTTCAGCTCCATCAAAGACCTAAGTAAATGTAAGTAAATCAAAGACCTAAGTAAATTTTGTAAGTAAGCAACTTACAAAACTCTAGAAATCACAGAGACATCTCACTGCCTGGACAGTCATCCAAAGTTCCTCTGTACCGTTGGAGCATCCATCTTCAGCCTACAGGCCCATAGTTTCCAGCAGACATTTCCATGAAGCAGGAAATTTCAAAGGCAGTCACTATCTGCTTGTCCTGAAGAATGTCTTGCAGACTCTTTCATGAATCAGGAACCCTGAAAGATCATCTCACCTTTAGGCAAGTTCAGCAGTCCTCTCTCTGCTGGTTCTCTGTGTCCAGTTTATGCAACAGTCCAGGCAAGAGCAGTTTCTTGCCCAAATGGCTATCAAACTCCATAAGGATCCTCTTCGATGCCCATCTTCTTCTTGAAGTAGATTGGTGCTGCCAGGAGCAAAGTGTCTCATTGTCATGAAAAGTCCTAAATTATTAAAACATTTAAAAATGCCATATTCTGTAGTCTTTGAAAGATATGAAAAATGCCTATCTAAAATATAGCTATGTACATCTAGAAAATCTAACTAACATAACTACAAGCTTGACTATTATTGATGATTATCCATTAACAACCTATATACATTACATTTTTAAATGAACTACACAATCACAATACCTTAATCAGGATCAGAAATACATATACATATAACAAAATTGACCTTAAATTTAAATCACTAAAGCAAAATCCATATCAATGCAAATTATTTATATCTATATTATATCACCCTTTAAATATTTTATGCAGTTAATTTGTAACACACCTAATACTTTGAATAGAAGATACATTCGTTCTCATTTTGATTTCATGGTACTAATACATCATTATTTGGAATTGATTGAAAATAAAAATAAAATGAAACAAAAACAAATGCTTGTCAGAGGAGAATTTGTTAGTGAGTTATTAATGATATTCCAATATTGCACTGTTAGTTCTTGCTGTGTAACCAGTGACTACAGACTGCAGGATTATTAGATTATTATTGTCTCACAATCTACCAATGTTTCCCGATGTTTCACTAGTTTGCTTGTGCATGGCCTCCCAAGGCAGAAGTAAAGATAGCAAGAGGGTCTAGGTTATCATATATTTACTGTTAATATCCTGGAGTTTGGAGAAATTGTGGTGGTTTCATTTGAAAAAAAAAAGTCTGAGAGACACTGATCTTAAGGTCACAACCTTTTGAGTAGTGCTGACTCAAGAATTTCACCTTTCAACCCCAACTGCATCTAAAATCTTTTCCCCTTGCCTCGTCATGAGAATGCTTCCTCATCACCACACCAACATTCCACCCGCTGTCGAAAGCAAGTGGAAGTCAAACCTTGGAGAGGACTGATACTACTAGTCACTATTTCTCCCTTGTAATACCCACTGTTTATTTTTCTGCTCTCTGAAAATACGTTTATCCCTTCCTAAGGTTCTGATGTGCTGCATCATATTAGAACAATTGCCCACTTTTGAAAACTCTCCTTATATAAAACTACATCTCATCATCTCACTAACACCGGCTTCCAATCTTATAAATCTCAAAGGTCATAGTCTAAATCAGATATGGATGTGTTTCCAAATGTCATCTAGAGTTGCTGTCTGTATTTATACACATAGGAAAGCAAGATTCTGTGTTTTTCTTTCCCTGACTTCTCCAAGCTCCTTTTTCTCTCTATCCCCTGAAGATTCCACAAGGAGGAGAGAGGAAAAGGAATATCAGTCATAGAAAATAACTTCAATGGAAAGAAACTAAGTAGTCAAGGTAGTGCTGTGGAATCCAGTTGGCAAGTGCTGAGTAGGTTTCATTACCCAGGAACAATCCACCCTGGTTTGGGCTGACATGCCTCAGCTCTTTTTTCCTCTGACCTATCAGTCACCCCACCTTTCTCAAGGAAGAAAGTATGTCTGTACAGAAGATTAGTTCCAAGAGCTTTGTTCTGCCCAGGCTTTTTTTCTTTTTTCTCCTTGTGGGTTGAAAACTTTTGTGATTTTGTGCTTACCAAGTTTCTTTCAATTCCGGGCATCAATCCTGTTTGCTGCAGTAAATTTCTCAAGACCATTCTGGTCTTGTGAGAAATTCTGAGGATTTCTGTCTATTAGACAAAAGCTATATCACAGACCTTTGTCTATGCTTTGACTCATGCTGAGATGTTTCAGAGACAACACCCTCAAACTTCATAGACACCTTCTGATATGGGTAAAAAGATATAATGTCACACCATAATCCCCTGAGAGGATCCGCTCTAGTAAGAATTTGCCCTTCTGATCAATCTGTTATTTCCACTGATGTTAAAAGCACACATTCCTCTTCCCTCTTCACTAAAGTTCTGATGGGTTTTTTATCATAGAACTTTGAAAGATAATGAACTTTTCTTTCTGATACGTAGTTCTTTATTCAAGTTACCATATATTGCCTTATGTTTTAGTGTAAGATAAAAATGTTTACTTGAAAATGCCTGGCAATATATTCCTTCTCATCATTTGAAAATCCCACTGTCTTGTTAACACCAAGATGTATTCTTTTTAACCTTTGTGCACTATGAAAGAAGAATCCATTTTTTAGTTTCCAATACTATATACTTGCTGGTTTTTTTTTTTTTGAGCCAATATTGATAGCATCCTGGGAGCCAGATGAAAGCAAGAAGATTTAGGCTTTGTGCAAAGGGATTTCAACTTCATCATAATCCTGAAAAGTCTTCTTTCTTATGCCTCAAACTGACCCCCCACTTTACATTTCTATTTAGGCTTCTGCTACACTTTTATTCAACTTTATAAAATACACACTCTCAGTAACATAATGGCGTGAATGTAAGAGCATAAGATATCATAAAGTTGCTATTCACAGTACTCATCACTGAAAATGCAGAAAACAATTTAGTTATATTATCTGTGAAAGATACTATGAATGTTCCTACATTGTTAATCTTCTATAGATCCTATTTCCAGCTTATGGGTTAATGGAGAAATTTAACTCTTTAAGAAAGTCAATGTCAGGTCATCTCCTAGAAAGTTTCCGTCTATTACATACATATCTGTTTCACAACATAGATGTTTGTATCAAGGTCAGTAGATGCTTTTCCTGTTTCTTATTTCACCTGCTTTTTCTTTTAATGATCTAAAAACTTCTTAAATGACTTGTCTAATTAGCTAATTGTATTTGATGAGGTGAACAATGGTTTGGGCTTCAGTTTGATCTTAAAGATTATTTTAACTTTATAATACATTATAATTTCATTTGGTAAAGAGGCCTCATTTAAATCTATATAGTATGGTGTGTGTAGAAACAGGTGTATACATATGTGCACAAAGTATATAGCTATATGTACATATAAAATTTGTATATCACTAAATTATTTTAAAGTTTGCCACTTCTCACTCATTTCATATTTCATCACTGTCACACAGACACAGACACACACACACACACACACACATACCAACAGGCTGGTCATGAAACAAGATACTATTATACAATATTTCTTCTACATGTAAATCTTTTTTTCTCTTCCCCAATCTTGATTACTTCTCCTTATTAAAAACATTAAATTTGTCTGTATTATAAGACCTTTTATATTCTGCATATTCAGCTAGAGTCAGTCTCTATCTTTACCAGCAGATTTAATTCTAAACTGAAAATTGGATGAACTTTTATGGCTTGTTTCTGTTTTCAAGCCCTCACTATATTTCAAACCTTCAAATGTTGGATGGTACTTTTATCCATCTTTGTGTGTTCAGAATTTCATGCCTCATTCAAATACTATAATTTCTTATAAAGAACAAGCAAAGCAAATAGCAGGTTTGATTCTATATATGTTGATGACTACATGCTGAGAACAAAATTTATAGTCAATATGAGTTAGAAATTGAGGGTAAAGACTATTATTTCAATGAATACATGAATTTATCAATTGCAATATATCTATGTATTTATGAAAACAATCTCTAAATATAATACTAACAGTTATTGTTGATTTAAACCATACTTAAACTTACTTCAGTATACATGTAAAGTAAAAGCTAATATTGAATAAAATATCTAGGTTTCCCTAAAATTCTAATATTATTTAGGAAATAGATGAACTTCTTTTTAAAAATCTGTTTTTCTGATGTAAATATCTAGTATTCTAATATGTAATACAATTTTTATTTATATGATCTATATTGGTCTTTACACTTTGAAAAAATCAATATTTTGGGAATCATAAGAAATTTTTAAAATTTTTTTTTATTTTGTTTTATATGTCTGATTACTTTACCTATATGTGTGATTCCAGATTTCATATTTGCCTGTTACCTAAGGAGGTCAGAAAAGGGCATGGGATTTCCGGGATTGGAAGTTATGAATGGGATGGTTGTGAGGCACTGTGTGGATGCTAGGAACTAAACTGTGGTTATCTGCTATAGTAATGCCTGTAACAAATTGCTCGTGCTCTGCTAAGAGATAATTTGTTATATTTATATGATGTAGAATGATAAGATAAAACTAATTAGCATATACATTGCCTCATCATTTTATCAAGTTTGAAATTTGTTAATTTTTGAAAGTCTTTTTACTTATTTTTCTTTACCTTGTTTCTTTTCCCTTCCTTCTGTGAATGTATGTTTGTAGATTAAAGGAAAATCTCAGCTACAATTTCTCAAGAACACCCTATATGTAATCATTTTTTTCCTAAAGCATGGTCTCACTGTGTAACATTTGTAGTCTAAAACGTACTGTGTAGACCAGGCTGTCTTAAACTCATAGGCCTTTCTTGGCCCCTTGAGCTCTACCATTAAAGGTGTGAATTACTATACCAGGCTTTTCTGCCTTATTTTAAAAGGTCTCTTTTCAGTCTGGTACTTACCCATTGGGTTATATGCTTCCTGGCTAGTGATCTTCTTAGCTATTTTCTCATGTGATATAGTTTTACCATCGCCACACCCAGCACTTTTATGTGGGTTCTGGGTTTGTAAGTAGTCCCTTTCCTTGTGTGGCAAGTATTGCCTGTCGAGTCATCTTTTCAACCTCAGTTCTTTTGCAATACACTACTTGCTATTGTTTCCTGAATCATCCCAATGCACAATCAATAACACAAATATATCCTGTTTGTCTAGGATACAGTGGAAGAACATTGGCAAAAAGTGGGTCTATATGATGTTGGATTATTATTGCTGATCATCTTCCATTCTTGCAGTGTTCCTTAACTGCTCATTGAAAGAATGAGAATGACTACCTGATGGGAAATGACAATTTACTATATCTTCAAATACACAATTACCTCAGCAGAATTTTAATTTCTATGGTATATAGTTTAGTGAATGAAGGGACACTTCAAGTTAGTTGTAAACCAGGTGATTAGCATGGCATAGCCTTCTTATTCAAAATCATTTATGCATTCATTATCCCCCATAGGTCTGAAAATGTTTATTATTAAAATTTACACAAGCAATAATTTTGTGTAATAACCAATACTCATCTAAAACATTCATATATAGGTAATTTAGCATATGAACAGTGAAAATTAGTATACTTCTGCATCTTCCCATGATGTCATTGTACTATTTGTTCCCAATGTTTTCTACCTTTTGGTATTCTCACTATTATATTTAATTCACTTTCATATCTTGTCAAATATAAATTTGTACTTTTAGTATTTCGTTTTTTAACAAATGACATATTCATAAATGTAAATATAAAGTGATAGATTTGAGTATTTCTTTGAATTCTATCAAACATTGTTCATTTGAAATGTAATAAGGTAATAGAGTAATATAGATACATGTAAGAGGGAGGTTCGCTTGTTCATCCCAGCTGCCCAGTTAGCTTAGCCCCAAAATAACCACACAGAAACTGTTTTAATTAAATCACTGCTTGGCCCATTAGCTCTAGCTATTTATTGAATAACTGTTATATTAATTTAACCCATTTCTATTAATCTGTGTAGCGCCATGTGGCAGTGGCTTACCAGCAAAGATTCAGCATGTCTGCCTCTGGCCATGGACCCATGGTGTCTCTCTGACTCTGCCTCTTTTCTTCCAGTATGCCATTTAGTTTTCCCCACTTCCCTAAGTTCTGCCTTATCAACAGGCCAAAGCAGTTTCTTTATTCATTTACCAATGAAAACAACACATAGACCTCCCACACCAGATATATGTTTTACTTTTAAGCAAGATGAATAATATTTCTCTATTCAAATACATAATAAAAATAATAATTATGGATAGAGAAATTTTCCTGTAATATCAGGCTGTGATAGATTTTTTCCACTTAGAGAAAATTTTTGATGTACCTTGATTATATTCAACCCTCCTTAATCCTCCCAGATCCAGCTTACTTCCTACCCTACTCTGTATTCTCTTCTTTTTTCTTTTTTTGAGTCTATTTTGTGTTGCCCACATACACTGGCATTTGGTCAATGGACAAGGAGACCCATCCTTAAAGAAAGTTCTCTCTCTTGAAGCACTAAATGTTCAATAGCTCTGTTGCTGGTTTGCCGTTTCTGTGCTGGGATTTTGCCAGACTTGACCTTGTGAATGGTTCACAGATATGAAATGATGATTGCTTTTTTCTTCCAGCACCATGCACAACATGGTCCAGGACTATGAAAACTATCCAGTTAGGATGAAACTTTCATGCAAATAATACCTAGATTTCATCATGTCCTGTGACCAACCCTAGTAAATGCCATCTTAAGTAATAGGACATTATGGTCATGTTCAGGAGAGTAATGAGTAACAGTGGGAGCAGTCAGTAATTTTTAGGTCTATGGAACCTACTGGGCAAAAATTCCAAAAGAGGTAACTTATTCCCAATATGAAGCAATTTTTAAGGGGGTGAAGCTATGATGTCTACTAGGTAAATAATTTAACCATAGATATTAACTCAGTTTAAATACATAATACACACACACATACATACATACATACACACTCTTTGAGAAGCAGGTTTCCATGTGGTTTATTTCAAAAGCTCCTTACTGTTATGCATGTTTTCATTCTCCTGTTCCCTCCCATACTCCCAGCTAACACCCCATTTGACCTTCCCTAATCTATTTGTTTTGAATCCCTATATCTGTGTATTGTTTCTTCCTTTCCTTGAAAACTTCTTCCCCAGTCTCTTAAAAATACCCTAATATATAGTGGAATTCCTTATGGAATACTCATATGTAACATGTCAAAAGTATCATCTACGAATCAGAGAAAACACAGGACAGGAACCAAAAGCTATGGAGAAACCCTGTCTTGAAAAATCCAAAAAAAAAAAAAAAAAAAAAAAAAACCAGAATATTTTTTTTTGCTTGGAGGCATCCCGGTGGTGAACAGGTCACCCAGCAGAGGATGTAAGGAATTGGCGAGGGAAGGAAAAGAGTCAGGCCACGGTGGTTAGGAAAATTTGCAGCCTGACTGACCAGCAACCAGAATGCTTCTCGATCTATACAGAATTTAGTAAGCAGGGATACAGTCATTTTCTTCCAAAAGATAGCTCATTTTTTGACATGGGTTTTACTTCCTTTTGCTCATCTCTTAGTCATCATTAATAAACTATGACAGAACAGAGTTATCATTTCCAATCATTGTCTCTCAAGTTTTTACATCACTGATAAACAGAGTTATCATTGTAACTCATTAACCCCATAACCCAATTTTTTAAGAATCTGGAGCCATTGACAGCCTGTTCTCAGTCTTGAAGCTTTTGTGGCAACAAGAACACTAGACTAATACTAAATCTTCAAGCTATTCCAGGAATAGTGCCATGTCCCAAGTAATGTAGTATTAACTCTTAATGGTCAGAGTTGCCTAGAAAATTCCTCAGGCCAAAGCTGTTGTGGATATATATACAATTTGTCTTTATGTCTAATCCTGGCATTCTGTTGTTCCTTGGTCATATGACACCACAGTGGTTTTTCATATGCTAACTTTTCTAAGAAAGGGAGATCCTAATATCTCATTCTTCTATCATTTTTTCACTTCATACTTTGCACATCAATATAAGTTTTTGAGTAGGGCAGAAATAGCTTCAGCTAATCTAACTTTATTGCTGTTGATACCAAATAATTGCCTGGGTGTATACTAAGAAGAGAATTGCAATCTGATCTGTGGCCACTCCTCTAGCCCACTGAAATTTAATACATTTTTGAGTTTTGATTTTGCTTTGACTATCTTGTTCCTAGATAAATACAGGGACAGATATTTCAAGGATATCTCATAGCCTAATAAAGATACCTCTGAATTCTTTATGTGTGTCACAAGCTGCAAGGCATAAGGAACACCTTCAATAGATAAGGATATCACCCTAAAAGTGGGAATGTTCAGGATTTCCCTGAGGAAACTTAGAAGCAATACTTTTGGGAAAAGGCATAAATGATTCATAAGAAATTTTCATTAATTCAATATCTCCAAATGGTACAAATATTTAAAGTTTCCCAAGTATGCAACAAGTAGAAATAAAGAACAAAGGCGGCATGGCAGCCATGATGGGCTTAGCTTTGCTAAATCTTTGTCAAGTAACAGTGCTGATTTTATAACTGCTGCCATTCCCAAAAGCTATTGTTGTGCCAATTGTCCATTTGTGCTTCATCTTTAAAATTCCACATTCAGTACAATGTCACAGTTTTAAATCTGTTGTTTCTTTTCTATATTTTTATTTTTTTTTTGTTGCTCGCTGTATATTCTAAATATTAACACTCCGTCACATATTGATCTGGTAATGATTTTCAAGTTCTCTATATTGCTTTCTTCAATGAGTTTAAGCATTTTCCCCTACCTTCTGTTCCATTAGATTTAGGGTATCACACCTTATGTTGAGGTGTTTGATTGAAGTGCGATCCTAATTAATCTTAACAATAAACACCCAGAGTCAGATATTAGGATGGAAGCTGAAAAATCAGAGAAACAGTCACTTTTTATCTGTATACAATCTCAGACAGAATGGATACCCCAGTCTCTATGAGTCGTCAGACTGAAGATTGAAAGATTCTGTCTCCACCCACCTTATACTCTTGTCTGAACCTTGCTAATGTTGGGAAAAAAAGGCATGAGACTCCCATGTGCCTTTATCAAAGGTATGTCCTACCATGTGCTCCCAAGTTCTGGGGTCAAAGGTGCAAGCCACCTCTGTTCCTACTCTTTTTCTCTTTGACTGGTTCAATCTCCTGTATCCCAGGGTGGCCTTAAATTCCCGATCTTTCTGCTTGCTTCTCCCAAGTGCCACCACTCTCTGGCCTCAATGGTTAACTAGTGGCAAACTCCACCCTCTGATTTCAAGGCAAACTTTATTTGTCAGAACACAAACAAAATATCATGTAAAACTTTATCCATTGGGAATTGAATTTTGCACATGAAGAGAATATCAAGTTTCATCCTACTACATTTAGTAATAAAAATCCTGCAGATCCTATAGAGGCAAGAGACATGTCACAACATAATAAAGGCAAGATCCAGCAGCCCATAACAAAAATTTTGCAACACAAAGAAAGACAAAAGGCAGCTCCCCTAAAATTACAAACAAGAGAAGGATGTCTATACTTTTCCATCTTGTTAACTATAATTTTTTAAGTCTGACCTAGAACAATAAGACAGGTTAAGAGTAGAGAGTGATACAAATAATGAAAGAGGAAAACAAGGTATCATTATTTACAGTTATTCTTCTGTATGTAAAATCTGAACATATTCCCAGAAAAAATCCTACAGGAGATAAATACAATATACAAAGTAGAAACATAGCAAGCAAACACATAAACTCTGTTAGCCTAGGTGTACACAGATCACAAGAATACTGTGAAAGAAAGAAGGAAGCAGTATTATCCACAATGCCTACAACAACAACAAAACACAAGAATATGTTTTCAGCATCAAATAATTATTTTATTTATTTATTTTTGTATTAATTCTATTTATTTATTTATTGAAGATTTCTGCCGCCTCCCATTTCCCTCCCCCTTCCCCAATCAAGTCCCCCTCCCTTGTCAGCCCAAAGAGCAATCAGGGTTCCCTGCCCTGTGGGAAGTCCAAGGACCACCCACTTCCATCCAGGTCTAGTAAGGTGAGCATTCAAACTGCCTAGGCTCCCACAAAGCCAGTACGTGCAGTAGGATTAAAAACCCATTGCACGGAAGCACAATTCTTAGTTAACGGAGCCACCTTAGGGTTGGCAAGAGACTTGAACCCAGAGAGGCTCCCAGGATCCCAAGGCGAGGTCCCCAGTTAGTTCCTTGGGCAGCTGAGGATAGGGAACCTGAGATGACCCTATCCTACAGCAATGCTGACGAATATCTTGCATATCACCATAGAACCTTCAGCTGGTGATGGATGGAGATAGTCACAGAGACCCACACTGGAGCACCGGACTGAGCTCCCAAGTTCCCATTGAGGAGCGGAAGGAGGGAGAACATGAGCAAGGAAGTCAGGACCACGAGGGGTGCACCCACCCACTGAGACAGTGTGGCTGATCTATTGGGAGCTCACCAAGGCCAGCTGGACTGTGACGGAAGAAGCATGGGATAAAACTGGACTCTCTGATCATGGCGAACAATGGGGGCTGACGAGAAGCCAAGGACAATGGCCCTGGGTTTTGATCCTACTTCATGTTCTGGCTTTGTGGGAGCCTAGCCAGTTTGGATGTTCACCTTCCTAGACATGGACGGAGGGGGGAGGACCTTGGACTTTCCACAGGGCAGGGAACCCTGACTGCTCTTTGGACTGGAGAGGGAGGGGGGGAGGAGTGGGGGGGGAGGGGGAGAAGGGTGGGAGGAGGGGGAGGGAAATGGGAGGCGGGGAGGAGGGGGAAACGTTTTTTTTTCTTTTTCTCAATAAAAAAAAGAAATATATATGCAACAAAATTGGCCTTAAATTTTTATCAATAAACAAAGATTCATACCAAAAAAAACCCATTGCCATTGTTCTTGAGTTCTCAGTAGTCCTCATTGTCCGCTATGCAAATGCAGTAGCAATTATTATACATAAAAACATACAAATAAAACTGCAATTGTTACATAAATGTATCCATTTTCTCCCTGTTGACTAGAAATCCTTGTTCCCCTGCTCTGTCTCTTATACTGTCCAAAGAGTTTAAACTCAATTCATTTATATTCATTGACATCATTTTCTGCTTTTCTTAGTGATTTTCTTTACTCTGAAAGCAGTCCTATCTGTCCACTACTCTATGTATCAGTGTGTAGAAAAGTTTAAATAATGAATCAAGACAAGCAATAATAAGTGATACTTAAACAGCTTTTTCCCCAAAGTGATTATCCTGCTTACTTTTTAAATTTACTTAATTTTAAAAGAGATTTGGTTTATTACAACTTCTTTTGAAGAATGATTATACATATCGTTTCTACCCAAATAGTTGTTCAAAATGTTGCCACAGAATCACTGCTGGCAAATCCTCTGTAATTTTCAAACTTTATCTTCCACGAACACCAGAAATGTTTAAACATTCTTACTTCCTAAGCACTGACTTCCCAGCGCTGTAAAGTCTTACAAAGCATGCCTCATTAATAGATTCCACTGCTCTTTCTAGGTGTGCTCATTTTATCCAAAGTGTCTTCCAAATAGCTATTACCTATTCAACTTCTTTTGCCATTTTGATTCTTTTTTTTTTTGTTTTTGATTTTGTTTTTCAGTTTGTCCTCATCAGCACGACTTTTTTATTTAGTAAACACTTTGTTCTGTGGTTTCAGAACACAGAACTCTGGTTTGTATGTAGTTTAAAACATTGCCTATGAAACAACAACTGAGGTTTTTTTTTATACAAATCTAACGTTTTTCTTTCTGGCTTTTTTGGCTGTTTGTTTGTTTGGTTGCTTTTTCTGACCACTGAGTTGGTGCACATCAATTAACTGTTTTCTAAAATGCTTTCTCACGTATTTCTCACTGCTATGTTGGGCAATATCCAGATTTGCTTAGTTCGAATAGGATATTTTATAATTTATTTTATTGGATCATTGTTTTCACTAGAAAAACTAGTCTAGCCCATATCATTATTTATTGAAAATATATGTACGTGGCAAACAAAAGAGAGGCAATAAGTGTGCGCAATTTGGATGAATAAACTCTTTTGAAACTGCATACCTCTCCTCATTATATTTCTTTTAATTGTAATTTCAGATATCTGTATGTTTTTTTGAGAAAATATCTATTATGTATACTGTACCATTAGTTATGAGTTGAAATGGAATGTCTCTTTTACAGTTTTGTATGTTTTCCCAGACATAACTGTGATTACATTATTTTATCTGACTCATTTACAAATGTTATTAAAAATAAATTGTGCTTAAAAGATGAAAGATTAGACTGGCATTGAAAAATCATATTTTCTCTTAGGTTTAAGTAAGAATGATGTAATACAAGTTGAGCAGAATATTTCTCCAAAGTTTTCAAATAACACATTAAAATAGATAGATTTTTTTTTCATTTCAGTTGTTCAGAAGCATCTATATCACTGTTCTCAAATAGAGTAAGAAAACTTTGAGGACTTGAAAGAGATGAAAATACTGATTTTTATCATTTGATGAAAGAATAAAAGCAATATTTAATGACTCCGAAAGTTCTCTATATTATCAAGAACTCAGAAGCATTTGTTAGAGAAAGGAATGTAAAAATGTAAGTTGAAGATTTGTGATAGAGTTTTCACAGCAAGAATGAAACCTTTAAAAATATTCACTGTGTATATTATTTATGAATAAGAAAAGTGAGATGAGAGAAGGAGTCAGGAATACCACTTTGAAACAAATTTCTATGGAAATTAACTAAATTAAACTTTGAATAGCAAAAATACTATCAGGGATTATATAGGCACTGAGAAACACCTGGTGTAATAAATTTTAAGGGAAACTCGCAGAAACTAAACAAACAAATAAATTATATGATCAAATGACAAGCTGATAGAGAATGTGAATATTTTGGCAAAAAGTAGTATATCGACTGATGTAACCAATCTTTATGCTGTCCTCTGTCAAGTGGTGGATGATAAACTGAAGATTTAAAATAGTTTGTCTCTCTGTATTCAATTTACAATGTGCCAATCAGGAATCACTTCCTATTCTTTGAGATGAATAATAGATTGCTTTGCATTTATGTGTTAGGTCCCTTTCCTTTCTTTCAAACTAAGCTGGCAATGCTTTGTTTATTTATAAATGCAGTACCATTCTCTTTCAAAAACGAAATTGTCAGTAATAATAGGGACAAAGAATTTCCCTCATGATGTTGCTCAAAAATATTGTACTTAATCTTTTGAAATTTAATGAGATATTTTGGGGTACTTATTTGACTTCCATGTAAAACATTAAGGTATGTCTTCCTTTGCTTTAGTCACGATTATAGATACAGATTCAAAGAAATGCTGTCAGTATATTATTTATTAACTTACCTTAAAGGATATTCATTAACCAACTACTTTATATGAAGAAATACTCCCTAGCAGAGAAGTTCAAGGAAAATTAGGTCTAAAAAGAAATGTTAATGGTGCAATAAAACAGTCTTAGAGTGTGCATTAGATATAGTGTGCAGGGAATAAAGTGAAATTGGAGGTTATTAAACTTACCATCAGCATGAGTGGCTGGTGTGTTTAAGACTGCACCAAGTAAGGACAGGCAACACTCGCTGCAGAATTAAGTTTATGGCATAGGATGCTCAACATCAGTAGACTCTGGTGATATGGATACCTTAGACATTAACTAGGAAGTAGATATGGGTCTTTTTAGAGACTATGAAGGATGGTACTTAAAAATAATGGAGACAATTCATACTAAGAAATATCAAAATGGAGTCTATTAGATTTATGAATTTGATGTCATAACAGGAAATTACTGACTCTCTGATGACATACCTTTAGGACTTGAGTGGAGGCAGTGGATCATGAGAAGAAGGTTTTTTTATAACAATGAACAAGAATTATGCTACATTTCCTAAATGCATTGAGTGTCTAAAGGACTCATATATGCATAGAAAAAGCTAGTACTTTATTCAAATGAAAAATAAAAACTTAAAACATAATACTGATGAAAATATCACAACAGAACAAGAAAGAAAATACAACTCCATTCTCTGTACAGGAGAGTTGTAACTTAGTTTTCCCAAGAATGTGAAATGACTTTGGAAATCAACTGCACAGAAGGAATAGTCATGGTTATTTCCTACCAGAAATAAAAGATAATCAAATTTTCAATTAGGTAATGCTATCTTTAGTGTATATATCTTGAGAAACTGTCTGTAATACTATTATAAAGTGTGAGGTTATAACATACTCAACTTGTTCACAGACCTGAGGGTTTGGCTTACCTCAGTTCTTTATTAACTGTGTGTTGTAGGGAAGATATTTACCTTCTGAAAGATGTTGTTTCTGACATTTACAATATGTCAAAATTTGCAGAATAGTTTTCTTGAGGCATTTCCAAGATAAACTGAAATAATTAAAATAAAGTATTTAATACACAATAATGACATTATAAACATTATAAATTTCTAATTAAGCTAACTAGTAGCTATAGGTTTTGTTTGAGAACTGCTATTTTCATAAATATATTTGTATTGTGGCTTATGAACATCTAAATAAAATCCTCAAATATTTGTGTTCATTCATGGAAATTAGTAACTAAGTCAATTAGAGTCATCATGTTTGAATATTGACTACTTACACTTTGTGTAGGTCAGAAAATCCAACTTATCTCACGCATCATGAAGAAAACACAAATCACATTTATAGATGTTCCTCAATCAGTGTGTAATTTAATTCAAAGGACAATTCCATCAGTCAACTTTTATTTCTATTTTATACACCAAGAAAATAAAGGTTAGAAGAAAAGAAATCATTACACAAGTTTTATGCTGTCTTTGAGTCACAGATTAAGATTTAATATAGGAGAAAAAGTAATTTTATAAGTGAGCAAGTAATCTCAAGTGTTTCCATCACAGCAGAATGTTTACTCCTTGAGCGGATTATTATTATTTTTTTTTTTTAGTTTTATGTGAATGGATAAGAGGGTAATAAGAAAACACATTTGAAGACATGAGACAACTCACTGGAAAGATCTGTCAAAGGTAGACAAGGTCTTCTTAATGATGTGTCAGTCTTTCTAAAGGATTATTACACACCAATAAGTAAAGATGCTTTGCTTCTATTATGTGTCTTCTATGAAATTATGACATTTATTACAGGCAAACAATGCTCTCTTGCACCTGCTGCTAAGAGTTTCCTTCCGCTATTTAATTTGGACCTGCCACATCATAACAAGTTTTCCAAACAGCTCTTTGTGTGGGAGTTACTATACTGTCTCAGATACATTGGGTTTTTTTAAAGACTGACAGAACAATTCAGAGAGGAAAAAAAGCACAAAATGTAGTCATTTTCTTAAAATATCATAAAAATTATAAAATTCTACCTCCATAGCTACCCTCTTAAAAATTCAATTTTTTAAAGTACAGTTCCTTGGCATAGCTGTGGACCAATTTAATGGACAGTCTTGCCATATTACTATTTTGTTGCAAATCTGAAAATGAATAATAGTCTTGGTATACACATTTTGCCCTCAGTATCTCAATAAGCACAATTTGCTTTAATTGGTTAAGTGTAACATTTGGAGACAAGGCATAAAAACAGAATACATTTTTAAGTAAGCAAAATCATATCTTGAGGTGTCAGAATAATCAATTTAAGAGCATTTAAACTGAAAAATAAACAAGTAATTGACTTCCAAAATAATTACCTTATGAAAAACATATGTTTAGTTTTACCTAGAAAATGCTATTTTTCAGTACTTCAGAGAAAAATCTATATATTTTGAGGTATATTTATACTATCTGGCCTTCCCATTGTCTAATAGTTGATTTTAAGTTTCACACAAAGTAAACAACCATTTACTCTTCTCTTGAAAAAAAGATAGAAAAACAACTGAAATAGTTTAAAATCAAGTAGATTTAGGTTGTTTTTAGACATATATAATAAAAATTAGTCACATATTGTTAGTGAACAGGATAAGTAAATGCTAGGAAGGAATAATATTATTTTAAAGCATAATGACCTTATCTAAATGTTGAGATTTCCATATTTCATACCTTATAAAGAGCTAAATATATACGATATCACATAATTTAGATTTATGTGTCCTATAACATGAACATACTATGCTCAACCATAGGATAAGAGCTTGGGTGATGACTAAGTGGTTAAGACTGTGCACTTCTTTAGCAGTTGATTTGATTTTGGTTTCCAGCACTTACACCAAATGGTTCACAATTGCCTTCAATTTTACTTCCAGGATACACTTTGGTCTGGATTCTCTTATAGACATCTGCGCTCTCACATGAACAGACCAACAACCAACTATATCATCAAACTTTTAAATCAATATTTTTTAAAGGAAGATAAAAACAAAACACGGCTCCCACAACCTATCACAATAAGATATTTATGGAAAAGAATGCTGTTTTTCACCTTTTTTAAAATCATTAAATGTCTTTAAATAGCTGAATAACTTTCAGCTAACAGATCCTTGTGTAAGCACTTTAGAGTATAACTTGAATTCTCCTTGAATAATGATTTGAGTGAATACATGAAATAATAAGAGTAAGATAAGGCCTCTCTTGGATATATTCCCAAGAGTGGTATTGCTGGGTCCAGTGGTAGGTTGATCCCGAATTTCCTGAGAAACCTCCACACTGCTTTCCAGAGTGGTTGCACAAGTTTGCATTCCCACCAGCAGTGGATGTAAGAATTTTAGTAAATGTTGTGTCTTAGGGAAATTTATTCAAAGGTAAAAGTCATAGCATTTCTCTTTGTATCTAGCTGTATATTATAGCGAAGTGATAGGTAATCTTGATTATCAATTGACTACAGCTGGAACCAACCAAACCTCAAGTTGGTGGTTATTTTTGAATCGGATTATTTGATGCAAGAAGATCAAATGTAAATTTGGGCCACAGCCTTTTCTGACAGCTGACATAAAGGACATGGAAGAATAAAAATTTGCTTATTGCCTCCTTGCCTTCACTCTTTACAAGCTCATCTATGCTGTTTCTACAACCAGTTTTTTTTAAAAGAATGTTTTTGTTTATTAAATTATTTTACTTATATTCCATCCAATTCAATTTTTCCTTTCTTCTCCTCCCATTTTCTCTTCCCACTTCTCTCCTACCCCATGGCACAATCTTTATTTCTGTTCAGAAAGGGTACAGGCCTCCCACAAGTATCAAAAAAAGGTAGCATATCAAGTTGCAGTAAGACTCAGCACGTCCTTGAATTAAGATTGGTTAAGGAAATTCAGCATGAGGAATAGATTACCATGAGCCAGCCAAAGCAGTATGGTTAGGCCCTGCTCCCATTGTTAGGAGTCCCACAAGTAGACCAAGCTATACAGCCATTACATAGATGTAGAGTGCCTAGGTCAGTCTCATTCAGATTCACTGGTCATTGGTTCAGACTCTGTGTTCCTTTAGTTCAACTTTTGCAGGATTCCAACACAGACTAAAATCAACAGCTTTCCAGGGATCCTTCAGAATTCCAGAATAAGAGTGCAAGTGTGCAGACTTTCAGGATCATGCAAATTGAACATAGTTACTGTTTCCATTCATTTTCGTTACATGCATAAGTATATATGTACAGACATATATATGCTTAAGTATTATTAGGTTAATATAATGTAACTTGTATATATGCTTTCAAGGTTGATCATTTGATATTGGATAACTAACTAGTATACTCTTTGCTGGGTAAGATTATTTCTTTTAATCTCAGCACCCCTCAGTTGTCTTTAGTTCTTTCTAGAAGGTTCAGGTGGCAGGAACCATGTGTCTTCTTTGGAGAACAAGGCCTGATAATAGCATGAATGGCTCTCCTCGTGGCAAGACCCTGGAGACCTTGACCCACTTGGGAACGACCTGTGGACAGTTTGCTGCATGATTCTGGGCATGCCCCTGGGAGTGTGTGCCATGTGTTCTCCTCGTTTTCACTATGCTAGCTATCCCGCTGACCTGAATGATTTACAGTAGGTCATAAAGTTTAATAGTACATATTTGCATAACTATTCTGGAAAGAATTATTTTAACTATAAGACCTTTAAAGGAATGTTATCGAATAGATTATATTAGGAGTTAATGGAAACAGTCTAGACACAGGGAATGAAGAAGAATCATAGAAAACCATAGTTCCTTCATTTTTATAAACAGTGTCAACTATTAAGTTTCCAAATTATGTTGCCTATGGGATAAATAGAAAAACCTGGTATGTCCTTAGAGGAGACAGAATAGTACAAAATGTAGAGTGGATTGATCCAGCTTCTGTTGGTGAGTTGATCATGCGAAGCCCACACCGATCAGATGTAAATATTAACCATGAGAGGCAAAACTATCTCTTTACACTTCATGATGCTGTACCTGCAAAAGCTGCCAACTGGGCACACTGTTCTACCAGTGTATGTGCCTAGTTAGAAAAGTTCTTTTATAGCTTGCAATACTGCTTATACTTCTAACAGTGGAGATATAGATTAAAAAGGTAAAGGTTACTAGTTGGGGAGAGTTGAGAGACAGAAGGGGGGAAAGCAAGGAACAAACTTTTCATTATTGTAACCATTTTCACAAACTTAAGGAGGCAAAACTGATTGTAAGCCTGTTCACGCAAACAAATGAAGCTGTATAAATAAAGAGTGCAGGCTATCCAGAGCCACTGGTTTGAACAACAAGTGGTCACACACTCTTCTTGGCACCCTCTTCACACATCCGTTCCAGGTCATCAAACACATCTGGAGCATGACTTCAGGACTCCTAGTCTTTCTGCTGCCCATGTTTGCATGTCTACAGTTGTCATCATTCAGTTCTTGTTTAGGCACTTATAGGTATAATATCTGAAATACCTAGCGGCCAAAATTTCATAGCAAACTCGCTGATCCGTTTATTACTCAGTTGTAAATGAAAACCACACTTTCATTTCCTGACTATGAGACCCAAATAATCACACAAAAACTATACTAATTGCAACACTATTTGACCAATGGCTCAAGCATATTCCTAGTTAGCTCTTAGTTCTTGATTTAACCCATTTCTATTATTTTATATTTTACCACAAGATTCATGGTTTGTCACCTCACCTATTTCTTTGTGGGAGGCTACATAGCATCTGTCTAATTCCTCCTTCTTTCTCCCTGCATTCAGTTTAGTTATCCTACCTACTTATATATTACACTTTCATCAGACAAAGCAGCTTCTTTATTAATTAATGGTAATAAAACATAATTACAGCTCATAGAGGGGATTCCCATATAATCTCCCCTTTTCTGTCTAAATAAAATAGAAGATTTTAACATTAACATAGTAAAATTACATATAACAATACAAGAATTCAAGCAAGAATTATAGTTACAATATTTAGTATTTCTGTATCTGGCAAAATTAAAGAGCATATTTTATCATCTATTTTCTCTTTGTGAGTCTAAAGTATCATATCTAATTTATCTTTTATCATAACAAAGGAAAAGTGTAACTATAACTATAACCATCTGCCTTCAACTCCATCAAAGACACCAGAAGGAAATAATATTACCTAAGTGAAAAGTAAGCATTTTCCAAAACTCTAGACTTGACAGAGACATTTCTCTGCCTGGGTGGTCACCTAAAGTTCTTCTGTATTGCGGGGACATCCATCTTCAACCTACAAGCCCATAGTATCTGGCAGACTTTTCCAAGAGTAGGAAATTAGAAAGACTGATTTCCCTAAATTGGCAGTTTGTCAGTCACTTTCTTCTGTGTCCTGCAGAATATCTGGCAGACTCTTTCATGAAGCAGGAGCCCTGAGGAACTGCCTCACATTCTTTTGGCAAGTGCAGAAGTAATTTTTCTGTGGGTCCTGCTTTTCCAGTTTATATAGCATACCGTCAAGCAGTTCAGGCGAGGCTAGCAAACTCCATAAAGAGCCTCTTTGATGACCAACATCCTCCGGAAGTAACTTGGTGCCGACAGAAGCAGACATTTCTCACTGTCAAGAAAAGTCTAAGTTCTTAAAACATTTTAAATGTAATATTCTTATATCTCTATATATCTAGAAAACTGAAGAAAGATGCTTAGAAGCAATCCCACACTAGTTCAGAATTGAATATAGTAGAGAGTTATTTATTTAGGGGTAGACTCACAGATCACAATGCTTTGCTCTAACAGGGAACAGCAAACAAATGCCACAGCCAGAAGAGAGAGAGGACGCACACTTTACATCAGCATATTTAGTACATGTGGCCCAGCCACACATATATATTACTGCCTACAGTAATTTCTACAGTACCTCCCCCTTTTGTTTAAATAAGAGAGTTCTAAAATTACATACAATAAGAATAAATACCTGGGCAGTAGTCATGCATGCTTTTAATCCCAGCGGATCTCCATGAATTTGAGGCCAATATGGTCTACAAGAGCTAGTTCCAGGACAGGCTCCAAAGCTACAGAGAAACCCTGTCTCAAAAGAGAAAAAAAATGAACCAATATACCAAGCAAGAAACATGTGATAACTGTTTCAATAATTATCCTATCCTAATGAGTTTAAGTCTTGTATAATAAACAACTTGGGCAAGTCATGAGAGGAAGTAACAACAATTATCTAGTCTTCAACCTCATCGAAGATCTGAGAAGGGAAACTAATATTACTTGAGTAAGCAGGAAGTGTAATCAAGCAACTTCCAGAATGTGCAACAAATGACAGAGACAATTGGCTACCTGGTCAATCACCCAAAGTCTCATGTGCAATGTTGGAGCAACCAACTTTGGCTAAGACCTAGAGTAACTGACATGCCATTTTCAAGGCAAGAAATGTTTTCAAAACTGTCTTACTCTGTCTTGGCAAGATTTGACAGCTTTTTTTTTTCCTGCTTGTCCTGTCTGGACATTGTGCATTTGTCAGTGGTCAATGCATGGGCAGTTCCTTGCCCAAATGCTGTTGGAGAATGGTTTGTACCCTGTCAATTGTATTTTAATAAAACACTGATTGGCCATTAGCCAGGCAGGAAGTGTAGACTTTTCCAATTGTCTCTGTCCCATCCAACATGGAAGAGGTATGCCTACTGTCTCTATGAGCCATGCTCACTGCCCCAGCTGCAGGGACACAATGTGTCTATGTCATCATTAAGCAACTTGTAGCACTCTGCTCACAAACCTTATTTAAGTCCTCTCTAGCAGGACCTTCCAAAAGAGCCAGAGCCATTTGTGCTGCCAATTCTAGGAATCCATCTCTTAAAGAAGGCTCATCCCTGCTTTCGGGCAGCAAACAGAGCCTATCTTAAAAAAAAAAAAATCAGCTACTGAGGAACTCCAATTGACTCCTGTCTTTGTGAGTCTAGAAGTCCCTTTTTTTTAAAGCTTTCTTAGGATTTATGTGGATGTACATCACTGAATGTTCATTGCCATTATGTAAATGGAGGCTGTGCTTTCATTTCCCAGCCACCCAGACCTAAATAATCACCCCAAAACTACATTAATTACAACATTGTTAGGCCAATGGCTCAGAAGTATTGCTAGCTATCTCTTACATCTTAAAATAAACCATTTCTATTATTTTATATTTTATCACGAGGCTATAGGTTTGTTCCCTCATATCTTGCTTCTTAGTTACATGGCATCTGCCTAACTCTGCCTTATTTCTCCCTATATTCAGTTTAGTTTTCCTGCCTAGCTATATACCATCCGGCTATGGGTCAAAGCAGTTTCTTTATTAACCAATGGCAGTAAATTATATTCATAACAAAAAGAGGAAAATCCCACATCACTCAGTGGTCCTGTCAAAGAAAGAATGCTTTACATTTATGTATGATATATCCAAGATTGAATATTATAAATTTCATTCCTCATTTCTGAACTCAAGCTTTAAAAAAGTCTTTTATTACTATATGCCAGATGTATATAGCAATTACTTTATCATGACATCTTTACACATGTAACAGATTTTAGTCATTTTTCTCTGTTATCCTGTCTTATTTCTCTTGTTGGCTCTCACTGATCCAATTCCTAATTCCAACTAGTACTCTTATACTTTTCTGTCATTGTCATTCATTTATTCATTTCCTTAATAATATAACCCAAAGAAGTTCATTTGACTTGTTACAGGATTGCGGCAGAGTTTGTTAACAATAGCAGTGGCTATACCACTAATGAAAATATCCTTTCTTCCACTGTAAACTGTGAACAGCGAACATGTAGACCCTAATGGAGGTAGAGACAAGTGATCTTTCCCTGTGTCCATGATGTGGTAACAACAGGTCCACTCCTACAGAATTCATGAACAGGAGTGACATAGTCACTATGATTTAGAGTAGTTCAGGTATTTTATTATTACCACAGAGACCAGTGCTTAATATCTTTCTCCACCTCTCCAGACTCTTATATCCTTTCTGTTCATGTTTCAGCAATGATCTGTTGGTCTTGTAGAGGATGGTACAATTATTCCTTGTGAGTTGTTTTTATATATATTTTGTCCCACATTTTGGACCTTTAAATTCATTTCTGAAGTAGTTCTGTTTATATCTCAAGAAAAAGAAGCTGTATTATAATAGACATTTGGTTTTAATATGAAAATACATTCACTTACATATCAATAGTCATCCTGACTGTTGAAATAGGGGCGGCCGGGGTTGCGTCCCCAGCACCCCAGCCGCCTGCTAGCTTATGCCCGAAATAACAACACACAAACTGTATTCATTTAAATACTGCTTGGCCCATTTCTATCTAGCCTCTTCTCGGCTAACTCTCGCACCTGGACTAGCCCATTTCCTATATTCTGTGTAGCACCCAAAGGTGCGCTTACCGGGAAGTTTCTAGCCTACGTCCATCCTAGGTCGGAGCTTCATCGCGTGTCTCCGAGAGGAGCTATGGCGTCTCTCCAGGAGAGCAGAGAGGGCAGAGCTGTCGAGACTGAGCTCACTTCCTCTTCCTCCCAGTATGCTATTCTGTTTATTCCTCCCACCTATGTTTTAACCTATGAGGGCCAAGCAGTTTCTTTATTGCTTAACCAATGAAATCAACAGATTGATATATGACACTCCCACATCAATCCTGACCACTACTTTTAATGAATCTATAGCTCAGACAATTGTCTGAATTAATGGCCCCACCTTATTTTTGCATGTGCCATGGAATTTTGTATGCAATATATCAATCAATACCTTTGTATTTATTATTCTTTAAAAAATCTTTTTCATAACCTCTTTTGTGTTAATCAGTATTAACTAAATCTATTCCTTACATTTTTTGACCATTTTCACTCTCATAATATGTTCTGCTGCTCTCTTTTTTTTCTCTCTTTTTCTTTCCTTTCCTCTAAATTCTCTCTCTCTGTCTTTAGTAGATTTATCATGACTGTACCTCAATTCACTTTTCTTTATTGGCTATCAACAATACATCCTTGGAACTAAATAAAAGGTGGGGAAAATCTACAACAATACCAGGAAATCCTAGTTTAAATATATCTATCATAATGCTACCTTTACTATCTTTTGTGTCATATAATATGAAATCACTTAGATATTTCATACATTCTTCTACTTTTGCACATTTGGGTTTCACACTTTTATCCTTTCTTAAACCTTAAAATTATTCTCCTCATTCTATTTATTAAGGATTGTTCTAGCATCCTATTCTACAGATAATATCAGTGAATTATGGGAATATAGCAACATATTTCTATTTTGTTTCTTTTTCTCTTTAATGTTAAAACAGGCCTATAAGAGCAACTGAAGGGAGGAGGTTTATTTAATTTGTGCTTCTTGCAAGGAATCTAAGATATCAGGAGTGTGAAGCGTCTAACCTGTTACACGACAGAGTCAGAAGTCAGAAATGAAGGCCTGTATCTAAGGGTTCAAACTAATTTATCCATTTTATATAGTACAGGATGTTGTGCTCAGCGAATGATGCCAACAACAGTGAGGATGTGTCTTGCTTCAATCCCTAATCTAGGCAATCCATTATAGATGTGTCCAGCGACATGCTTCCTAGTTTTCAAGAAAACCATCAGTACTAGTCATCACATTCCTCCCAATGTATCATCCACTATTCAGAAAATTTTAAGTAAGAAGTTAGACATCGGGTATTCACAGAAATCATACTCCTTGTGTGTTGTGACAGGTCTCAAATTAGCAAACATCTGGCTTACTGATTAGGTCAGCAGGCCCTAGGGAATTAGCTTGTCTCCACCTTCCCAGAACTGAGATTGCAAACATGAAAATACTATACTCAGTGCTATAGATACTGAGGACCAAACTCAGGTCTTATGCTTGCACAACAAGTATTTACGAATGAGCCACTTCCACAGACTCTCTCTTTCAAAGCTAATTTTTATTACCCTTGAAGTATTAAATGTTGACTTTAATTCCTTTAAAAATATTTTTAAAGTGTTTTAAGATATTCTAGCTGTTATCCTTCATATACTTCCATACACCTTACTGGATGTACAATTTTTCCCCTATCCTTTTTTTTTAAGTACTGAATCTTTTGAACTGTGGTTTTCTAAATCCTCCAAAGTCTTTTTTTCAAAGTCATATTTTAGAAATTGAATTTTCAGTGCAAAATTCTCACCTTACCCATGATTCTTAAAAACATATTTCTCACTGAATTTACAGAAAGATGCACAATATGTAAATCAAAGTTCTACAAGAAAAATAAAGTAGCCAGTGTTACATATTCAGAAATGTATTGCAAAATCATGGTAAGGCTAGCTAGTCTAATTCAAAATCTGAAGCAAGACTTCAGTAAGGTAAGTTTGAATTGTACCTCGGCTCAGGATGATTTCTTCTTAATTAAGGAAGCCTTGTCTGTATGTTTTAAAACTCTCTACCGATAGAAATCCAGTATATTCAGACTTTAATCTTATGTACAAAATACCAAGTTTCCTTTAACTGAATTACTGTGAGTTCCAGTTTAATCAAGAGACAAATGAAAAGATTCATAGAGAGCTCCCACGGCTACACTTCATCCGCAAATAATGTTAACAACAGTTCAATGTTTTACTTTATGTCACCAATGTCTTGCTGAAAACTAAATGTACACTAACTATCCTAGGAAGGGAATAGAATTTCTTTTGTGTGTTATAAAAAAATCACAATATACAGTAAACTATCATTAGCATAGCTATGTTATATTATAATGTCATGAAGAAGACTAAAGAAATTCTCATTGCCATAATGATCATTTCTTTAAGTCATCATATGTTCCTATTTTTGTCATAGGTAGATATTGTTTTTTCCCCTTACCTTACATGAACATGTCTATATTCTTATTTTCCTTTAATCAGGATATTTTATGATAGCTGAGTTCAAATGCTCCAGTATGAATAGGGCAAGCCCTAAAGCAGCCCTGCCTATGCTGAGTGTAATTTTTTTCCCTGACTTAGTTATAAGCGACTGCAGTCTAAGTGGGAGAGCTTAACACAACCTCACTCCAAACAACATTTATTGTTTCCTCCAGTCTGAGTAACAATTCAATTTCCCCCTGGGTCAGCAGGATCAATAATCCTAGGCAGTGTAGTAATCCTGCTTTGGTCTGTTCTCTCTGAGACACAGGGACCCAGCATGGCTGGATGGCAATCTCCCATTTCAGGTCAATGGAATCACCATCGTATTTCCAAATCGTAGCAAAGGTCTACAGAGTTGATAAACCCCTGATGTATGTTATTAAAAGTTTTCCGGTGGCCTTTCTTGCTGAAAACAACCTCGTTCTTGTAGTCCTTAATAGAAGATCTAAAGAAGAAAGAAGAAAAATACTTTTTCAAGTCTTGAATAAATGGCTTAAGGTAAGTTACCAAGTGGTGTGTTAACATTTTATGGTAGTTAAGCTACTGTAGAAGTGTAGCTGCACATGGAGAACTAGCTAACTACACTCATAGAAATTCTCTACAAAGCATTAAAAAAATGTATCTTTTTTTCTACTCAGGGTAGCTCAACTACCTGTGAAGTGAGTTTTGCAAAGGGAAATGCCCAAGTCATGGAATTGAGGGTAGAGGGCCATATTTCCTACAGAAATCTGAGAAATATGACTTTTGACTTGCTTATTAGTTTCCGGGAACTCACCAAGGCCAGCTGGCCTGGGTCTGAAAAAGCCTGGGATAAAACTGTTCTCGCTGAACATAGCGGTCAATGAGGACTACTGAGACCTCAAGAACAATGGCAGTGGGTTTTTGATCCTACTGCACCTATTGGCTTTGTGGGAGCCTAGGCAGTTTGGATGATCACCTTACTAGACCTGGATGGAGGTGGGTGGTCCTTGGACTTCCCACAGGGCAGGGAACCCTGACTGCTCTTTGGGCTTACGAGGGAGGGGGACTTGATTGGGGGACGGGAAGGGAAAGGGGAGGTGGAGGTAGGGAAGAGACAGAAATCTTAATAAAATAAAATAAAATAAAAGAAATCTGAGAAATATGACTTTTGACTTGCTTATTAGTTTCTAGTTGATTTTTCTTACTATAATTAGCCCTGAAATCAGGAGTCATAGAGAAAGCAAGGGAATTCTGCAAGTTTCTTGCATTTCTACTACTATTGCTGATAAAAAAAAGAAACTTAATAATTATTCACAGAGTAAGTTTGGAAATCATAACACAATGAGATGTGAAGATAGTATATGACTATATTGAACACGTGGTCCTGAAACACTGCTTCTTAGATTGCAGAACAAAATTAATACTTGCAATTTCCAAATATTAGTGCACAAATATGTATAAAGAGGTAAAAGTAAGTCTTTAATTTTAATTTAAGCTATTTAATTTTTATTTAAATTATATGAATTTGGGACTTACCTTTAGACGTTAGAACACATTAACTTTTATATTAAAAATAATTTTATTTTGTTTTTATATCTACGACTATTTTGTTTAAATGTATTTCAGTGAATCCCATGCTTGCCTACTGCACTTGGAGGCCTGAAGGGCGTGTCAGTGCCCTTGAAACTGGAATTAAAGATGATTTTGAGCTGATATATTGTGCTAGAAATCAAGTGTAGTTTTCTTGGCTCTACAGACAGCACTCTTAACTACTGGGATATCTGTCTAGCATCAGGAACAGTATTTTGTTTTTCTTAACCCCTAAACAAGCACCAATGATAACTGATGTAAACCTACTTGGAGAGCAGATATAGCAAGCCAAATTTACAAGTATTGTGAACATAGCAGTGTCTATATATTCTCTCTTCCCCTTCTATTTCACATACAAACATACACACACATATGTATAGTTATACCATTTTTGAAAAATAAACTATAAACTACAGGCAACATCCTTCTCAAAGTACAAGACAATTAATTTTAACAATTTGCTTACAAAATAATATTATGGCTTAAATATCTGGGCTTTTAATCCTATTATAGAAGATCTTAAATATTTATAAATCAATTAAAATGATAATTTGTTTTAGTGGACTCTATGTTGTGATGATTCACTAATGTACAGCAACCCCAAAACAGATGAATTCATGGAAGCAGCTGGTGGAAGAGTTGAGGGTGGATACACACACCTTTCTCTCTGGAAGTTGCAATTGGCTGGAGACTTCTTTATCTATGTCTCCTTTGGAAAGAATAGTGATCTTGTCACCTTTGTCTCAGTTGTAGAAAACTCTGCAAGGCCATTACAGCCTCATAGCTTCGCACAAGAGAGCTAGAATGTTTTTTTATTCACTGTTGCTGCTCAAATCCTTTCACTTAGACTTTTCCTCTCTACAGGTTTTGATTCTGAAAACATTTCCTTACAAATACTCTGTATGCAAATCATTATTCCAAAACATATGTCCTGGGGGATCTGCCCCATGTTATTACATTAACAAATACAAGGGGAAATATCATATGTTATTTTCGACAGACTCTCAAAGTGCAGTTGAAACAAATTCAGCACACATTCTTTGATAGTGTCTCCTAGGAAACGAGAAATAGTGGAGTATATCTAAAGATTAAGTGTATGTAGAAAACTAAGGAAAAGTAACAAAAGCAATTTTAAAAAAATGTCAGCCCTGATATATAGATTTTGTTTCCACTAATAAAACCATACAAATTCAATTCTATATTGTACTAAAGTATAAAATGGGAAACTTTTGTTTATGAGTGGGTAAATACTAAATATTTAGGTGTTTTTAGTTAATAGTTTTTGTTATGGTTTCTCAACTTACCTGTTTTAGTAGAAAAACAAAAATAATGATTACATGAATGATGTATCTCCATGTCAAGAAAATTTTACTTATAAAGGAAGTGTTGAGTCATGGTCATTAGGACTTAATTTATGAATCCCATCAAAAGAAGTGGAATATAATAAAAAAATATTTAAAAAGTAAGGAGAATGGTAGATGTTGGCAGAGCAGGAGTTTGGAAGGAAGAAAAGTAGTGAGAAAAGCTGAGACTCAGACTAATAACAGCTAAACCATTAATTCACGATTTAAACTCCTTAGTTATACAACTAGTAGATGTGTCAATTAATAGATGTTTCTAAAGTGTCAAAATAAAAGATTATGATTGCATTTTACACAGAAATATCAAACAAGGGAAACTCTGGACAGAAAAATCAACAATAGCAACTATAACAACACAATTTGAAAAACTGAAAAACAATAAGAGAAGAGAATAAGGGAGCTATGCCAGATAAAATATTAGAAACTTTTCCATTTTCATCTTTTTTTGTGAATTTTGTTACCAATCAGTTTGGGATGCAGAAGCTACTATTTTACCTAAATCTTATAGTTTCTTCCTCTTTAGGAAGTAAATGTTTATTTGCTAGCCTAGAGTACTTCATATGGTATTGTTACCCATTATAGAGTAACTATATTTAACTCTGTCTCTGTCTCTGTCTCTATCTCTCTCTCTCTCTCTCTCTCTCTCTCTCTCTCTCTCTCTCTCTGTGTGTGTGTGTGTGTGTGTATGAATGCATTTAATTCAGGGGGTTTCTACAGTACTATGATTCCATATGACTTACTCAAGAGGTTCTTAATGTTATTTATCCCTCCCTGCTGGACACTGCTCTCACCCAACTCAAATTAAACCGTTCTATTTCATGATTACCCTTTAAGCTTTCATAGCATGTTTTCTATCCCTTCCCCTGAAAGTTTTCTTTGCAACGAAAGTCCATTAGTAATTTCTAAACCTCCACAGTTGTCTCAGATGGGTCAAATGTATCTGAAGTTTTAAAGTTAATATCTCGAAGTGAGAGAAAATATGACATTTTTCTTAATGGTTCTGAATTATCTCACTCCAAATTGTTCCTCACTCCATTAATTTACTTTCAAACTTTAAGATTTAATTTCGTCTACTAACTGAATCATATTCCATTGTTTAAACATTTTCATTATTTATTCCAAGTACCAGAAATGGGTTACTTCTTTCAGGGTTGTTGACCAATGAGGTGTTCAACTATCACAAGATTTTGCCATTGGACTTGGTAAAATTCCAAAGCATGATTGTAAGACTCTATTGCTGAATAAGCCACATACTTGAGCTATGCATGGGAAAATCAAGCTGGTACTGACCAGGAAGTTTCATCCCCGCTGGCCACTCTCATACTATTAAATTGGTGGAAGGTGCTATACAGGATACCAGAGGAAAATAGAAATTGTCTGTCTTGTCCAACTGTAAACACTTGGAAGATACAATGATGACCTGCCTGTGAAAACATGCTTGCCTACTCTTACAATAGTAGCATAAACTCCATGGGAATGATCAATTACTTTCTTATTTGATTTAAGATGATAATCCATGCTTTTTTAACAATATCTGGCCAAGGACTTAGGGCTATTCAGGTCATAGGCCATAGGGAAAAATCCATGATCATTATGCTGTTAAATGAACTCACAAATTAAATTTTAATAACGTATAGAAACAACTCTTATCAAAGATAAAGTTTTAGTTTAGATTTTATTTCAGCATGCAGAGATAAATGCAAAGACCTAAAAACAGGAAAGCTTCAGAGAAAAAAACAGTACAGAACTTTCAGGCCTAAATGGCATGAAACGTATGTAAGAGTCAGGCAGTGGAGGAATATAAAGAAACTGTTTTCTACACACAGAAGGGAAACTGCACATGCGAATTCACAGTAACGGTTACAACATGCACAGGACCAACAAAATCCCATCATGGGAAAAGGAGTTAGGCAGGGAGTCCCACAAATAACCAGGTAGCAAATGACAACTGATAGCTCATTGGAGATAGACAATTACTCTCCTCTAAAAGTATCACCAGAAAGGTGACCAGTCTTCAGGGGAAGGCCATATATTCTCAAATATTTGGGAAGCACAAGTTGTTCTTAATAGAATTGGATTTAAGAAATAACAAAAAGGACATTTCTTTTTTGTGTGGGTAAGTAAAGAAGGTGGATGGATATGTGGGGACAGTTTTGAATATGATCAAAACACATCATATAAAAGTCTCAAATAACTAATAGAACTATTTAAAAAATGAAGTAGATGCTGTAAGAAGAGGCCAACAGGGCAGCTAGAAAAAGAGGTAGGTTCTAAGCTCCACACAAAGAAAATTAAAACATTTTCAAAAATACCTCTTACCCTGAGTTATACACATAGATAGTGGCCTCAACCCAATACACACAAGCACTTAAAATAAGAAAAAGCATTTAAACTACAGAGCACCAAAGAGGATAGAATCTTTGTAGTTTTAATTAAGCTAATTTCTGAAAAACAATGAAACAAATAAACCTTTGGCATTCTTAATTAATAAAATGAAAACATCTGAGAAATTCACTAGAATTCATTAATATAAAGTGAAAAATAAAAAAATAAACAGAAACCTAAAAACAGATCTATTCTTGGAAACAGGTAGTCAATATAATTAACATTAAAATTACTTAGACTTTAGGGCCGATTAATATAAATCAGGTTAGTATTATTCCTGGGTTGGAGAAATGTCTTAGAGGTTAAGAGCACTGGCTGTTCTTCCACAGATTCTGAGTTCAATTTCAGCAACCACACGGTGACTTACAAACATCTGAAATGAGATCTGGCACCTTCTTCTGGCACATATGCATCCATGCAGACAGAACATTGTAAACATAATAAATAAATAAAGTTTTTAAAAATCTTATTCACAAAATGAGCTTTTAAATTATTCTTGTATAAACTCTCAAGGCATAAAAAAATCTGAAAATTTGTAGAACTACCATAAAAAAATAGAAAAGTGTTAAGTGAATTTTTAGCAAGATGATTAAAAATTAAGAAATAGAAACAATTTTAAATGAAGAGAAAGAAGGAGACAAATAACTGCATTGGTTATAATGAGGTTAAAGTTATAATGATGTAATACAAGACCAAGAATAAAAATTATAAAAAGTGAAGAATGATGTTCTCAGATGCCTTACCACACCATGAGGACATAATA
The DNA here is from genome assembly GCA_025134845.1 of Neodon shergylaensis. Taxonomy (NCBI): domain Eukaryota; kingdom Metazoa; phylum Chordata; class Mammalia; order Rodentia; family Cricetidae; genus Neodon; species Neodon shergylaensis. Next base: position 26,396,690 of record JABTXL010006712.1, on the reverse strand, counting down.
TGAATTAAATGACATCTTGAATTTTGCATGCAAATGGATGGAAATAGAAAACACTATCCTGAGTGAGGTAACTCAGACCCAAAAAGATGAACATGGGATGTACTCACTCATAATTGGTTTCTAGCCATAAATAAAGGACATTGAGCCTATAATTTGTGATCCTAGAGAAGCTAAATAAGAAGGTGAACCCAAAGAAAAACAGTTATCCTCCTGGATATTGGAAGTAGACCAGATTTCCGGGCTAATATTGGGAACTTGGGGGTGGGGTGGGATGGGGGTAAAGGGAAATGGGGAGAGAAAAGTGAGAAGGGGAGGATGGGGGGAGCTTGGGGGAATGGGATGGTTGGGATAAAGGAAGGGTGGATATGAGAGCAGGGAAGTATATATCCTAATTAGGGAGCCATCTTAGGGTTGGCAAGATACTTGACTCTAGAGGGGTTCCCAGGGGTCCAGAAAGATGTTCCCATTTAGTTTCTTGGGCAGCTGAAGAGAGGGAACCTGAAATGGCCCTATCCTATAGCCATACTGATGAATATCTTGCATATCACCATATAACCTTCATCTGGCGATGGATGGAGATAGAGACAGAGACCCACACTGGAGCACTGGACTGAGCTCCCAAGGTCCAAATGGGGATCAGAAGGAGGGAGAACATGAGGAAGGAAGTCAGGACCGCGAGGGGTGCACTCACCCATTGAGACGTTGGGGATGATCTATTCGGAGTTCACCAAGGCCAGCTGGACTGGGACTGATGGAGCATGTGATCAAACCAGACTCTCTGAACTTGGCGGACCATGAGTGTTGACAACATTAGTTTAAAAAAAAAAGCACTACATTTCTTGCTGGTTGATTTGAGAAGTACAGCTGTTTTCAAACAGCTCTCTTCTTAGGCTCCTAGTACCAGGATTATGGATATATGCCTAGAATCCCAGGAAACAGACCAGGTTTTGAGTCTTAATAAACTTAAACAGAGGCAGACATGTATTTCCAAGTATTGGAAATGTATAATTTTTTTAACTCATAAATCTGCTCAATTTTATGAGGTAACATTAATTACATGGTTAAAATTTCATATAAGAAATTATTACTTTTTTGTTTTTTGAGACATGGTTTTACTGTAGCTTTGTAGTCTGGCCTGGAACTAGCTCTTGTAGACCAGACTGGCCTCAAACTCACAGAGACCTGACTGCCTCTGCCTCCCGAGTGCTGGAAATATGTGTGCCACCACCATCCAGATAATGACTTCTATTTTAAAATATGCTGAAATTCAAATACTTACACTAACAAGACTTGTATAACAACTTCTGTTAAGTAGAAGAAAACATAGTTATGTTTTAAAAACAATCCAACCACAACAAAATAAAAATTAAAAAAAAATTAACAACAAAATAGACAGGCGCATGAAACCTCAAACAGTTGAAAATGCTCTTAAGGAACATCTTAAAAATCCACTACCGAAAACAGAAGTGTAAAATGAAACAGTGGCATGCCAATCTTGGTGCAAACACCTATACAAAGAATCTATAAATAGCATGACCTGGAGTGAGGTAGCTGTATTCTGGTGCAGCTTGGAGATGTTGGAGATTATAATATTTTGAGGTGTAGCTGTTCTTACAGGTTTCAACTGCCATTATGGTTGGACACTGTGAGAAATAAAAGGAAAGCTAAAGTCTTAGTTGGGTTAAGTCATTCTAACCCTGGGTAAATTCTACACGAATATGTCACAAAGTCAAAAAGGGAAGATATATTTTAAATTATTTATGCTTTAACTCTTTGACTTCTTAACAAAGAGGAGAAATAAGCAGAATACATTCACTTTACAAGTGGACATCTCTGTCATAATGTTGTGCTGTATTTACCTGGAATTGCCAATTGTTTGCAGCAGATAAAAGCACTTAGAGGTTATTGATATAGATTTATCTAATTGTTCATTACATCGACCAATATATTAATCACATTTTTGTCACAAAATATATAAAATACATTTAAGAAAAAGAGAGAATTCTTTGCGTAAGATCCTAGAATTGCCAGCGTCAATCCTTAATTCCAGGCTTCGTGTTTTGCAGACATTTAAACTACCTCAGAAACAAATGCTGTCTTGGCCTGCTGTCTCTGTGTCATTGACAGACATTCCTTTTCTTTGTGACAGCCTTAATAGTTTCTTACTCGTCCTCTTTTCATCCTTTGTATAAAGAAAAATAATGACAGGATGCTGAAGTCATTTGTGTTTTAGTCACTGGATTTGAGGTGAACTGAATGCTGATTGGATAATGTTAGATCACGTGACAGAAGACAGAATTTGCCATTCTGAAAAGTACTTGTTGAAAGCAAGGCGCTGTTTTGTAGGTGTTTGTTCAAAGCAATACCATTTAGACAAACTCCATAAGCTACTTCACAGATAATTCTTTCAAAGTAACATTTTAATGGGCAGGAATATACATAGAAAACAATAACCAGCAATAAGAAAAATTCTCCTTACAGTCCTCATATTTGATGTCTAAAAGTCTTGTGTAAATTATCAGTTTATCACAGGGTGTGGTAGCGGACTCCTATATTCTCAGGATTTTCAAGGTAGAGACTACAGAATAGGTATCTCAAGTCTTGCTACAGATCTGTTTGCTATTAAAACTGGTGAAGACTAGAAGCCTTTACACAAGAGTATGGAGCCTTTGTGGTTCAAAGTGGCTACGGTGCAGTGTGGCTGCAGTATCACTACTGGTGCTGGCGAAGCAAAGCCATGAGAGCATCATTCTCCCTTAAACAGCATTTATTTTTATTATTCATGCTGTTCTTGCTATTACTTAGTGCTGACATCCTAGGTCTCTTTAATAGATTTAGTTTCCTTCTGTGCATTTAATAAATCAGTAGAAGTACTTGAGAGGGAAAACACACCACTCAGAAGGATGACACATTATTTTTTAAACAACACACTTGCCTTCTGTTTATTTATTTTTATTTATTTTAGTCTGTTCCTTACATTTGGTTAAGAACTCAAAGGCTGCTTTAATGAAGAAGGTTGTCTGTCTAAAATGTGTCAGCTTTGATATTTCTCTTTTCAAAGTTCAGTAAATCATGCTTTCATGTGAAATACCAAAATAATAATAAATCTTTGCTAGTGTTCCATTTCTCAGCATGAAAACCCTTAGCTAGTTGTCTGCAAAACCCAGCAAAAGAAGCCAAAGAGAAATGCAGGCTTGGATCTCATTACCCCCAATGGAAACACTGAATCACAGTGCAATATATTTTGGACCTAGAAACACAAGGTTTTCCTATGTCTTTCTCCTTTTAGTGATATAAATTATTGTGATTCAGAAAAAAACACAAGCTAGTCCAAAGAAGGAAATCATTGAAAGATTGATATACACTCTGCCTTGGTAAAGCCTGAAATGCAGTTTATAAAGAAATACTAAAGAGTAACTTATTTGTCCATATTAAAGAGGCATAGAATAAGGAAAAGCCACACTTTAAAAAAATAGCAATATACTTTGGAAGAGAAGAGGTATTCTTATGTTTAGAATTTACACAAAAATATAAGTTTAGAATTTTATGGCAAGGCTGTTATAAAGTGTCTGTGGAATGAGAAAACAAAGTGGAAAGCACAAATCTATCAATACCATATATATATATGTATATCTGTAAAAATGACTTTAGTTTTCAAACCTAAAGTAAACCTTCTTCTTTTCCCTGTAGCCTGAAACAGCGGTATTGTATATTTCTCAGTGTCACGTTAGCTGTATCACAATGGTATCTCCTACTATCCCGTTCAGCACTCATACTACATGGAATTAGCATCAGAATGGAAGTACAAGTAAAGGCTCAGTCTTTCAAGAATTCCATACTTCAAATGCTAAGGTCATTTTTCTGATGTTTCTTCTACTTGTGACCAACCCACTATAAATGGAGTTATTACCATAATCTCCTGTTCTGTTTTAATAACTGTAAAAAAATAACTCATTGAACTCAGGAAAATGCCTTCCATACCATAATTAACCTTGAGGTTCAAGATCATTTTGGGGGGGGGTAATGCTAGGCCAAGATGTATGCAGAATATTAAACCTCATCTGACCTGTCAATTACAGTACCAAAAAGCTTGATCTTTGCAGTTTATTCATAGAGCTGACAATCTTAGAACCTAGTATATTAATATTCTAGAGATCTTTCTAAGATCTCTTCCTAAGTCAGCAAATTAAAATCTGAGGACAAAATCAAGCAATCTTTCCAATATTCTGTCCTCCCCATTTGGTCAGATGGTCAGCCTTGTCTAAGATTTATATTTCTGGTGCCCTTCTCCTTTTAGCCTCCTGTATTTTTCACCACTTTCTCTTCTCCTAGGCCCCTCTATATAGTAGGGATTTTACACTCACCGAGGCCACTGACCTCATATTTGTCCTGAAATATTATTTGGATGGCAGTGAGTCTAAAGGTTAACTCAGAATAAACACACCTTTAGCAATATATACACGGTGAGATCCTTGCATACATATATGAGCACTCTTTTCTACAATATTACATATTAACCTGATCATAGAATATAGTATATAAAGGTTCACTTATCTGTCTTTTAGACTATGCATGGCATGGAGGACAAGCTCTCTCGCCCCGCAGTTCTCATTCTTAGTAAAACACTTAAGTGTATTATCTGTCCAACAGTGAGCCTTAATATCAAGATTCCGTTATATAGTCATGTTTAATTAAAGCATTCACTATAATTGGGGCAATGGCTCAACAAATAAAATGATGGCTTCATAAACATGAGGTCCACAATTAGCAGCCTTAAAGCTCTTACAAAGGCAAGCATGGCAGTGTGCGTCTGTAATCTTAGCAATCCTACAGTGAGATGGGGAATGGATAGAGGACAATTCGCAATTCATGGCCAACTAACCTGTTATATGCAGGTGCCAATTAAAAGAGTCTTGAAAGTGGAGGAAGGAGAAGACCAACTCCCAAGGTTTTCTTCTTTAGAAATTATGCCATGGCATGTGAGTACTCTCATTCACAGTTATTATTGGCACACATAGCACACTCCTCACACACGATTCATGCTCGTTTTGTACATACATACACATGCACACACACAAGAAATTGCTCCCTGGTAAAATATAACTGTCCTCTCAACACGTCAGCCTGCTTCTAGACTGAAACTGTTTCCCAATCTTCCCCAAATTGTCTCTCAGATCCTCATGTATTGTCCTTTATGTCATTTGCCTCGTTATGCTCAAATAAGGTTTCTTTGGTAAGTGAGATAATTTCTTTCATTGCACGTTGTTCAGCAGTCCAGCCCCTATCTCCCTGCTGTGTCCTGTGTGGACATGCTGTTATGTCCTTCTGTTCTTGTTTCTGGCTGCTTCCTATCTCTCTCATCACAAAATCATTGTTTCATGTAAAACCTGGTCATCCTAACTTCAGTTTCAATGTAGCTGTCATAGTTTTCTTTCGGAATTGATTATCAAAAGCCTTCAACATCACGATGACCTGTTATTAAAAATTCTGTCAGTCTCCGTTCAGTGAGATCAAAACACAGGTTAAGTTTCAGGGAAAGTAGTATGCTTTGCTTTACATGTTAAAGAAACAGATAAGACAGTGACCTCTGTCACCAAACCAAAACATCAATGTCTATCATAAGGTATAAAAGTACAACAGCATCCCAGCACTCGGGAGGCAGAGGCAGGCGGATCTCTGTGAGATCGGGGCTAGCCTGGTCTACAAGAGCTAGTTCCAGGACAGGCACCAAAAACTTCAGAGAAACCCTGTCTCGAAAATCAAAAAAATAAAATAAAATAAAATAAAATAAAAGTACAACAGCAACAGACACACACATGCATGACACACACACACTCACACACTCTCTCCCTCTCTCACACACACACACACACCAAACAATTTCTATATGTAAAAGAAAACTGGTCAATGTCTTAACAAGCTCTGTAAGTTACCAAAAGAACACATTTAAGGGCTTGGAATGAGTAAGTTGACAGAGTGTTTTCCTGAAAGGCACAAAGCTCTGGGTGTGATTCTCAGCTTGCATAAACTAGACACATTGCTGTGCACTTCTCAACCTAGTACTGGGAAGGTGACAGAAGAAGGATGAAACTTTCCTAGTTCTCGTCACTTATACAGTCAGTTTAAGGCCAGCCTAGGATTCAGGAGACCCTGTTTCAAACACTAAGATAAAAAATTTTCAGAAATTTCCATCACAAGATAACTCTGCATTTCAACTGTATATATGGACTGTCATATACTGATGGCCAGTCAGAAGGTATTAAATATCAGAAGAGCAATCCAGTGTTATTTCCTTGAGGATCAAATTTAAAGAAAGGTGAAAAAGTTTTCGATGTGTGCACTTTTAAAAGGGTTTTCACTTGTGCATGCATATAAAAACAGTGAAGTCATTCATTTTCATGTTTTATATAAAACAGAAGATTTCAAAGGACCTTCATGTTCTCAGGGCTGCTGCAGGCTCTCTGCCCAGACTTCCCAGGGACGCACACATACATCGTCCTCTGCTTTAAGGAGTACTTCAGAGGAAAAGTTGGAGAAGCTGAGGTTCTCTTGAAAGAATAATAAACTCAGTGCAGGAAGAACTGAGAACAAATTCTTGCTTTTGTATTTACTAGCTATGTCACCCAAAACTTTCAAAACTTCATTGTGTCTTTCTTTAACACGAGAAAGAGATTATAGGCTTTAGAACTCTGTGAGACGATTCAATATCTACCACCTGAAAGTACAGGAAAGCTCTTAAACATTTCCATTAAAATTCATCTATAGGAAGATTAGGAGACTTATAACCAAAGCTAATATTGAACTGAAATGCTATGTAGATGCTTTAGTTGCATATTGAGTTTTACAGCAACCCTCCATAGTAACAGATCTTCACATTCAATTTTGCTGTCTCTTGAGTCATTCTTCCAAATTCCCTCACAGTTTTTATCTTTAGTCTTGCCTTAGCAACTGACATTTGTAGTTGTTATGTCTTGTATAAGAGACTTACACCCCTGAGTGATTCACAAGGCAGGGTTTTTTGTTGTTGTTGTTGTTTCTAGTACCATCTACATACAGATTTTTCGCAAAAGCTTCCTCAATAAATAAATACATTAATGACTAGCTAATCTAAAATTGTAATAGAAACATTGGCTTAAGTTTCTGGTTTGGGGAATGAGATTCTACATAAATTTGCTCTTAACTTTTAGAAGCTTTATATTCTCAGATAAATTACTTATTTGGGACTCAAACTGACTGTGAAGAGTATTGGAGCTAAGCACATTATAGTGTAGGATAAAAATTACAGTGTAAGAAAAGTGTTAGCAATAAATGTTAATTTCTATCAAAGTAGTTGTATAAATGGCAAAGAAGAAAATGTTTCAGTGTTTGTTGCATTTCATGTTCTTTTGCATGGGGGATCAATCTTTTTCTGCCAATTTAAATAACTCATGGATTTATAATTTAGTCTTGATTTCGTTTTAATTGCAAGGCCTTAGCTGGAGAGTGTGGTGAGCTCATGTCTCTCATCTCTTATTCTTATGTTTAGTTATGCTTTGAGGAAGAGCCAACATTCTCAGGCCGCCCTTGTTGATAGTTGCTATTTCATTTATTCCATCTACTTCTGGATGACTTACCTCAGTACCTTTCTATAAATATCTCATTTGTATGTATTAAAATTATTATTTATATGCTGACTTTATTCATATGCTTATAAATTATCATTCAGACTTTTATTTAATTTTCATGTTAGGTAAATGACTAGAATGTTATTAAAGTTTTAATTCATTTAAATTTGAACACTTTTTGAGATGTACTTAAAATAAGTCATTGCTGCACAAATGCTCTCATTGCCTGAATATATTACAATATGAGAACTTTTATTGAGTTATTATGCAGAGACTTCTAAAATTCAGGAACTTCTCATTCATAAGTGACTGAGGAAGGCAAAAGACTTCAAATACTCCAGTGTTATTCTGATGTGTTGATAACAAAGAGGCATGTAATCTGATACCCCGTTGTGGGACCGATTTTCTTTTGATGCAACATTAAGTTGAATGGAAATTAGATATGTTCATGTTCATAAAACATGCTAGTATATTGGGCTTCCTTTTATATCATTTTAATGTCATTTGTTAATGAGTAAAATCAATAACAAATAAAACAATTGCAAACTAACTCTCTTCTACGTATTAAGATATTAATAAAAATAGACAATTGAAATATACTTAATTTCTTTTTTCAAGATGCACAAGGTCTATTTTACACAGAGAAACAGACACACCAGAACATCAGTCAGCAAAGATAAATGTCTAATTACCTTCCAGACTCGTACAGAAGAGAACCCAATGAGTCCAAATTTTAAAGGATTAATAAAATCTATGTCCATCTGGGCAGATGAGCTGTCCAAACAAACAGAATACATGGCTAGATTATGTGAGCTCATGTGTCTCTTACAAGCCAGAGTGCATGAAGTAAAGACGACCACACATGAGGAAACTGTGCTACAATCATATAGATATAAAGCAAGGAAGCAAATAAATGAACTCTAAAGACATGAGGTTAAATAAAATCACTTTGGAGCAGCATGGTGTTAGCAAATATGGTATTCTAATTACTATGATTTACAGAGCATGATAGCCGAGGAGATTTTCTCCCTCTGTTTAAAAAGAGTATACCATTGATATAATCCTTTAGTGAGATGGCTTTCCTACAAATTTCAGTGTTATAAGCTCTATGTGAATGTTTGCTTCTTCTTTCCCAGGGAAAAGAAGAGTTCTTTAATTCTTGTATATGTGCTTGATCTGGGTTGTCTAAAAGAATCTACTGTTAGACAGCAAGTTCCAAAATTTACAGTTCAAAGTATATGTAGTAAAAGATTTCCCTAAGCTCATTCAAATCCAAAGGAAGCCACCTGGAACCAGTTAGCCAAGAGACTGAGCAGTGTGGAATCAATTAAGGACAATTTGCTTCAATAAAAGACCTTTCAGGAAACAGTTATTACAAGAGCATACAAAAGGCAAGGGAAGTAAAACTATTGTGAATATTTGACCTATTCTTTTCAAATTTTATAAATGAATCATCTCTGTAGAATAACCCAGTGAAGAATAATTATGACAGTAAAACATAAATCAGTATCTATAATTCAAGGAGAGTTCTTAAAATCTCATCGGACAGCTAAATCATATGTAGAGTAGAAATATTCATTGCTGTGAATACCTGTCTTAATTGATAAAACTTCCTTCCTACTATCCTGTAACCCATTGGCTGTTAAATTTTTTTTGCAAAGAATACTTTTTAAGAAACTGAAAGCCTTAAAGATGCATCCCGATTAAGTATTTTTTCACAAATATTGCCTTTTTGGACTATTTCTTTACTTTTTGCCACTTTTACTACCATTCTCTCAGGATTCATTTTTCTCTTCTGTTTCCATAATACAGTCATTTTTTTTTTGTCTATTATTCCTAACCGATAGTTCCACTGTCCTGTGTTCTATATGAGCTCTCTTTGAATCGATCAGTCTTTCTTTTTACATACTCAGGCTCCTTTCAATGTATCTTGTGCCAGTCTGCAGTGTGATTTGCTTCTCCACTTTAAATGTTTCTATTTACCATTAGTTACCTTTTAATATCTTCTGGTTCAACATCCATATATATTTTAAATCCACACTGATTCAATTCAAATGTGATAGCTGATATATAGCAGTGGTCTTAGTCTCTAGCTCAGCTAGTCTCTCTATTTCTTGTGCCCGAAGTTTGTTTTCTGTTCTTCTGTAGTAGTGCTTGGGACACATTTTTTTCGACAGATAGTCATGATGACAGGCTAAATTTCATAAAATTGTTAGCAATTATGGGATGAAAAGAAAAGACTACTGTATCCTGTTTCCCTGGGGATTTTGAAGTATCTATAAAAGAATATGAAGTTGACCTTGGAAGTTAATATTTGGTTTCCAGAGACATATTAAATTTCTCTTTACAAGAAGCCAAGAAAAAGTTGCTTAGGTATTTATTTTTGATAGACTGAGTAGCAAGAAAATTGAAGGCTTTAAAGGTTATCTATTCCTTTGAGGAAAAATTAATTAATTCATGGTCTAAAGGCATGGGAAAGTCAGCAACAGAGGAAACAATCCTGTTTTGAGTTTGTGCTTTTTCTTTGACTTATCCATATACCTGCCATAGCCTTTTGATTTACATGAACACAAAGGAAGGCTGAAGATAAAAGTAAATACGGAACATATGTCTTCATGTAAATGCAGTAAGCACATTCACTAGTCAGCTATCGTATCAGACAAACTGGTTAAGGATATCTGGATGTACTTTAGAACAAAATTAAATTAATCAAACTCAAGATTGTGAAAATATGAACTTAACATTTCCCCTTTCAAATCCAAAAATTATACTTCGAAAATATTGTGGAATGTTATCCTTTTCTTCATTCATTGATTACATTGATTATTGTAAGCTGTTACAATCCAGGTGTCAAATTACCTGTATATATTTCTACAAATGTAGAATTTTGGATGGTTGTTACTTATCAATCATTTTTTTGTATGCAGATACAAATCAATTATAGAAATATGTTTTCTAAACAAATGCACTCTGAGATCTAATTTGTAAAATGAACTCATTATTACCTTTAAAATCTAGACATGAAAAGATTCTGAGTGGGTTCTACCTATCCATGAAATTTCATACTGAATAAAGAGTTGGCATAATAAGATCTTTGTAATTTGTACATAAAAATATCAGTTAATAGTGAATATACCAAAACAGAACTTAGACACTAAAAATAAAAAAGTTTAAGTTCAAGTCTGGACTAGGGAGATGGATCAGTGAACAAAGTGTTTGCCATGCAAGAATGAGGACTTGAATTAAACTGCATAAAATATGAATAGATTATATTAATGTAATTTGTGAGGCATGTGTGGCCCGCATAGGTATAATCTGAAATTTTAATGTATCTTTTATATTTCATTTGTTTATGGATTTATTTTAATGTTACTAAAGAATTTTATTCTTTAAAATTCTGAATAGATGAACCTTGATATATTTTTATTATTTAAACAGAGAATCTATGTCTCATACATAAATATTTTTATCCAGTAAAATATTCAGAAAGTGATTCCATTAACTTATTTATATTACTCAAGTATCATAATTTATGTAAGTTTATATTGAGCTTTAACATAAAACATACTTCTGGAAGAGAGGGACCAGTACACCAAAGAACTTGCTTTTCTTGCAGAGGAATCTAGTTTGGTATCCAGTAGCCACATGGCAGCTCACGAGTATAACTCCAGTTTCAGTGAAAATAACAATCTCTTCTGGTCTTCATGGGTATCAGCCATGCATGTGATAAACATACATCCTTATAGGAAAAAACTTTAATAAAATAAGGCAAAATAAAATATTGCCATATAAAAGTATTGATTGGGGTAATTGAGGTAATGACTCTTGTCTACTCTCTTAAAATTTTAACAGAATTATTACAGGCATTATAATGCTGCCAAGAAATCTTCCTATACTAACAATAAAATTAAAATATTAACTGTAAATTCTACTCACATAGGAGTTTTAACAATGCCTGTATATTGAGACCTTTTTCTTAATCAACCAAAACATGGCTTCAATATTTTGCTATTATGGAGCAAACAGAATTTTCAAATAGAAATGTATGTGTATAATACTTGGCCACAGGTTAAGTTTGTGAAAAATGAGAAAAATAACATCTAGCTGCATCTAGGAGCATCATCTTCTAAAAAATGTTTAATGTTAGGAAATTTTTATCTTAATGTATTTTAGCATTGCATTTGTTTTTCAAGAAAGCACAAAGATTACCTTCAGAGGAATTTGTTTTAGAATTTTAAAAATGTTAAAAATAAGGCGTCTGAAATGAGTTAAATGTCATAAATTTATGGATTAAACTCCTTTTCTTAAGTCCTAATTCTTTTTACATTTCAGAACACACATAACTATTAATTTTAGGCCAACAGACCTCCTAGAGAGCACTAAAATAGTTGTCCACGAAACTTCCTCTATCCTTGTGAACATCAGTGGTTGCCGCCTTCAGCCCCCTTATCATTGGGAACTGATAGGGAGCTGAAAACCTGGAGGGAGGGGTCCTGAAAATTCAGCAACATAAAGGTTCCCGAATGTAAAACAATCACAGATTAATTAAAAGGTAAAAGATTCTTGTGGCCACACTTGCCTGATTTGTATCATAAAACTTCATCGCTGTCTGGGTTGTAAATACATGTTTCCTTTTCACTGTGTGTACCATTACATCATGAAGTGCCATTGAACACTGTCTGAAATATCAAGGGAGAGTCAAGATCATTGTATGCTGTGGACTTCAGTGAATTTAGAGCATTTAGCCAGTTTTCTGTTCTTACAGAAGCATAAAGATTGAGTTACAGAACTCTTCTCTCACTTTTCTGTTGCTACATCAGCATGAAAATATCACTGGACTGTACCATGCTGCAATGTTTGATCTTTAAAAAAATAGAGACTGAGCCAATGTCTTAATTTTCCTAGATACTATTAAATATATTTGGGCTCGGAATTCAGATAGAACTTTAAACGATTTCTAAAATGATCCACAAGTGTCTGTCATATTTTTTTGTTTATTTTTTTTTTAGTTGTTGAAAAAAAAATTTCCGCCTCCTCCCCATTTCCCATTTCCCTCCCTCTCCTCCCACACATCATCCCCTCCCCCTACTCCCCTCCCTCTCTCCTCTCCCCCCCACTCCATTCCCCCTCCCTCTCAAGAATGAAGAGCAGTCCAGATTCCCTGCCCTGCGGGAAGTCCAAGGTCTTCCCACTTCTATCCAGGTCCAGAAAGGTTAGCATCCAAACAGGCTAGGCTCCCACAAAGCCAGTTCATGTATTAGGATCGAAACCCAGTGCCATTGTCCTTGACTTCTCATCAGCCTTCATTGTCCGCCATGTTCAGAAAGTCCGGTTTCATCCCATGCTTTTTCAGTCACAGTCCAGCTGGCCTTGGTGAGCTCCCAATAGATCAGTTCCACTGTCACAGTGGGTGGGTGCACCCCTCATGGTCCTGACTTCCTTGCTCATGTTCTCCCTCCTGCTCCTCATTTGGATCTTAAGAGCTCAGTCCGGTGCTCCAATTTGCGTCTCTGTCTTTATCTCTATCCATCGCCAGATGAAGGTTCATATCCAGGCGGATGACTATATGTTTTTCTTTAGGTTCACCTTCTTATTTAGCTTCTCTAGGATCACAAATTATATGCCCAATGTCCTTTATTTATGCCTAGAAACCAATTATGAGTGAGTACATCCCATGTTCATCTTTTTGGGTCTGGATAACTCACTTAGGATAGTGTTTTATTTTTACACATTTATCAAGAGTCTAGTTCCTAGCCTTGAGACCAACTCTTAAGAGGAATGACATCCTGCAAAGTCTTGACCTTTAGTCAAGATTAGATTCTTTATATAAAATTACACAAGAAAACCTTATTAATGTAAAATATTGGCTTTTATTTTAAAACTGGGAGACTATATACTCATGCCAAAGAATGAATTTTAAATAAATGACATAATGTATTATTAATGAATATTTCAATTTATATTTATTTCATATATCTCTCTATACAGGTAAATATATATTGTGTAAACGTACAATCTATTTAGGTTAATATATCCTGAGAAAATACCTATCCTTTCTCAGCTAAAAACTGGTTTTGGAGCTAGACATATAGACTTTTGTGTGAAGGATTGCATATGTAAGCTCAACAGTTTTCTTTATTTTTAAGAAAATAACATTTGTCATTGTAGATGTATCTACTATAAAGAACACTTGTAGTCAAAATGTACATTGTACTCACCAAACAACCAATTTCTTTAGGATCAGACATCACATAATTGTGGAATAATAGAAATAGTATGAGTTTCAAAATTTGAAGTATGAAAATACAGTAATCATTACATAAAATATCACTCAAAATATGGTTTGTTCTTATACAAGTATTTTCTTGAAGAAGCAACATAGGTAGGAAACTAAACAAAATCAATGTAATATTCATCTATGTCCCTAAACTTTTAAAGTCTGTCTTCTTAATTTTTTAAATTTAATTTCAAGTCCTTTTCCTCTGATGAATCAAAAGTCTTCTCCAAAGTATATAATTTACTCTGACATCTTAAAATGCTTAAATATTTAGAAACTGAGACTTTTAGTTCTTAACATAAACTTTACCCCTCCCCAAAGTGCTTAAATGCCAATTTCACAAATTTCAGAGTGGATGTTACTTTTCAAAGTTACATATGTGAACATAATTACCACACCGAAATGTAATGAAACCCTCATCATGCCCACAATCAGCTACCAAAAATAAAATCATTTCAGAGAAGGATCCAGGTGCTTGCTGTGAATTGTAGAAATGAGCCAAAAGTTTTCCTGACTCTTCATCTGTAAGAAAAATGAAATATCTTTCAAAAATGTGACAAGTATTTAAAACGATCCCAAATGCTGTTTTACTAAATGTCAAGAGTAGAAATGGGGGTTGGTAGAAAGAAATTGTGTATACTGAGAACTATAAATTTTATTCATTTCTAAATGTAAAGGCTGCATTCTCATGAGCCAGATTCAGAATTATTGAGTCTGGGATGAAACGCTTTCAAGCTCCATTGGGTAGATACGAGAGCCCTTGCTAAAAGCTTGTTTACTGTGCTATCTTAAAGTCTAAATAGAATGAATATGTTCTCTTCTGATCTTTCCCTTTTATCTGTCAACTCTGAAACATTATATATGTTTTGCTTAAGGATTTTAGGTCAACGTTAAAAAAATGCCTGAATATATATTAATAAAATATGTAGTGATCCCATCTAAATAGGAAATACTTTAAAATTGTATTTATTTCCTTCAAAGCTTTAAGCTTTTTAGCAGGATACATAAGTGATCAATTTTCTGATATTTCATATTTTTGTAGTTTTAAAGTTATCTCTTTTTAGAGAACAAACAGTAAAAAGGCATGGTTCAGGAGAAAAGTCACTTAAATGTTTTATACAGTGAAAGGCATTTTTCTCTTTTAGCTCTTGGATTTAGTTTTATTATTTATTTATTCTAAACTTTTGGGGAATATGTCCATAAATCATGTATTACCAACAAATATTAGAAATATGTCATCCCAGCCAGGCTGTGGTGGCGCATACCTTTAATCCCAGCACTTGAGAGGCAGAGGCAGGTGATTCTCTGTGAGTTCAAGACCAGGCTGGTCTACAAGTGCTAGTTCCAGGACAGGACTAAAACTGCAGATAAAGCCTGTCTCAAAAAGAAAACAGAAAAGAAAAAGAAAAGAAAGAGAATAAAAAAGAAAAGAAATGTCATCTCAACAGAATCATGGATATACTCCATTACCTCTCAAAAGACGTTTTATTACAACATTTAATGTATAAAAAGCAACTGAGAATGGTTATGTAAACTTGAGTTGTGAATACCTTTACATCATCTCAGTAAATCACTGTCGTATGATTCCCCTCTGTATGCTGTGAATATGTTTTATTACCATTGATTAATAAAGAAGCTGCTTTGGCCTATAACAGGACAGAACAGAGCTAGGTGAGGAAAATTAAACTGAATTCTGGGAGAAAGCTGGAAGAGTCAAAATAACGCCATGTAGCTACTGGGGGAGTAGGATGCTGGTACCTTACGGTAAACCACACGTCTCATGGTAAAATATAAAATAATAGAAATTGGTTAATTTCACATGGAAGAGCTTGTTAGAAATACATCTGAGTCACGGACCAAGTAGTGTTGTATTTAATATGTTATTGTGTAATTATTTAGGCCTGAACACTTGAGAAAGAAACAAACAGTCTCAGTTTGCAAATCACTAACTTTCCAGTTTCAAGTGCTTGTATAAAGCAGATATTTAAAGTGCTATGCTAAACCCTAATGTTAAATTTTCATGTTTTTCAAAACCATGGAGAAACTAGACATTATGTGCTAAGTAAAAATTCCATTTGCTTTCAGAAGCGTCACATATATACCTGTCTAAGTAATGATATACCTTTGATTTATTGGAAGCCTTTAAGAATGACAGACAAACATGGGAATCATGGCACATTGTTCTTGAAAGAGAAGAAAACTTAGCAAGGAACTTTATTTTGCTTTGTAGTCAAAAGAAGAAAAAATAGTTACTTCAATTTATGTTAAAAATATATGATTTTGGCATGATTGCACTTCTGTTAACTGTGAGAGAAACTATAAATGTGCTATTATCCCTGCCTTTCAATTTATCTGTAAACTAACCCTAAATCTAACCCTAACCTGTATTCCAGCAATCTTAATTGGCTTCAGAGGTAAAAAATTAGAGAGCAGAGTGACTTTTCCAAGTTTTTAATATCATGATGTCTGCTTTTTTTCATCCACAGTAGTCAAAATATGTAAGATATGCCTACTACTGTGTAATGATTGTATTATCCTTTCATAGTTACTTCCATACATTATTGTTTTAAATGTTGCATTTTAAAATGATTTTACTTTTAAGATTTAATATAAATGAAACATATGTTATAGGACAATGATAAGCACAACTAAGTTAAAATTAATTTTCCCATATGTAAGATATCACTTCCTGAACAGGGAAGAATTTACTTTTTAAAATCCTTGGCACAGCTGAGAGAGAGTTTTAAGAGAGTTTTATTTGAGTGGTAAAGATGTGGTATGAAAGGGGAGACTTGGTACATATCTATAAACACGTAGCTAATGACTTTCATGGAATTATATCTAATATTCCTATGTATGCTTTTTAAAAACCCAAGATAACTATTATCAAGATTCTGAAACCGTAAAATGTTGGGTTCCTGCTTATTTTTTCTTTTCTGCCCATTTTTACCTGCTCCCCTAGCCTGTCTTCTTTACATTTATTGCCGTTCTTTTTGTTTTGTTTTGTTTTGTTTTTACTTAAAATATATTTCTTACCTACTCTTTAAGTGGAAAAGAGACATGATCAGACTATAATTCTCATACCATAATGCTGTTTTTTTTAAATGATCCCTAAGGGCACAAAGTCTGACATTAGGTCTTTATTATTTAGTGATTAGTATTATAAGGGTAGTAGCCATTACTGTGTACATGAAGCAGGTGTAGCTTTGCATTTTGACTATCTCCTGTAAAATCCAGTCATGTAGATGAGGGTATTTTTTTTTCTTTGCAATACTTCTGTTTCTAATTTCTGCTCGATACCTAAAATGTTTGGTCAGTATTTTGTGTTTAAGGATAATGAGTTTTTATAAGAAAAAGTCTTGACTCCAATGAATCACTCAGAAATTTAAAAACAAAACATAATAGAGTTTGATCTCTATATACTCAATGTAATGTTTAATAATTCAAATGGGGTTTTCAGTTTAATGAATAATAATTTATGTTTTTATCTTTTCCATTTTTCACTCAATGACTTGAATACCAGTTATGTTTCCATACATGATTATTTTAACTTTTTAACTTAGCAAAACATTATTTATTAATCAACAAAACTTTATTTATTAATCTTGCATTCTGGTTGGTGTTAGAGTACAAGGGAGTGAGAGGAAATGAAGAATAAGGCAAACTTGTAAAATGTGACATGTGAGAAAAATAAATAAAGAAGGTCAGAGGTTTCCAGGTTGAGATTTTTACATGAGAAAAAACCACTTTGTGAAGCTGATTAAGAAATAAGACAGGCTTTGGTGTAATTAACAAACCACTCAGAGATTTTAGTTAAACAAGTCTCTGTTAGAGAGAACAGCATCATTAAAGCCCACATGTTTCAAGTGGATCTAGGGAGTTAGGAGGTAGAGTTCAGGGAAGGAACTGAGCAACAGTACTTAAGGTCAAAAGGAACAACAGTTAAGCCCAGAAACTATATTTGAAATTGTCTTTAGGGATCTTTGTCCTGAAACTAAGTGTTTTGGGAATATACTGAAAGGTTTTTAGTACACCTATGACATGATTCAAGTTTGGTTTTAACAGTGCTTAATGAAATATAGTAGACACAATAAAGAATTAACATATCAGAAATTCTAGACACTACCTATGACTAACACTAATAAGGTATGAGAGTTGGCTCCATTGGTCTGGTTTTCCTACAGCTCATCTTTTCCATGGATAAACAGATAACAATACTGGCATTTTATAGATAAAATGTGATACATATCACAATTGTGTTAATTTTTTAAAAACACTCAGCATTAAAGCACATAGTCAGAGAAGTATAATTGAATACAAAACTGTATTTGGCATATTTTTTACATTAAATGAAGTCTAAGTGTCAGAGACAAATGCACAGAGACTCCTTTGGAAACTATATTTCTCATGTTGAACCTATGTTGAGCTGAATGTGAATGATGAAGCTAAAACTGTTGAAAGAAATGATTTCTGTGCATATTCTGATGACAGAATTAATAGGAATTGTTCATATCAGGTGTATAGTATAAAAGATAAAGGAGAGAAGAGGATGAAACAAATGTGATGGTTTCCAACTTGCGATTGAATATGGTAGTTGATATTTGATGGAATCATGGAGGCAACGGGGGAAAGGAACATGAAAGGAATCAAAGGAAACATCTTGCAATGCTTTCAGTACTCACTTTGCTGCAACAGTTTTTAACTTTAATGAATTCACTATGCCTGTTAAGCATTCAAGTGGAGATGTCAGAATTTAGTTATATAAGTATTAAATTCAGTGATGAGTTCCGAGGCAGAAGATGTAGGCTTGGGACTTGTTGGCCTATTTAATGTAAAGAGAATTGATGAGGTTACAGATTGAGTGCAGAGGCAAAAGTCCAAGGACTAAATTCTGGGGCATTGCAGTATTTATATGTCAGAGAGACAAAGATGACACTTAAAAGGAAGGAAAATGATTAAGTAGGATTGAGTACATGGAGGACATTGGTAGGTCAAGTAAGATGTGCTCTGAGGTTAACAACAAAAAGTGTCATTGTAGACAACAAGATGAACTGTTTTGTATGGTTCTGGAGATGAATTCTCCAAGCAGTGAGTTTAACAGCAAATGTGGAAGGAATGGGAATGGGAAAAAAATTCATATAGAATATCTATATAAGAATTTTATCTGTATTGTTCACATAAAGAAAGAAGTATATATCAGCTTTTTCTGTATATAAAAAGAAAAAAATGTAGCAAGATTGTATGACATCTGAAATATCTGTGAAACTATTTAAATTTAGTAATGATAAAAGAAGGAAAGGAATTCTTTTAGCAATGTACATTAAAAGTAAATATTCTTTTTCTAATTATTTAATTTGGTGGGAAAATATTCACTTACTTATTTGAGATACATAATGTGCAAGATGATAAAGATAGAACTTTAAGTATAATTTCCTTTACAAATAAAATGTTTGAGATATCATCACTATTTATTTTCTTTTACTTCTCTTAAAACTATTTCCCAGAAAACATAACGTGCTGTAGAACAATTTGTGTAGCCATTTAAAAAATGACTAGAAATATTCTCTTTGTTGCAATTAATCATATACAGAATGGGAATTTAATATAACATAAATTAAAGTATCCCCATGGGAATCAAGAAAAACTGTAACGTCTTCATAGTACTCATGGTATTTGTCAGGGTAAACAGGCTATGGGAAAATATGTTGTAATATCCTTTTTTTCCAAATTTATTTATTTGACATCCCTACTACTTTCCCCTTCCTTCTTTCCTTCCAGTCCATTACCCTCCGTAATCCACTCTTGTCCAATTCTGTTCAGAAAAGGGCACCTCCCATAGATATCAAGAAAACATGCCATATCAAGTTTCAGTAAGACTAAGCACCACCACCTCTTTTATTAAGGTTTTTCAAGGTAAACCAGTAGGAGGATTAGGGTCCCAAGTCAGTAAAAGAATCAGAGACACCTCTGCCTTGACGATTAGGAGTCCCACAAGAATACCGAGGTGTACAGTTGTCATACCTATGCAGAGGGCCTACATTAGTCCCAGGCAGGCTCCCTGTCTGTTGATTCAGAATCTGGAATCTCTTATGAGCCCAGGTTAGCTGATTCTTTGGGTTTTCTTGTGATATCCTTGATCTCTCTGGTTCCTACGATCCTTTCTCTCCTCTTCTAGAAGATTCCCCACTCTCAGGCTAATATCTGGTTGAGGGTCTCTGTCTCTGCTTCCAGAAGTGTCTTGATGAAGCCTTTCTGATGATAATTGGGATAGACACCAATATATGAGTATAATTGATGTAGTTTGATATATGTAACAGATTTAGATTTTGGAAGTCTGAAAAAAAATCCAAATCCTATGGTAGAATAGATATCAATAATGCAAACAAGATGTGATCTTTCAAGATGATTTACCTGATATAATAAAAACTAACTAGAATTCTATTCTTATAAGAAGTAGTTTACCCTGAGTATGCTATCTACATATGGAAATGAATACATTGTTTGTTGGGAACCTTTGGGATTAAGGACCATGACCTCTGAAGAGGCTATGTGGCATCTGCTTTACACTAGAACAGTTAACCACATAGCACATGTTAGGACCATTCATGAATATGAGTAAAAAAAAAAAATAGAAAACATAATGTTAGTGACAGAAACTGAAACTGAAACTCACATTCCCAATTTTCTTCCTCTAAAAAATTTCTGGGAAAAATTCTAGTGTCAGGCAGCAAGTCCGATAGATTTCATTCTCAGTTTCAAGTATCAGCAGCATTGAGAAGAAAAGGGAAGTTGAACTTGTCATGGAAGGACAGTAAGTAAATAATCAGTAACCTGAGGAGTTTTGAGATAAACATCTTTCAAAATGATGTGGATGGAGAGAAGAGACAGATGTTTCCCTGCAGGGAGTAAGCAAGGGAAACATGTTCTCTCCACATGGACAGTGAAGAGCTGAAAGCCTATTTCCCGTGTGTTTCACATTCCCTAGTTCCAACAGCAGAAATCCAGCTATAATTCTACTTATGGAGTTCATAAGGCATTTTTACAGGTCAGAACTAAGTTCCTCTTCTTTTAGTTTACCTAATGGAAGCATTCAACAGAGTATCTGGCACTTCAAACTTTTACTGAAATATAAATTTGATGTTTACTAAAACTTGCCATAAGCTGTCTTGATATGATACACTCAATATAGTCATGCTATGTAATATAAAAGGAACAGCCTGTTGAAGAATCTCAGGACTTAAAATGTTACCTAGGGTCTAGGTTTTATATTTTTATTTATTTTGAGCTCATTTAAATTTAATTTTAACTACAAGGCTCATATCAGCTTTGAAAATGTTTCAGTATGTTGAAACAACTAGTAATGTAAAATTAAATTTTCAGTTATCAAATTCATAAAATATATGTTAATTACTTTTATTAACAGTAACACCCAATCATGGGTATATTGAGAAAGTACAAAATAGGAAATCAGGAATATGACTCATTGGGTAAAATGCTTGCTTCAGAACACAAGGATCTGAGTTCTAATCTCCAGAACCCCACAAAATGCCAGGAGTAATGATTAGACCTCTTTCCCATACTAGTAAGACGAATATAAAAAGATCCCATGAAGTTGTAATCCTAGCTACTGGAGGGGATTAAGTGATGCTCAGGTTACTTAACATATTAGTTCCAGGTCAGGCTCCAAAGCCACAGAGAAACCCTGTCTCGAAAAACCAAAAAAAAAAAAAAAAACATATTGTCTCAAAAACTAAAGAGGAGAGTGATAGAAAAATATACCCTGTGTTGATGTCTGTATTCCACATGCATATGCACACCCATACAAGTGAACACACATATATACCATGTATACACATACACTAAAACAATGGAATATATTCAATGGTTATTGCTAATTTCATGCAAAACTGCTAAATATATAATAGCAAATAAGATATATTCCTGTTTTTATTATCTTTTGCAGCTAATAAAATGGTTAAAGAGGCATATATGGCATGTATCCAATGGTGTTACTTTGATCATTAGCAAATTCAAAGCATATTTTGAAGACCAAGAACATGGACATCACTCTGGAGCTTATTAGAAAGAAAAGTCATAGATCTCTCCCAGGCACACTGACTAGGGAAAGCAAATTTACTTGATAACAAGCCCTCCAGATGATTTGCTTGAATATCACAGCAACTACTCTCATATCCACCAGCCCTTATTCCAATATAGTTATTGAGCCAGAAAAAGAAATTATTTGATGATGAAAGTGAGCGCAAGAGAATTTGTTAAAGAGGAAAATACCAAATTATTAATATGAATGCATTGTGAATAAGAAAATTCCTTCAGAAAAATTAATATTTTCTGTATAGTATTTGTTCCGTTGCTACTAATGCAGAGGAACAGTACAACACATCCTTCCAGAGCTAAACTAATCAAGCTGTCTCAGGGATTAGAGCTGGTGATAACATTGCACTTCACACTTTTTTTTTTTGCTTAAGCCCAGCAGCGATTTGTCTTGAAAATGCTTCCTCAAATACTCTCCCAGAGGTTTGCAAACGTTCCTGTTGCCATCATAATCAGGCTGCTTAGCCCTCCCCTCATTGCCTCTACCATCAAGTCTCTGCTTCTGTATTTCTAAAGCTAGATCCTACAGTGATTGCTGCACTTTCTATTCGCCATGTCTTTTAAATATCACTGATATCATCAGAATTGCAATTTCTGTTAATTTTAGATTATTCACATCTAACGTGCCAAAACAACCTTAATTTTTCTTGAGGCTCAAAAGTGTTAGTGTGTGACGTCATGAATTATACTGCTCGACCAAATTCGGCACTGCTTTGAGCAGAAAAACTATGCCACCATTTCATGAATTGTAGTGATGTCAAAATGTGGAAGAATTTTTAACGCTATTTCAATTACTACAGTATGGAGTGATATCTAAAGACTATGAAGTGTGGAAGACGGTGGAAATATGTCTAATTTAATAAGGAAATGCTTTTCCAATGAGTCTCAACTTCTTTTTTTTATAACATGTTAAGATTCCAGAAAATATCTGAGGTTGAATCCAACAAAGGACAGACATGCATGAAAAGATCATTAAAAAGCATTAAAATAACAAAGCAATACCAAATGAGTTAGCAGAAAGGGGAAAAAGATGAAATAAAATTGTTCCAATGAGAACTGATAAAAAGGAGCAATTATTTCTGAACAAAGATCTCTGTACTTGCAGGTAAGGAGGGAGAGGTAGCATTATATCACAATAAATACACGATTATGTATATTTTACAGATATTAACATAAAATAAATAGGCAAATCGATATTGTGTTCAAAATAAGTCTTATTAACCTGAAAATATTCTGAGAGTATTTCTTGTAACATCTTAGTAAACCATGGCATTCATTATGCTCTAATCTTTTCGTGCAACTTTAATAGAAACTAATGAGATATTTGTGAATTATAAAAGAAATTAAAGGTCTATAATAGTTTATCCAGTACCCTAGATACATTAGATGTAGTACTAGAGAAAGACCACAGGGCGATGACATTCCTAGTGCAATTTGGGAAGGGAGAAAGACATCAAACAAGAGTTCAGAGTGTTAACATTTATAATTTCATGATACTACAAGAGACTATATCAAGAAATTTTATAATAGATTGAAGGTCAGGGAGACTTGCTGAGGAAAATGACATTTACACTAAGACTTGAAAAATAAATGAGAGTTCTCTAGACTAGGAGACCAGTTTATGTAAAGATCCTGAAGTGGAAATCAAGTCCAACAGGGCTGGAGGGTGGCAAGTAATGTAGATGTTTTCCTCAAAGGTTAAAGTAGAGGCTAACTAGATCGTATACTCCCGGCAGAGGTCTTCACTCTAACCATAAAGATGCTATCTCAGAATTACCGTTTGAAGTAGGCATCACCTACATTTGTTACAAGAAATTTTCACTCTATGAAAGGAGAAAACAGATGATTTGTGAATTTTAGTTGAAAGAGTATATCCGTTCTGAGACTAATGAAGCATTTAATAAAGGAATAATGGTGATGGAGCTTAAAGAGGAAAAAAAAGTCAGGAAATGCAAAGCCAGCAGTTTAAAGACTGACACAGAAGGACTTGTTTTGTATGTGGAGGAAAAGCAGGTAAGTCATGAAAACTGAGAGTTTTTTTTTTTTAAATGCTTATTTATTGTGTATACAGTGATCTGTCTGCATGTGTCTTCAGGCCAGAAGAGGGCAGATGGTTGAGCCACCATGTGGTTTCTGGGAACTGAACTCAGGATCTCTGGAAGAGCAGCCATTGCTCTTAACCACTGAGCCACCTCTCCAGCCCCAAAATGAGAGTTTTTAAATATTAAAAATATCCTAGCTTGTTCATGTTGTTGGCTTCATCATGGTCCAGAATGTAAACTAGATGTCCACATGAGATCTCAAAAGAGCTTGCCCCTCGATGATGCTTCCTTTGTTTCCTGTGTTCTGGGATTGCAGGTGCTTGTTAAAATACCTGCCTTTTTAATTCTAATTTAGTGGGATGGTTGGTTTGGTTTGTTGAGTAGTTCATGCATGAGCACTGTATTTCCATTATTTCTATCACTTGCTGTCACCAATCTAATTCCACCCATATCCCTGCCATTACTGAACTTTAATTCTTCTTTTTACACACAGACACACACACCAGCCTCTAAATGCATCCAGTGTTGTTCATATGTACATGGGTTTAAGACTGATCACTTTGTTGTATAATTTATCAGTGGACCTGTCCCTGCTGAAGCCCCTTTTATTCTTCTTTCAATTATGGTTAGCTGTTTATAGCTCTTTGTATAAGACTTAATTTTGTCAAATATCTACCATCTATGTTAGTATGTCAACTTATGTGATCCTTTACAGGTCTTGTTTAAGGAACCATAGTGTTGATATTCCAGGGGTGCAGGATTCCTGCAATGTCTACAAGACACTGGGACCAGATAACCTGGTCCTCTGGCTTTTAAAATGTTTTTTAATCCCTCTTCTGCGATTATTACTGAGCCTAAAAACAATGCAATTTAGCCATCATATTGTATATTATCAACAGATGTTGAGCACGCTATCTTTAGTTATTCTCTGCAATAGAAATAGTTCAGTATTGAGTAGTAACTTTCACCTGCGACAAAAGAAGCTTTTTAACAGGAAGATAGACTTATATCTAACTGTGGGTATAGACTTTATAATAAAATTGTTTGTTGTATTAATTTGATGGAAATAGCAATAGTAGATTTTGCTACAGTCACAGGTAGTGTTTTAGATTTATATTTAAAGACATGGATCCTCACCTATGGAATAAACCTAAGTTCAATTAGGCAGCTGCTGGGTATTTCCAACAAGAAAGTGCCAATATTGCACCCTTTTGGTCCCCATTTGCTGTGATTCACAGGGTATACAGGTAGGTAGGAATATTAATGTTTTTCTCCTTTTCCCCTTCTCAGTTAAAGTTCACATCTAATATTTTCTGATTATATACTTTATTGTGCCTATGTATTACTATACCCTTCCTTATATTTTCTTTTGGCCCTTTTCCCCATGGTCTATTTAAAATATCCTGGATGTAGTGACTATGTCAGACTACCTAGTCAAATCTAAAGCTTCAGACTAGATTCCAAACATTAGGGATAATATATGACTTTTTTGGTCAGGATTGCATAAATCAGTATACTATTTTACCAGCTCAATTTATATACCTTTAAATATCATTATTTCACTCTTCTTAACATCTGAATGTAGTTCCAGATTAATGTGTATATGTGTACTACTGTTTTATTATCCATTCATTAATTCAATATTATTTAAGTCTATTTAAGTTGTCTTTATTTCACAACTATTGTGAATTGAATGGCATTAAACATTGCTAAGTGCAAACATGAGGGAAAACAAATTCTGGAGGGATCCCCATCCAAGATTTCAAGGTATCTTATAGAGATATAATAAATAAAACTTCAATGACTAGCACAAAAACCTTGTGCCTCAATGGAACACTATAGTGGAACACTAAAATATGAATCCATATAATCACATTCTTCTCATATTTGACAACAATGTCAAAAAAACACACATGGGATGACAGCATCTTTGGCAACAATTATATATTGGAAAACTGGATGTACATATGTGAAGAATTAAATTAATCACCTATCTATGAGGATTGAAAAAAAAAATCAAATTCAAATGGTTGAAAGACTTTAATTTGAAACCTGAAGCAAAAATTGCTGTAAGAAAACCTAGGAAATGCCCTGGTAGATATATGTGCACCAAAGGACTTTCTAAATGGGACTGCATTCACTCAGGAACAAAGGCCAACAGCAGGCACATGGGTCCTCATAAAATATAAAGTCTGTACCAGAAAAGGAGAGAATCAATCTAGTGAATAGGAAGCCAACAGATTAAAGGGGAATCTGTTCTAAATATACATCTGATACACGGATTAATATACAATCTACTAAAAAGCTCAATAAATAAAATATCTAATCGAAAATGGGCCACAGATCTAAAAAGAGAATTCACAAATGATTATAAATATGAAGAGGTGAGTGGATTAAAATGGACATAGGATGTCTAATTGAGAAATAAAAGGCAGGGTAAGACACAATGAGAGGAACACAGAGAGATAAATAACACTAATTTTACTAGAAAATCCAAAAGAATCATCATTTTATCTGCACTCAAAATATAATATACATGTGTATGTGTACATGTACATAAATATTTGGAATGTTGTTATACCAGTTGAGGAGATAATGTTACCCCCAACACACTATTTAACAAAACTCCCAATACTAAGCATGAGAAAGAAGAATTTAAATTGTCCATCAGTGAAGTCAAAGAGATTCTCTCTTAGGCTATTGCCATTTCTCTTTGTGGTCAGTCTTCTATAACTTTATGGCAAGACCATATTATAGAAGACACTATATAACCCAGACCAATGACTGGTGTACTTGAGTGGGCATTGATGGGGAAGCCTCTAACGAGAGTACTATCTCACACAGTATCTGAAGGGGCAGCTGCCTAGAGAGAAAAACATCCATATTTCCCCAATCTGTAAAGCCCGTGAACCATAGCCCAAGAAGTTGCATGAATAAAACTTAACATTATAGCCACCGAAGCAAGATGTGCACAGTGACATCACCAGTTGGTATACCAGCAGAGATGCAGAAATACTCCAAGGGTCCTTGTCATGGATAAGGAGCTACAGGAAATTAATGTCTGTTAAAGGAGGTAAAAAAATCAATCTTCTGTAGGACCAGGTTCATGATAGATTATCTAATCCTAAGTAAGCAATCCTAAACATATATAGATATATGCAACAAAACATGAATGTAACAGACTGCATATGTTCAAGCATACACATATACATTTATTTCTACACTACATACTTATTGTATACTTCTTATATAAACAATGATGGGAGTACTGGAAAACTAAGAAGAGAAGATATTGCCAGGAGTTTGACAGAGAAAGGGAGGAATAGAAATTTAAATCCATCATTCATGCCTGAAGTTTTCAAAGTAAATTAGAAAAAAAATTGAATGAAAAAGAAGAAACAAAAATTACAAAGACATCTCTTTTTTAAAAAGGTGTTCATCATCCTTAGCATTTGTGTAAATATATAATAAACTTCTTTGGGATTTTTTTTTACCCAGTTGGAATGGCCAAGATCAAGAAAACAATGGAAAAAATGCTGACAAGCAAGTAGGAAAAAAGGCAAAATTAAGTCACTCTTCCTGAGTTTACAAACTGGTGCACTCACCCTGGAAAGCATTGGGAAAATTCTTAATAACTTAAAGCTGATCAGTCATATGGTTAAGCTATAGCACTCCTTGGCATTCTTACTAGGTTTTGCTACTTGAAGAATGACCCAGAATACACACTGGTTGACAGAAAGAATGGCATTTTGAGTGGTGACATGTTTATTTTTGTTGTGGTGGTGGAGGCAAAGAACTGTGCTGGCTATTCATTTCTCTCATTAGCACCTGAAAGGCTATCCCTCATTTAACCACTTATTTTTATCTAAAAATGTGTCAACTTCACTCATTTAAAGATCACCAAAATCCATTTCCTTCCTCTTAAGCTCATGAGCACTAATAAATCATATGAATGGTCTTTGTTTATGAGGCACACCTTCTTTTTAAAGCTTATCATCACACAAGCTTACTGCTTGCTTCCAATTGAGCAAAGTTGACAATGCATTTTATGGTATCATAATTATCTTAGAAGAAATAACAATGAAACTTAAAGTTTTCTCCACAGTCCTACACTTAAAATCAGTGTGAGGAACTACCAAGTCGTGCCTTATTTTTGCTTTCATGCCCTGTAAATTATACAACATGTCTGAATTATACACTAATAATATTGAAAAATGCAATAAAATCTGAACTCAATCTCCAGAAAGTTTCTTTATATTCCATAAGGAGAATAGTTTGATTTACTATGATAACATTATATTTTGGTATATAAGTTCCATGCATATATTTCCTGGCTAAGTCCAAAATAGTATTCTGATGTCCCATCTAGTACATAACATTATTTCATAGGTCAAATTACACAGTGATGTATATATTATCTATACACACATGCATGCACGTACACACACATTGGCATGCATGAAGAAAACAACACTCATACAAATACATGCACATATTCATGGGCATACACATAAATAGAGACCACACAGAAATTGATATAATGAATTAAAATCAAAGAAGAGCTGAGGAAGCATAGACCCAGCATATTGGCTGGTCTATGAAGCTGCCAACACTTCCAACACTTTCAGAAATAAAGAGGTAATGGTATAATTCAGAATCACAAACATGTGCCACAAACTTGGAATACTTAAAGAGGAAGGTGCTCAGTTATAAAGTGATACAGTTAGGTCCAGTTTATGTACAAAATAGTGAAGCAACATAGAAATTTGATATAATTCCCTTTAAAGGAATGTTTAGCTCAAATGCAAAAGTGTTTGGCGTTAAGCTTGACAATGATCAAGGACTTTGTCAGCTCATTTGAACTAAATTATTATATATGACAGAACACAATTAGCAGGAGGGAAGTCATAATAAGCAACGGGAGGAGAGACAAGCGACATAAAACTACTAGTAGTCTGGAAACTCTCCATTCATGACCTCCGAGAATAAAGCTCCTTGCTTTGTAAAAATGTATCCTGTATGCATTTCATATAGTGTCTGGTTCAGGGGAAAGCTTTTTCAACTGGCTACTAACTGAATTACTTTGTGTGAATTCATTATTTTAGTAAAATAACATTTTCAATTAGCAAGAAGATATTTGAAAATAAAATATACATTGCCCTATTCTATTATTATATTTTTATTTTAGTACAAATGTTTACAGTCCACTATAAAGATTAGTAATATATTATATTAAAACAACCATTTTATATTTTAAAACATATAGAGATTTCTTACTATATCAATAAAAGTAATAATCATAAATCCTTGATTATATTTTACCAATTATTAAATCAATTATTTTGTTAAATTATCTTAACAAAGAGTAAGACACATTTATGAAGCTTGGAGATTCTTAAATAATGAAGAGAAAGTTATAATATTGGAGGAACAAAGCTGGCATTTAAATTCTAATGCTTCTAATTCCAAGGTCATTTTGGTACTTTCTTATTCTAATAATATTCTTCTGCAAACTGCTTTGCATGAATTCTATGTACGTTTTATGGAAAAGGAACTTGAGTAAGTTTTTATAATACTACTCGGTTAACTGTTACAATGATAATAATACAAGAAACACAAAGAATAAACTAAAGATATGTTGTAGGTATTAATATTAACTGTGAATTACAGATTTGTAATCACTTTCCACTGTAAAATAGAAACACCATGATTTTGTGCCTCACAAGATTATCCTTGGCCTGAAGACTAGTTCAATGGGAAGAATGCACAATTAACCAAATAGCAAATATTTACTTAGAATGTGTCAATATTACATGATGACTTAAAAAAAGCACTCGGGAGGCAGAGGCAGGCGGATCTCTGTGAGTTCGAGACCAGCCTGGTCTACAGAGCTAGTTCCAGGACAGGTTCCAAAGCCACAGAGAAACCCTGTCTCGAAAAATCAAAAAAAAAAAAAAAAGAAGTCCTCAAGGAACACACAAAAAATAGATAATGTATTAATATAAGCGTAGATGTCTTGGGATAAATTGTAAGGTTGCTTTTACTCTGGAAAAACATTTATATCCTATAATGCCCATTTTTCACTATAACTTAAATGTTATTGGAAATTGTCTTCTGCTATTTTCCTCCAGTTTTTCTTTTTGCCAAGGGATAGGGAAAGGAAGGTGTGCTTCAAAGCATCCTCCTTGACAAATGATAGTCTTTCACAGCAAGCCACCCCTAAGGACACATCATTTTGAGTAAAAGACAGCAGCTCCAGTTTGTTCCTGATCTAAAGCAAATAGGTCTAGTCCAAAATAGAAAAGGTGATTGCATCCCACAGAACTATCCATATGTCTTTTCGGCATTACTGGCTTAGGAAAATGAATGAAAACAGCCCCAAATCTAATGAACAAAGTGCCTTGCAAATAGAATCACAGAACGTTGACAAATGTAAATTTCTACCGCCTGAATGAGAAATTGGCCTGTGATAGGACCATCAGAGTAGAGCTCCAGAAGCACAGTACAGAAAGAGCTCAAGATGTTTAACTGTAGGCTTGCTTTGTCTTCCAACTCAGCCAAATTTCAGTGCATGCTGGAGACTCTTGTAATAGGGACCATTCAGCTATGTGCACTGACATCCAAATTGGCAACACTGAATGTCAAGCCCCGCGCAAAGCACAGCAGAAAAGGAAGGCTAGAGACCGTTTTTTCTTCATTTTTATGAAAGATGGCTAATGGTCTTGATGTGGCTCCAGCTCTAAAATGCTACTGGCATGAAGTGCTACCAATTATCCCGGCTTCCTTTGCCAGAGCTGCATAGACTCTGAAGCTGTTTTCCAGATTGGTTTTTTTTTTTCAATTTTGTAAATGGTAAGCTTAATGACCCCATGCTCTGCATGACTTTGGCAAAGAGATGTTGATACAAAGCAGTAATGTAAAAATAACATGAATATTAAACTGTAAGCCCTTGCCGTCTTGTTTCTTCTTTTATAAGGCTTTGCTGTTGTTGTTTTTAGGGGAAAATCTCAGCTATAACCAGGGAATGAACTTAGTTGATATTTCTTAAACCTGTTTTAGAGACACATGGTAAACTTTCTCTGTGGCTTACCATGAAATAGTTTGGCTTAAAGGTAGGTAAAATAAAATGACTGATTTAGTAGAAAAATTAAAAATGGATATTATCAATGCTCTTACTATTTTAGGCCATTATATGTTTTATATCAAAATGCCTGGGGCTAGGTAGAAGCACTTTCTTGGCTCTTGCCTCTGGAGGCCAGAGGTTTTGCATCTGCTGTGGCCCCCAGTTGCATCAGAACATGGCTGAAAATAGAATAGGTTCTTTCTAAAATTTGGAGTGACATTGGCCTTGAAACATGACATATTCTCATGAGAGTTAACTTCATCACACATATAAGTCCAGACATTCTAAGAAATAGTAGTAATTCCTTCAGAGGTTAGAGAGTTTGGGAGTGGATTCACTTATATTGGTTCTCAATTGTAGTAAGGAGGGCACTAGTTTGTTCCTGGCTGTTTAGCCCTGAAATAATCACACTGAAACTGTATTAATTAAATCACCTCTTGGCCCATTTGCTCTAGCTTCTTATTGGCTAACTCTTACATATTAATTTAACCCATCTTTATTAATCTGTGTATCTCTACGTGGCAGTGGCTTACCTGCAAATTTTGGCATGTCTGACTCTGGTGGCAGCTTTATGGCATCTCTCTGACTCTGCTCTTCTTCTCCCATGCTATAGGCCAAGCCAGTTCTTTATTCATTAATCAATAAAAGCAACACACAGACTGAAGGACCTCTCACAGCACTCAACCATTTAAAGTTCCATTTCTCAACAGTGGAATGATATGGAGGATATGACTAGCATATGGGTCTTTGAGAGGTTGACAGTATCTAAATCTCATAACTTCTAATGTATTAAAACTTATTTATCACAACTGCTAGTAAATTTAACCTTTGGATAAGTACACATATCCTTAAAAGGATTTGCCTACATGTAATAAATTTTATACTATCCATAACTTCTTCTATATTTTTAATTAATGGGATTTATGCTTCCTGTGTCCAAATGAACATTTCAGCTATTAAATAAAATAAAAAATAAAAATTATACAATTATACAAAAATTACAAAGTTGTCATGGTCCTTTCTTTTATTTTTCCTTTATTGGCAAGGGATGATTGTCTTTCTGCCAGGGAGAAGCCATCCAACTCTTGGGTTTAGAATCCCATTAAAAGAGACTGCATTTTCAGTGTACAGAGATGAAACAATTTATTATATTCATTTCCATATTCTTTTATATTTATAAATCCTATAACTTCTAGAAACAAAAACATGTTTTTAAAACATGTTTATGAATATCCATAAGAATCATTTCATGCTATTTTAGGCACTGAGATACATAGATCTGACTTTAACCAAAAGCTATAGTCATTTTAACTGTTCAAATATTATTTCCTGTTATTCATAATAGGAATAGTTGCAATTAAATATGGTTGTGCATAGCTTGCTATCCATCAATTCAGCCTCTTTTAGAGTGTATATGTCTACTAAATGCAGAGGAAAAAATGATACAATGTAGCACATCTTCCTAAGGAGCAAATAGTGTGTGTGAATAATGATAAAGAATTCATCTCTGGTGATAAATGATGCAGGCGGATTACATGCTTAGAATGTAGGCTTCTGTCACATGGGGATCAGAAGCTGTTCAGTCTTAAAGAAACACACAAAGGCCTACACTAATTGCAAACTGGTTGGCCTATTAGCTAAGGCTTTTTTATTAACAAACTCTTACATTTTTCATTAACCCATAATTCTTGTCTGTGTTAGCCATGTGGCTTAGTACCTTTTATCAATGAGGCATTCTCATATTGCTTCCACAGCATCTGGGTGATGACTTCAGACTGAGGCTTTCCTTTTCACAGAATTCTCCTTGCTCTGGTTGTCCCAGCTAATTTTCTGCCTGGTTGCCCTGCCTATACTTCTTGCAGGACTATTGGCCAATCAGTGTTTTATTAAACCAGTACAAGCAACAAACCTTTACAGAGTATAAGACCATTGTCCCACAGTACACTAGGTGTTCAAAACCAAAAGAATCCATTATGTATACAAATGCCTATGCTATTTATTCAGATTTACCTTCAGTTCAATAGTTTATTCTTTGGACTTGGAAAATGCAAACATACATTATTGTGGCTTTGTGTTACTGCATTGGATACATATCTCTATATGTTTCTCCATATTAGAGTTCTAGAAAGGGCACTGTTGTGCTTGGGTTAAACCTTTTGGTAATTAGGAACAGAAAACTTAAATAACAGGATTTTTAGTTCTTAATATCATAGCTTATGAAGTATTTTAGATCAACCAACTATAAATTTTGCATATTATATTTTGAAAATATTTATATATCTTTTACCTTCTCTAACTTTTCTCCTTCTGGTCGACATATTTTTGAAGACATTGTATTTTCATTTCCTAGAAATCTACTACCTCTCTTTTAGAGCTTTGGTTATAGCAATTGAAAAAAAAAGAAATTCTGAAAACACATTTTATATAGTATTTTAGGAAGGACTTAGTTGAACATATTATTTCTATAAATTTTATCTTGTTTACAATCATGGGACTCTATTTCTCTCATGTCCCCTATAATTGAGAATTAACTAGTCTTCCCTCATTCAAATAATGGGAAGTTTCATGGCCATTCCTACTAATTTGCAGCCATCAATACATGATAACACGTTCTATTTTAAATATTTCTAAATACCTACAGGTCTAGAGAAAAATATCTTGTTTTGGATTTTCGTACAGACAAGTATAGGGCTTCATTTAGTTAGACATTGATACATATTTGTTTGTTTCCAAGGAATACCATAATAACAATACACTTTGTCTTACATAATAGACATTTGTGATTTACATTTATGGAGGCCAAAAGTTCAAGATTCATGCACTGAACTTTGGGTTCTTACTGTGAGCAATGGGAGAGGATATGTATCCCAGCTTCTAGTCCATCACTTTCTATGATGGCAGAAATAGTGGCCCAATCTTTTCTTCCTCTCCACTCACATACATTGAATGGGCTTCCTCCCATAATCCCTGTGCATTACAAATGGAAAAGTAATAGCTAATTAGTATGCATTTCTAATCTCATCTAAATTGATCTAATTGAATACGTAATGATTTTGTTTTCAAATAGGACCATATTCACATATTATGCATCATAACAGAGACAATTTTCTGGGTAAAGGTAAAAATTTAATTAGTGACAACAAATAATTACCACATAATGATGTAGAATAAAAATTATTTTCGAAAACCGATTCTTAGCAAAGATGAAACATAATTGACTCCATGGTCAAGGAGAGAGTTAAAATAAGGTAGATATGACTAGGTACTAAAGAGAGAAAGAGAAAAAGGCTGAAAATCAACAAACTAAGCAAAAGAATGTCTGAAATATGTAGAGAAACAGAGAGAAATATACCAATAAGAAATGGATGCCACTTCCAAAAGCAGGTTTTTTTTCTTTATGTTCCTGAATTTTGCCTTCAAGAGAAGAAGGCTCCATGAATACATCCACAAATAAACTTGGAAGAAAAATACAAGCTAGACATTGAAATAATAAGGTAAAAACACAGGAATGTAAGAAGAAGAAGGACTCCTTCAAAAACTCATAATTCCTCAATTACTGATTTCAATTAGACTCAAACGTTCAGAGTGATGTATGACTACAGATTGCTGCTAAAAAATACTCAGTAATACTGATGAAAATACAAATAACCAAAGAATCTTAATCTTGGACATGTAGAGGAAAATCAGAACAGAAGGAAAATAAAAAAATGGTAAGAAATTAGGCAATAAGAAGTCAGCAACATAGAAGAAAAATGCAGCCCTGTATTTGAGATTTTAGCACATAAACATTATGCCAGGTGGAAAGAGGAAACTTAAAGAGTCAAAGAAAAACCACCATCGAAATCATCACTAGTAAACTTAGTCAAGAAAAAGAAAGCGTGTCAGTGGTGGGAGAGAAGGTTAAGAAAATACCGAAATCAAATATCAAAAGTGAAACTAGTAATCATTGATTTAACTCTTTGTTTTACTCTTCTTTCTATTGTTGTGGAAAAAAAATCTTGACCAAATTCAAACAGGATAAAATGGTTTATGTCCTTAACATTACACAGGCCATAGTTCACCCTTGAAGAAAGGTAGGACAGGAACCCAAGGAAGGAACTTGACACCACAACTGAAGCAAAGACCATAGAAGAATGAAGCTTTCCGGCTTGCTCTGGCTTAATCAAATAGTGACTTGATCTACTTTTTTTTTTGCTTATAGAACCTTGGCCAATCTGCCTAGGGTTGGCACCTCCCATATTGAATTGGACCCTCCCATGTCAATCATTAATAGAAATTCGACTATGGGCCAATTAGATGGGGCCAATTAGCTTGTATCAAGTTGACAAAAAAAATCAAGAAACTGGTTACATGTTACTTGGAGACAGCATTTTTTAAGTCAAGTAAGCAATGGCTCCAATAGTCTTGGTTATGTGATAATGATTCTATTCTCCAAGGACAAATATGTGTTTGTTCACATATACACTGGTATTCTGAAATTAACTTTGGCAACAGCAACGAAATCTGAATATTTTCTGTGGTCAAGGGTGATGAGATGATGGTGATACCTGGTTTTCATTTAAAAGCTTGGCAACAGGTGTTAATGTATTATTGTTCCTCATCATACAGTTCAGATTCAATAGTGAAATAATAGTATCACTGTTCTCTCAGAAGAGTATACTTCTTAGATATTAAAATAATAAAATATATTTGGGATGATGGTTTCTAAAATTTAAAACATGTAAAAATTGTATCTTGGACTCTCTTATCTCTTTATAAATCCTTTAATCTTCCAAAGTCAACTAAAAGTCAGAGACCAGTTTCTTTCTGTAAAATATGAATAACAATTATCCACATTTCAAAAGACTGCTTTGAAAGTAAGATACAATATATGTATATAATTATTTTAAAGCTACTAGAATGATATATAAATTTATTACACTACATAGAATTTAAGTACCTATGCTAACAGGATTTAAATAGAAGCAAGAAAAAGCATACAAATCATTGAAAAATATTTTTCCCAGTTTAACTTATGTATAATAATTGTCCATGATGTAAGCTGTCAGTGATGTTTCCAATGTTGTATGTGTAATTTAAACTGTAATGTCTGACATTTTCTCACACTAACTTTCCCTAGGCTCCATTCTTCTCGATCTCATCTCAAAACATAACTTCTTTGACTGTACTTGTCTTTTTCTCTTCTGCATACATATTAAACAGTTCAAGATGCACATTCCAGTAAATATGGTTTCTATACTAGTAGGAATAACTTATATACGTAAGTTTGCATGTGTTCTTTTTATTTTTTGTAGAAAAATTAAAGAAGAAAGGAGATATTGATAGTTTTAGAAGACTTTAAAAAGCAAACTCGCTGAGCTAATTTACAATATGAATTACATAGCATTCATGAAATACACTTTAGGGGTTCCCTGAGAACTTGCTTTTTGAGAGTTTGCAGGTGTTTATTTGCAGGTTTTTATAATTATAATCCACAATTCTATGTAGTGTGTCCTGGGATGAATAGAAGAAACATGGATTTGTGTTTTAACAATAGTTATTGTTTCTCCAGAACAATAAAGAAAAACCCACCTGTTTTACAATGTAGAATGGCACTGTGGCACAGAAACATTCTCACTTACATATTTTGGAACTTTCTATAAAGTAGTGTGTTCAGTTAATTCTATATAATGAGATGACTGCTAAAAAGTTGTAAAATAAGATTTGCTACCAAGTATCAACTACATACAATATTTTTAAAAATGATAACTTCTTTAAATTGTATAAATGAATAATACATATTATATGTGTATAAGTTTTTATTTTATATTTTATATGAATGATAATTCTGGATAAAAGATTCTGAAAAAACAGGTGTGTAAGAAGCATTAGCCAGTCAAGTATTTCCCCATCTGGTAACATTTTTATTGGCATCATATCTAGGTAACTATTTTAAAGAACATGTACCAAGTATTAGTCAGATCATCATTTATTTCAGACAGTTTTCCCTTTTGACAGATAAGCTATCCACCCCTTACCCTAAGTCCACTCTGAGGTGTTGCAAAGACAGAAATGTTTCTGGAGTGATTTGCACTAACCTCATGAGGGCAAGGATAATGAAATAATTAACAATAAAACCATTATCCAAACTATCAAGACCAGGTTTTGATAGCTGAACGCTTTTGTGAAAAGAATCACAAAACAAGTTGGCAGTCTCCAGTTATCGGTCTCCTCTTGTCCATCTTTTCTACCTCTGGAGAAAAAAAAAAGAATTTCAGATTTTATAGGAAGCACCATTTTAAATTCTCCCTTCACTTTATTTTTTTCTCTTTATCAATTTTGGGGGAAAACAAGGAAGATTAAAACACCAATCCTGAAAATATCATAAAGCCTTTGTTCATACCTAGGCAAAACACCAGAAAAAAAAATGTACCTCAGAATATCTTTGGTTATGTTTCAAGATGGATAGCATCCAAAAGAAACAAAACATCAATTAAAAATCAAACCTGAGTGCATAAGAGAGTGCTTTTAATGCTTCTGCTTCTTAGATGCAACTTCCTACTTTCAGTTGAATTGTTTGCAGACCAAGCAATGAATTTCCTTGTGACATTTTCATCCATAGGTATTACATCTGGTATTCATTTGCTCTGTACTCTGTATGAACTCACCATTTCTTTTCCATTGATCTAAAATTTCAAATTCAGCCCTCAATCCAAATTTGACAACAAAGAAAAGAAACCATATGACCACCCAAAGGGGGAAAATGTTAAAATCATGTCCATAAAAACCCACAAATCTGTGTATTTATATAAGACATTAGCATTTAAAACCACAGATTCAGCACCAACACAGCGATTATAAGGGGATTTCAATAACTTATATTTACAAATTAAAGGGCATGTGGACTAACGCTAAACAAATATACTCTAGAATTCAATAACAAAAATGACGAAAATGGACTTAACATACTCCTATTAAACATTTCCTCAAAGTAAGAAATTCATTCTCAACATACCATGCACAGTTCTTCAAAATCAACTACATACACACACACTGAAAGTTTGAGGTCATGTCCTGCACTGTATCAGACCACATTGATCAAGGTTTGATATAAACAGTAATAGAAATAAGAGAACCTATATAAACTGCTGGAAGATAGATAACATTGAATCTTAATTGAGCTAATACATTATTTATAAATAAATATTTATATATAAGTTAAATTGAAAATATATATACTTATACAAATAAATGACTAGAATTGAAAAAATAAAAATAGCAAATCAGGGTCTGCTGGATACAATAAAGACAGTCATAAGATGTGACTGAAAGCACTCTTTTATCCATAGGAAACAATATGAAAGATCTAAAATTAATAAATTATTATGATACTTGGAGGTCTTGGAAAATAACAAAACTTCATACCCAAAAAGAGTGGAAAATTTAAAATAATTAAAACCATGTTTGAAATTATGAAATAGAAATTATATATATGAACTCAGTGAGGTAAAGTGTTGATTCTTTTAAATGATTAACAAGCTTGATGAAGCTAGTTCTATTAAACAAAAGCGAGAGAGTGAGTGAAAGAGAGAGGGAGAGAGAGAGAGAGAGAGAGAGGGGGGAGAGCTAGAGTCAGAGATATACATATAGAGGTAGGAGAGAGATAAAAATCTAGATTTATATAAAATCCACCAAATTTAAATCATGATAAAGCCACTAATTTAATAAATACATAATATAAATGAGATAGAAGTTGAAATTGTACCAAATTCCACATTAAAGGGAGGTGAAATTTAAGCATAGAATTCTACCTAACATTCAAAGAGGAATAATTCTCCCCAAAAGCAAATCTAGAAAACACACACACACACACAGTAAGAGAGAAAACAAAAATTATAGGTTAATCTCTCTGATTAGCATAGATGTAAAAATTCTCATGACTAGGAAACAGAATTTAAGATTACATAAAAAGGATTATATATTATGATCCAGTAGGCTTAGTCAGACATTCTGTTGCTGTGATGCTATGTCCAGAGCTATTGGGGGTAATAAATGGCTTTTTTTGCTTTTTCATTAATAAAGGAAATTAGCACAGGGTCTCAAAGAGGGCAAGAGCCTAGAGAAGCCTAATACAGAGGCCATGAAGGGGTTTTGCCCACTACTTGATTACATGACTTGTTTAACCTGCTTTTGTATAGAAGCCAGGACCACCAGTCGAAGGCTTTCACCTTCCACAATAGAATAGTCTGTTTTTTATTAATTACTAATTAAGAAAATGCCTTACAAGTTTGCCTAAGGCCTGATCATACAGAAATATTTTTCTCAGTGGGTTAATTTTCCCCCTTTTGAAGAATCTAGCTTGTGTCAAGTTTACATAAAATTATCCAGAACACCCTTCAAAAAAAACACACACACAATTTATAAATACATTCAGCACAGTGTAAGGATATTCAATTAATATATGAAAATAGTATCTTTCCTATATGCAAATGACACACATGCTGAGAAAGATATCAAAAAAGTATTAAAACTGGCAATAGCCTAAATAAAGTTTAAAATATCTTGGAAAATCTAACCAATGAAGAAAAGAAAGGAATTGAAGAAGTTACTTATTCTCCCGTGATCCAGGTTTGGAAGGATTAATATTGTGAAAATGACCATCATGCCGAAAGTAATCTCCAGGTTCACTGCAGTTCCCATCAAAAGACCAAAATAATTCTTTACATATATTGAAAAAAATCTTTAAAATATCTGTTTTCGAAGAGGAAAGACTGAATGGGGGGTGGGTCTAGATGGGAGAGGAGGTGGTGTGGGGGATGGTAGGGAAAACTGCAACTGGAATATAGTGTATGAAAAAGTCTATTTTCATAAAAAAAAATATCCTAAGTAAATACAAAAGGCTCAAGATTGGTAAAAACATCTTGAAATAAAAGAATTTCAATGTAAGACCTGGATAGCTGAACCTTATAAGAGAGAAATTAAGGAACTGGTTTGAACTTATAGGGACACCAATATTGAAAAATGGTTAAATAGGAATCAAGACTAGACTTATGAAGCTCAAAAGTTTCTGATTGGCTAAGAACACTAATATTTGAATGAAGATAGGAAAAATATTTAAAGACTCAAAATTGTTATCGATACTTACATATATCTTAAAGGTAGTCTTTAAAATCTATGGAAATGTTCAAGAAATGCTCGAAACAGATGAATAACAAAATACTATGATATAAATTATCAAAAAAAGCCCTGTAACCATCATATATTAAACCAAATGTCAGTTGGTCTTGACTATGCATGGTTAAAACTTACTGAATTTCAGTTAAAATAACCTAGTAAATTCTAATAAGATTCTCCACTGTCATTATTTAAATTCGGCTAATATTCCTCACATCATTAACCAATAACAGATAAGCATCTTGATCAGTGAAGAGTAGTTAGATAGGAATCAAGGCTAGACCGTTTGTTCAGCATGTAAGAGACACTGGTTTTAATCTAATACCATAAGGAATAAGTAATAATAAAAAACTATCAATTAATAATGTTCTATATTTCAACCTTTGAATGTGGTTGGTCAACAAAGTCTGTTTTTCAAGTAATATGCAAACAATGCTTGTGACTGTGTATTCCCTCACTGTCTTGAATACATTTTAAGACAGTTGATAATCATGGAATAAAACTGATCAGCAAAAATAAAAAGGAATTGGAATGAAAGGAATAAATTCTGACACTCAAATTCTAATTGAACCTGTGCAGAGGTACACTAGAAACAGCTGACCCCAGAAGATGGGCATTGCTGCCACTTAAGATGCGATGAATATGTAGCCGGAGGAACTCGGTGAGGCAAAGACCAACATAAATGGAGAAAATGGTTATAAAAAAGATGAAGATGTCCCAGAGGAAGTGACGCTGAAAAAGTCTTCACTTTAAAGGAATTCTCCAAAATATTCTATGACATTGAGAGGGCAAAGGATGAGATATTTGAAGTTGGTCCATGCTTAGAAAATGCTATGGCAATTTGTTAAGCATAAAAATGACTCACACTCTGTTGTAATCTTTAAAGCAAGGAGAGGCAAAAACAGTTCCAATTTTTTTTGACACGTTTTACTGAAATTTAAAATGTCAGATATCTCTTCTTTTAATATGTTAACTCAAAGAATGTAGCATATAGTTATATACTATTTATTCCCCTATACATTAACAATATATTGAAATGAAAATTTAATATTCTTAAAGATATGTTTAAATTCTAAATATATATTATTTTCCCCTTGATAATTAGGATCAAATTATTATTTTCTGTTGCATAACCATTCTTACAGGCTTGAAATATGCATTATTCTTGTAAAATGTGAGTTCCTACATGAACTATACCTTCTCAGGTTAATTAAAAACTGCTAATTTCCTTCCTGTTGATTAGTTCCTAAGGAAAATTTTCTTCTGTTTATTAAATTTTCTTCTTTTTATTATATTGGTCCATTCAGGAATCTTGTCCTATTGAAGCATGAATATGTACCCATTTTGGTTATGTTATGATAGCAGATTTTATAAAGCTGTCCTAGGAATAGAAACATATTTTATTATTCAATAAAAATTTTTATTCAAAATTTCTAATCTCCTTATAATCTCTGAAGTGTAAATAGATATTTAGCAATCATATTTTCACACCTGTGTAGAAAAATTAGAACTTATAACTTACTTGTAACTTTGGTCACCCTGTCCAGTTATGGTGTTTAACTTCTACATTCTTTCATTTTAAAATCAGATGCTTAAAAAGTAAAGCAGCATTTTTAAATCACATAAAATTTATGTAGTTATTTACATTATATATTGCTAATGTTGCAGTATTCATTTCATTTCAAGAAAAATGTAAACTGCTAATATTTATGTGAGTAAATCATTCATTTTAAAAACCAAATGTTAATAGTTAACTTCTCCCGATATTGTTAAAGGAATTTAAAACAAAATCATAGCACAAAACCTTAGCAGATGTTTTGTTCCTTAATTGGCATAAGGGAAAATGTAAATTGCAGAGAGGTGTATTGTTTTATATAGGGATAAATTTCTTGCTCTGTGTCAATCACATGCAAACTTATTAAATATAAATTTCTGATTTTGTACCAAAACCTTTTGGCTTTAAGGGTACATCATTAACCAAGTCTTTCTAGGATGCAATCTCCTTTGCCTAGTCTGTCAGATTGTGATTTAAATAGTAAAGCTAATTATTATTATCCACAAGAATAGTGAATATATAAAAAGAGGATTTCTAAACAGTACGTAATATTTATTATTTTTGATTTTTGATTTAACTGAGACACACCCTAATTAATAATAATAACTTGTAGACATATTACAAGAGACCCTTAGACCATCATCTTCATATTGTAGACAGTACATGAGTAATATAACACTTTACCCAGAAGAAATTGCTGTTTTAAATATTATGCAAAACTAATTTTTTTCTATATTTTTTAAAGACATTTCCATTTGCCATTTGGAAATGATACTATATCTATATATCTATGAATTACATACATGTGTGCACACATATACAAATACATATATATATATACATATATATAAACAAAACCTATCAATCACCTATATGTCTATTATCTAGATAATGAAACTCAATAAGGTTTAGTTAATGACAAGGAAAATATATTTTAAGAATTGTAATGATCTTAGACTTTTTAAAATGTCTTAGAAATTTTCAACCTTACTATATTGCAAGAAGATACTTTACTATCACCTGATTTGTTATAAATAAATATTTTGTTTGTATGACTATATGGTGTATTTTACACCTCAAGTCTCAACATGTAAAAGTACTTATTTCTATTATTTAATCAAATTATATAATGTTCTGAAGCTTTATTTTCTATTTATGATATCAGAAAGTTAATGAATGATACCTTTGGCCTGAGGTAAAAATAAAACTAATAATAGGTTTTCAATCAGTAATCGTGGTAAGCAGAATTCATTATACCTTCGTATGTTGTTGTTGATTATAATCCCTCTGTACTGACAATCCATAAAATTAATTTACCATATTCAGATACGTCATTATTGCATGTGGTTTTCACTTCTTAGACTGTATCAGAAATACAATAGTTTGCTCTTGAAAGTCACATCATGGAGCTTGATATCTAGGCCTTCTTTTCTACACTATCCTGCGCTGAGTTGTGGGACTGCTTAGCCATTTTGTAGTAACTGACTAATTCCATCAGCAAAATTCCAGTAACAAGAAATTAAGTTATGGTGGCTTTTCCTGGTAAGATTATTTAGGTCAACATACTTCTAAAAATCAGTGTTTCATAAAAAGAAAATTATTCATTTACTACATACTCATTAAAATAATTGTCTTATATTTGAATTTGCTAAAAAATAGTTTTATTTCTGAGTCATCTTTTTTCTAGCCCCCTTTCAAATAACAGAACAATATAATTCAGACACAGTCTAGCATCATAACGAATTGGATTCATGTAATTCTAACTTAGAAGACTCTCCTGTAATTTCTGGGTTAACAAACATTTTGTAAAATCTACATTAAAAAAATGTGATGTAAAGAAAAAAAGCCTCATTTTTTATTGTTGTATTTAAAATGCTAACTTATTTATTTAAGTAAAAATAGAAAACAAATAAAAATTATTATTGAAATAACTTGACACATTTAACAATTTTGAAAAGTGAAGATAAAGTGAAAAAAGAGCATAAATACTCATAGTAGATGAGAAAAAAACTGACAAAGACTAAAAGCAAATAAATCATTTCAATCCAAGTGAACCATATTAGAGCCCTACTCTAAATGTGGATTAGCGAATTTCATTTAAACAGATCAAAACTCCATGTATTTGAGATTATAAACTTTAGCTGAAAATCAACAAGCTATCCATATTTACATTATTAACACAATAATTATTTTGAATACTCATTTTTCATAAATTGAATTTTCAAGTTGAGAGGATTAATCAGTACAATTCTAGTAAATCCAATATAGTCAGCCGAACAGTACATACTGAGTATGTAATTTACATAAATTCCCTCAACAATAAAATATTTACAATTAACTGTTTAAAAACATACCAATATTTTGGTTAGGCCCTGTATTAAAAGTATTGTCCTGACTAGTGAGATATTCCAGAAGGTACAAGTGTTTGTTTTCCAGATAAGATAACATAACTTCTGTCCCTGCATCCATTATGAAAGTAGAAGATTAACTCTTACAAGCTGTCTGACCAGGCGTGTAACATGGCATGCCTGTGCTCAAACACATATACACATGCATCATATACATACTTACTCACAAAATAGTAAAGGAGATTTTAAATGTTATGTTCCTCTTCTATGTCTCAGAAATTTAATGTCAGGTGGGAGAGTGACAACAGGTTTAGAATTGTGTATTTTCAGAAGTAGAATTCAGCTGAGGTTCATCTTCATAATCACAATAGTCACCATGGTTACAGACAACAGATGAAACTCAGTGAGCATATCTCTTTGCCAGGCCAGTGGTATCGAGCATTGCATGTCAATCTTCGCAGCTCCATGATGAGCTATTGCTCTAGGATTTCCGTAATGAATTTGAAGTATAGGAATTATAAAACCCTTGACCAAAAGCATGCATCCAGGAAAAAGAGAAACTGGATTTTTCTTTTTTAAAAAAAGTGAAGAAAATTTATTAAAATCTATTACCTCATATGGTTTTATAACTTGTTCAGGAAGACACAAAGACCAAGTTTTATCTTTGATACTGTTCTGTATCTTTAAGTAACATCACAATGCTTACTACTTAAAGTCCATTATGAGTCTTATTTGTAGGTATTCA
The DNA here is from genome assembly GCA_025134845.1 of Neodon shergylaensis. NCBI lineage: Eukaryota > Metazoa > Chordata > Mammalia > Rodentia > Cricetidae > Neodon > Neodon shergylaensis. The sequence continues at coordinate 26,351,731 of JABTXL010006712.1, read as the reverse complement.
AGATGCAGAGATGTTACACTGGTCCTTATATGTTCCCATACTCTTTAAGTCTTACAGGTATTTGTTGCTACCACTTGGAGCATATAGATTAGTAGTGGAGCAATTGCCTGTCCTGTGTGATGTTCTGAGTTTGATTCCCAATACTTCCTCCCCTCTTCCCTACACACCACTAAAAAGAATGATCAGATTCTGAGCTAGAGAAAGAAACTAGCTCAACATATTAGCAAACATATGAATCTAACTAAAATCCATATACTTAGCTGATGATTGATAAGGGAAATTGAAATTTCTCTAGACAATAGAAAAGGCTACTTACAGTTTTCTATGGCCACATTCTAATTTTCTATAATGAAGTTTTTCTTTTTCTGGTAATGTAAATCTGTTTGTATACATCATAAGTAAATATAGAGAAAACAAGGTATTATACAATCTAATAATCTTTATATTATATTATACTATATTTTAAAGAGATCTTAATTTAGAAAAAGAAAAAAATGTAAAATTGATAAAATGACCTTAGGAATGAAATTAAACACAGGTCCAAAAATAATAAAAGCACTTTCATTTTCCATTGTTAACTTCCAATCATTTAAACAATAAATCCATAGTCAAAAATGAGGTGTTTGTACAAGATCTAAGATAAAATATAATAAAAATATTCACCTTTGAGGTGTAATAGTCATGTATGTACTTTTCACAAGCTTGCCAAAAGTGAACAATTGCGTGGTAGGAGGAATTTAAAATGTCATGTTTCTGGCATGTGTAACTGATATTATAAACTCTACCTCAAAGATTTCTTTGGAAGAGTCAATAGACTGAGTTACATAAGGAGTTGAGTTTGAGAAGTAGTTCATAACAGGACATAACAGTTACAAGTCAATCTCCAACAGTAAAAAAGAAAACATGAACTCCAAAATTCTTAACTATCTTCATGCCATAGTACTATTAAAAGTAATGGTGGCACTGAACAATTGGTTAGATGCATGATTTTTGGTTGCTTGCTTGTTTGTTGGACTCAGGTACATGATGATCATTCTTCATCTTTATCAATCCGAAGGTTGGAAGCACTAATCAATGTTCTGATAAGGCAGTCCTCTGATAGATCTCCTACAACAAGTCTCAATGCTGTTACCACAGGCAGCAATCTTATTTTATTAAAGCCATTATATATGTGACACGTGACTTCTGTTGGTGTACAGCTGTCGAAATACTTTATCTAAAATTCAGTGTTTCTTTTATTTTTTGTATATGTGGGTGTGCTGCCTACATATATGTCTATGCAAAACATGACTGTATGGTACTGTGTATGGGAGGTGAACATTGGCCCCTTGGATTTGGAACCATAGACCATTATGAGACACCATGTGGAATGGGTTTCAAACTCAGAGCCTATGGAGAAAAACTCTTCTGCCTTAATGTTCAAAAACAGTAGATTTTAGTTTTTTTTTCTTTATTGTCATTCTTTCTTCTTTCCTTTCTATTCCCAGACCCTAACAGTGTTCCCTGCTGTGTTACTTAAGGAAAATTCTTCTGAACTAGAGGAAGAGTTTTTAGAACACGATGCAGAGCTCCTGTTTCAGCATGCTGCAGCTGATAGGAGCACGTGTGAATTAGTTCTAAGTGAAGCATGTATATATTTCTGTATGTGTTTCTTACGGAATATTTTCATTATCAAATTTACCATCACTATCTGTGCCTTCCTTCCAAGAAAAGAAAAATGCAAATAAAAATAAATGATCTTAAACTTTACATATTACTTTTTACCATATCATTTACTGACAATTGTATATAACTTGAAGTTTTTATTTCATACTCCCTGAATGGATATGCTTATTGATAACAAAGATATGTTGTAATGTTATTAGAGTTATACAGAATGTGCATCTACATTTATATCTTTTTCAAGAGATAAAACTATATTTGAATCTAGTTACTAATTTTAAATGCCCACCATAAATATGTAAGCAACAGAGCTATAAAGTCTGGGAGAGCATTCTATTGGTAATCAGTGGGAAATGTACCTGACTCATTGGGATGAAACAGGTAGTTTGTAAATAAATAAAGGATGCAAGGAAACAAAATTGGGATGAAGGAATGAATTAAATTAAGCGTATGATTTACAAGTGAAAATATGTAAATAATGTTTTCCCCAACAAGATCAAAGTACTTTTATGGAAACATAAAATAAAAAGTAATAATTAAAAAGCAAATTAGAATAAGATATCCACTAAGAACTCATGCAGTTTAGAGAAAATAACAGGCATGCTAAATATTTCATATTTTTTATTTCGTTCTGAATTCCACTAACTCAAAATATCATCGTATACTTCACTTACATAGTTTTCAAGAGTTATCTGATAATCCATGCTTCCCAACTCTGCTAACCCTCTTGATTTATTCTTAAGTAAATTATAAGCTACTTGGTTTGAGTTAGCAAATCAAGAAGAATGCTAAAGACTACAGTTCTATCAAGGTGAAGCTATCATGATTGAAAATATAGATTTCACTGGCAAGGAGCAGCTGTGTTCCTGGGGTTATAGCACTTTGTTGCGGAAAGAATATCAATGGAGTGTTTATAAAATAACAAGGGAACATCCCATTGCAAGGAGCAATGAAAGTCTGCTTTTAAAAATTTTTATAATAAACATGTCTGGATGGGTATGGTTTTGGCAGATTGCTACAGAGAAAGTATTAGGAAAAAAATCTCACCCTCATACATTTTTCATGACATGTGCTGTATTATACATCACAGCTGCAAATCTGCTCTCTGAAGTTTGCAGCTTCTTAATGACACCAGCGATTGGGGCACAGGGTGGAGTTCGGCTGACATGTGACTGATGAGGTGGAAGTGTGAGTCTGAGGGCCATTGAACACGGAGAGTTTTCCCAATGTATCATAATTACAGAAACACCTGTGCTGAAGAATTTGTGCTGATTCAGGGAAAATACATGGAACTTAATGGTCTGCACAATCTTTCATCTCAGACCCATAGCTATTGGACATAAAGGATGTAGTTGGATCATAAAATGAATTTAAGACATTGGTTTTGTCCTTTAGCAGATGATATTACCGTCACCTGAAAATATTTTCTCATTTGCAAATGGAAAATTGGATGCTGAACCGCAACTGAATCGTGCTAGGAGCATTTTGTAGAAAATGTTGTTGGAATATAAGGTCACAAACTGAGTTTAAAGGTACAATCAAAGCTGGATTATTCTTTGTTTGCCTTATCTTAACAAAGTACACCATTGGCTGAAGAAATTTAGACTCAAGTGTGTATTCTATCCAATGTAAGACGTAATTTGACAATGGAATCATCTTTCAGTTGTAAGTTATACCACAGTGCATATATTTATTTCAAATATATGGATGTTTATGACACATTATAAATGACCTTTGATATTCATGTATATATATGAAGCATTTTATATGTATAGATTTATATTTATATATATTTATAGTTATATGTCTACTTAAATGATTAAAATGGTAATGTATGTGGTATGTGCAAAACACGGTCTACAAAGTGAAATAACAAAACAAGTAATAAAAATGTGTTTATTTAATGGGAAATGAAAGTTTATGAGAATCGAATATATTTCTTTAAACAAGTGAAAGTAAAATAACTTGAGCAGAAAATAGTGACTATGAACTATAAGTAGATCATCAGTATATTACATTAGCGTAATTTTCCATAACAGTTTTTCTTTCTAAGCTTTGATCTGTCACTAAAGGGGCAATCTATTTTTATGAGTACTTCATTATTATTTACTGCAAATTTCATGATGTCATTTCTTTTTCCACTGAGTAATAGTCTATTGTGTAGATGTATCACATTTTCTTTATCCGTCTTTAGTTGAGGGACATCTAAGTTGTTTCCAGGTTCTCGCTATTGCGAATAATGCTGGTATGAACATAGTTGAGCAAGTGTCTTTGGGGTATGATTGAACATCCTTTGGGTATATCCAAGAGCAGTATCACTGGGTCTTGAGGTAGGCTAATTCCCAATTTTCTGAGAAACTGCCATACTGATTTCCAAAGTGGCTGTACAAGTTTGAACTCCTACCAGCAGTGGAGGAGTGTTTCCCTTACTCCACATCCTCGCCAGCAACAACTGTCATTAGTGTTTTTGATATTAACCATTCTGAGAGGTTTAAGATGTGTTTGAGTCCTGTCCCTCTTACATGAGCTGGCTCTTTGGAACCTATTCCCCCTGCTGGGATGCCTTACACAGCCTTGACGTAAGTGGGGGAGTGCTTGGTCCTGCCTCAATTTGATATAGCATGCTTTGTTGATTCTTATGGGAGGCCTTACCACTTCTGAATAGAGATGGAGGAGGAGTGGATGGGGTATCGGGTAGAGTGGAGGTTGAGGGAGAAAATGGGATGAGAGGAAGGAGGGAAAACTGTGGTTGGGATATAAAACAAATAAACAAAAGCAAAAACTAACACAACAGAAAAGAAAATTGAAAAATAGTACAAATTGTTTATAATCTCAAGTTATACATGCAATATAGAAACATATAAGCTTTTGAGAAAATATAAAATTCCATAATATAAAACCTAAACCAGTTTCTTTTGATTAAAAATTAAGCATAAAAGATCAGTGAATATTTTCCATCTTCTGTTTAAAATGAAGGAGGTAAAGGAATTGGTTCATATTTCTATTATTGTCCTAAATTCTACTGAGAAAAGCAACTTAATGAGAAAGAGTTCATTAAAGCTTACAGTCAAAGGGTTAGCCTGTCAAAATAGGAAAGTCCTTAGAGCAGGATCTTGAGGGTAATGGTGCCCATGTTTCCAGAGTCGGGAAGCAGAAAATGCTGAATAATAGTAGCTTCCTCATTTTTCTCTCAGCTCATAATGCCAGCTCATGAAATGGACAAACTCAGGGTGGGTATGGGAGTAGTTCACCTAGTTCAGACATTCCCTCACACTTGTGTCCAGAAGCCAGGCTCCATAAATGCTGCTGGGTTCAGAATCAGTATTACCTATAGCAGTACATGCCAATGCGACATAGAAAATACTTGAATAAAAAAAAAATGCAAACTTACTCTCCTAGAGACTTTAAAAGTGTAAAGTGAATTTGAAGCTTTGTTTTTCATTTAAAATTTGAGTTCTTAAATTCTAATGTGAATATTAATTATTTAAATTAGAGTAACTAATCAGTATGCGGGTACTTAACTGAGTAGTTTCTCTGATCAATAGGGTGGTGGAATACTGTAAATTAATACCAGCAACCTAAATAATACTAACTGGATTAGTGAAGGAAATGCACACCCTGGACTTTCGACATGCTCCCTAGTCTCCACTGTTAAGGGCCATCTGTTTATAATCCGATTTCAAATAACACTAGTTAAAGATATTTCAAGGTGCTTAATCAAGATGTTTAAGTACAGCTTTCTCATCTGTCCAGCAGAGTCACTGAGAACTGAGTACTCTACTCTTTCTAATAGCTTTATAGGATTCTTTATAGGTGTGTCAAAAGAGAGACACACCTCACTGTGCAATTGGCTAACAAACTCTTATACGTCACTTTATATATGTGTAATTTGAATATTAGAGCATTTAATGTTTCACTATTTGACCATCCCTGCCTGCTCCTAAATCCTCTATTAATAATTTCTAAGTTACATTTTGCTTAATAAAATGTATTTGTGCATTTTTTTTATTTTCCAAGGAAGCAAGTTTTGATTATGTTATTTCTAGCTAGAGAGTCACAGTATCAAAACTTGTGAAATAGATGCCAGGCAAATAACTTACATCAATTTGTTTACTCTTTTATATTTCTTTTCCTAAAATTATACCCACCATAATCTACTCCTGATGTCCTTAGATCCTGCTTTTAAAATTGGCTGTATATTTTTCTACTTGGAATTTCTATTGCATGATCTACTTTATTAAACTCTTACATTAAAGTATTTAGGCATGTTCTAAGTTTTAGCATCCTTATGTGTTGTGGTGAAGATTTTTCGCACACGTAGCTCTGGCACAGGAAATAGCAAATGTGAATCTAGCAGGAAAAATAGGGTTTCCAGCTTCACCTGTCTTGTTCGCCCAAGTATATGTGAGCTGCATCTTAAAGGTAAAATGATGAATAAGAGATACAATCAATGAGATTCGGGGCTTCAGTGGACAACGGGTCAGGAGAGAAGACAAATGCAACACTGCCGCTAACATTCAAGGGAAAATAGTATCTTAAACAGAGAAACAACAAGAAAGGTAGAATGTCCGGTTCTCTTTTGATTTTTTCTTTTTAATTTCTGGTTTGAGGTTAATTTGATGATTTGAGTTTTGTTTGTTTGGGTTGGAGAATTGATGTTTGTTCCTTTGATTTTTTTTTAATTATTTTCCACTGGGTTTGCTACATAAAACTTGCTGGCTTTAAACTTATGATTATCCCATTATATTCTTATTATTGGGATACAGCTGCCATCACCATACTGAACAAGAAGTGTTAAAATGAGAGATAAGATACAAGGTGAGTTGTAGACAAGAACAAAAATAAATTGGAGGATTATCAATATATCAGCATCAGCTATGAATTCTGCGTATCGTCCTTATTTTTATGGATTCAAATTATTCTTTGACACGACAGTTTTGTAGATGAACATTGTTCTGTTACACTTGAATCTCTATGACTCCTTTCTTTTTGCCATAGGTCTCTAATATCTCTCATGCTTTTGTTTGTTTTTATGAGGCACTGTTTTAAATATAAGACGTTCTGCGTCGTCATGGATAGCAAAATCATTTAGTGTAAAAATTAAAGCAATGACTGTGAATTCTTAGAATCCTTTATTAGCCAACTCTTTATAAGGGAGGGTTAGGGCTCCACTAACTACATCTCAACCCATGATTAGATAATGATAGGCCATATCTTATGCAGGCCTAGTGTAAGGAAAGAGAGCATGTTTGCGATGACAGTGTCAATGTCCTGAATATAACATGTTACAGCCATTCACATTCTTCTGTTGTTCTTACATTCTTCCTGATCCCGTTTTCCAAATGTTCCTTGAGCCTTAGGGATATATACTTCCCTGTTTAGAGTGCATCCTTTTCTATAGTTTATTCAGATTATCTTGCTCAATGATGAGCCTCTGTATTCATCATAGATCACTGAAAATCAGACTTCTCTCACTAAAAATGAAAACAGCATTTGTTAGTGTATAAACATAACTATTTAAGCAAGTTTTTTGGCATATCAATTTAGTTAAGCAACAGTGTTGAATTCTAGTACTAGAGTCCGTATCTTTATCTTGAAAATAAAGCTCTATTTTTTGGCTTTTAAAATTGTATTTATTTTGTTTTATTTTTTTGGCTTTTTTTTTTTTTATTTTCGAGACAGGGTTTCTCCATAGCTTTTTGGTTCCTGTCCTGGAACTAGAACTAGCTCTTGTAGACCAGGCTGGCCTTGAACTCACAGAGATCCTCCTGCCTCTGCCTGCCAAGTGCTGGGATTAAGGCGTGCACCACAACCGCCTGGCTTGTCTTTATTTTTATTTCTTTTTTTGGATAGTACCTATTATTTATGTTTTTCTGTGGAATGGTACTCAAATTCAGTCATGGAAATAAAGGGTGAAGAGTGAAGGTCTATGCAAAGAACCCAGAGCAACCCAGGACTGTTAGTTGGAAAGACACTGAAACACAGATGGACAAAAAATAACTAAAATTAGATTAGGCCATGTGATAAACCTTGCTATCATAATAATCCTCTAGAAATGAGAGTTCTGCAGTCCTGGATTTTCATCAGGGCCACTGTATAGGGTGCTTGAATTAACGTTGTCAGATGACTCCATTGTGCTAAAGTAGGCTTCCTATCAAGACACATAAAAATAATAATACATATTTTGTGGGAAGAATATAAGAAATTCATAAAATAGAAGGATGAGATAAAATGATATTTGGCACAAAATGAGTCCTCAAACAAAAGTTATTATCAGCTATAATTGGAAGGATCAAAGGCTCCAGAATTAGCTAATTGATATGGAAAGCAATAGTGCTGGGGCAGATATTTTGCCTCAGTGTGCTCATCAGTAAAATGAGCATTATGGAAATACATATTATAAAGCCTTGTCACAGAGATCAAATGGAGTTAATTATACAGTGATTTACTCTGTGTAGAAAGAGAGTGTAGTCCATAAACCTGGTGTGGAGGGAGAATTGATAAGATCATTAACTGAGCCTCTGTATGTTTTCACATCATTTTCTGTCTTGGAAATTCAATTTTATGTGATTCCTTTAGTGTGTTGAAAATGTCCCCTTTTTCGACTAAGAAATGCTTTCAAAATTAAATCAACTTCTAATGACTTATTATTATATTCATGGATCAGAGCATTTTTCATATCTCATTAGAGATGCTTCATTTTTTTCCTGTAAATAGAGGTTAACAGAGACTCACAACTGGTCAAGAAGCACAGAATAAAAAACTTTGGAAAGCCGGGCGGTGGTGGCGCACGCCTTTAATCCCAGCACTCGGGAGGCAGAGGCAGGCGGATCTCTGTGAGTTCGAGACCAGCCTGGTCTACAGAGCTAGTTCCAGGACAGGCTCCAAAGCCACAGAGAAACCCTGTCTCGAAAAAACCAAAAAAAAAAAAAAAAAAAAAAACTTTGGAATACTAAAGAACTGAATGTGAATCTGAATCATTTTCTTTAATTCCAAGGCTCAAAGAGCACCAAGGAAGAATCAAGGAATCAAGGAAATGATTGCAAGGTCTGGAAATGCTTTGTGTGTGTGTGTGTGTGTGTGTGTGTGTGTGTGTGTGTACGTGCAGGTGACCATGGATGCCTAATGTGAGCTACTCATTCTTTGCGGCTGAAGTTATAAGTCATTGTGAGATGCCAGGTGGGTGTTGTTAACAAAACTGTGGTCCTCTGGAAGAGCAGTAAATTCTCTTTGAAGCATCCTCCTATACCTGTCACTAATTGCTATTAAATATGGGAGGAAATTCAACTGAGACTTTTAAGTTTTGGTTATTAATATGGAATGAACAGATTTAAAACTGACTCCTAGCTGTGCCACGTTGATTCCAAGAAACAATACAGATAGATATTGTTCAAAACTAGTGGAATAAACTGTACCAAAATAAGTCTGAAAGATGAGGAATGTGTTTTATTTTAGGGAACAACTAATTTCAAATCAGAGGCATGACCGTCATATTTGGCTTTAAAATTTTACAGTCAACATGTTTTTAATTTTCAGGACTGATAAAGAAGCTTAGGACATTTTTGACCTAACTAATGTGTGTAATCAAATAAAACACCTGTTCAAAAAGTCTCAATAGCGCCTTTCCTAGTAAGAATTATTTATGAGTTCCTTTGTGAATCTTGATTATAGTTTAATTAAAAATGGACACTTCTTTCTAAATTTAATGACAGTATTAAACTTTTGCTAAAGTACAAAAATTAACCGTGACACTTTTATGGTAACATGAGTTTGTACACTTTATTCTAGATATAATTTTACTAAATAATATATGAAATTATAATATAATAGATACTTTTTTTCAAATGTAAGTTATATCCATGATAAAAGGCAATCTTGGGAAATTGAATGAATTATCTTATTTTGTGATATTTAGTTGTACTAAAGCCTGTACTATTATGCTAGTATATTTCTAACTTTAATAAATTATTAAATTTACTGTTTTACATTATGTATTACATTATATTTTGTTGTTGCCTCTATATTATGATAGTAAGAATTTAAAGTATCATGTATAAGTCTTGCTTGAAAAAGAAAACAAAAAAAATATGTTGGCTATACAAATTTGGCATTTATTTTCTACAATGTAATTTGCATGACCTTTGAACTAGTTAATTAAATAGAAATATCATGTGGACTTATTTGATGCATTCAGGAGCCATTTCCTTAGACAAATCTATTAATTTTAAGACCATTAGATTACTATTCAAAATAATGATTACTTGGGCAGACTAAAAGTTAATTTTGCTTTCAGGGTATTTTAGACTCAGGAATCGCTGTCTCTTTGACTTAAATAAGCTAAGAGAATCTATTCTGGAAAGTCAAACTTGGTGAGTTTAAGGGAAAGACAATTTAAAGAGTGAAAATAAAATTATAAGAGATTCTTATAGTATCATTGTTCTTCAAAACCAGGAGGAATTCCAGTTTTATTCTCAAATGAGTAAAGGGCGCCCAGTGGCAAAAATACCCCAGCACTGCAGTACTCTAATATTCACCTGAACACCGGAACACTTTCCAGCCTCAAGAAAGCTGACTTGAATGAGTGAAAACATAAGACATGAAAAGTTATTCTTCCTTGGGGGCAGTCTGAAGAGTAGTGAAATTGGTCTTACATGTACATAATTATTATTAAGTGATAAGATAAACAAATAGTGTTCTTGTTGGACAAGGATTCTCTTATATTTTGCTTTTGTTTTACTTGATTATTGTGACTATTCTTTTCAAGTTACAGCATGTAATTCATATTTGTATCCATATACTCATATATCCTAGTTTACAGTTAATATAAATGGGAACTCTCATAGTCTTACTAAGACAATTTGATGCTAATATTGCTTCTAATTTTTTTTTACTATGCTGAATATTAATCTTGTGAAATACAGAAAGAGATGATTTGTGGTTTTGAAAATATAATTCTACTAGAATCAACCATATTAGATTAATCCTCCAAATGTAAAAGTCCTTCTAAAACACCATACAAATAAATGGCCAGCTGGACTGGACTGAGAAAGCATGGGATAAAACCGGACTCTCTGAACATGGCGGACAATGAAAGCTGATGAGAAGCCAAGGACAATGGCAATGGGTTTTGATCCTAGGACATGAACTGGTTTTGTGGGAGCCTAGCCTGTTTGGATGCTCACCTTCCTAGACCTGGATGGAAGGGGGAGGACTTTGGACTTCCCACAGGGCAGGGAACCCTGACTGCTCTTTGGACTGGAGAGGTAGGGGGAGGGGAGAGGGGATTGGGGGAAAGGAGTGGGGGGAGGGAGAGGGAAATGGGAGGCATAGAGGAAGCAGAAATTTTTTCAATAAAAAAAATACATAAAAAAAATAAAAAAAAGAAACTCAAAAAATAAATGAAAATGTGATAATGTTATTCCACATTATTTTAAAATTAATGAGCCAATTGAGTAATTACATATAATTAATAAAAATAGTACATATATTAACACAAATTCCTCAAAATTGGGAACTTGGGGTTGTTCTCACAAGTTCAAATTAGTCAGTTGCTCTTGTTCAGTAGTATGCACCATGAGTTGAAATTCACAAGGATAGAGATGGCATGGCAAGCCCTGCCACTCTCCCAACTGTGACATGTATCTCTGTGAATTCCTGGCATCACCTGCCTACTCTCAAGCAAACTCCAGCACAATATCACAAGAGAACTCACTAGCAAATAATACGAATTTGGAAAAAAGGCATAAAATACGCCATCTTGAGGAAGGAGTTGGCCCCCTTTTCTAGGGAGGAATATTAGAGGAAGAAAAGCAGTGATGTTTGAGTGTTAAGATCAGGGGTGAATGAGACTATGGAGCACAGGAGTGGAAGGAAGGAATAGCCTCTCTCTTTATTCCCCCAGACACTGAAATTCTAATAATTATATATGAGCTTCCTTAACCATAGGCTATGATGATCCTTGATCAATATCAGTATTATTAAATAAAATCATATGTTATAGAACAAAAGAAGCACAGATAGAAAAATCAGCAAATTTTATTTTTGTCTTTGACTTTTAAGGTGAATTAATAGAATTCTGTCCCATGTTGCTTTTTGAAGTGGTTTTGTGCTTGTAATGGTTCAGTCCAGTTTAGTACTTATTATGTAGTGGAGGTTAACCCTGAACTCCTGCCTCAACCTCCCGAGAGGTGAAATCACAGGTGTGTATAGTTGTTAAAGTTGTTGGAATCTCCACATTTCGAATACACTTTGTAAGAACGTACTCAAATAATTAAAAAAAAGTAGTTTTAAGTAGCCTACCATAATTTTCTACTCATTATGCATAAATATCTCCTAAAGTCTTTCCTTGTACTTTTTATTCTATGAGCCAAACAGATTTATACTTTCTGAATAACAAAATGGTGTACCTAAGCTTCATAAATGGCATCTCCCTTATCATCAATAAAAATGATGTACATCTTATTGTGATGATATTCAGCAAGCAATTCCCAGAAATCACTGTTATTACAGGGAATAAAACAGATGTATAACTCCCTCTTTAGGATGTTGGATTTACACAAAGAGACAGTGATGTACTCCAGAGAAGAGAAAGAAAAACATTAGTTTTGGTGATGCTTTTCCCAATGCATATAATGCCTAATATAAATACGTGTTTAAAGCCTTTGGTAATTGACTCATCAAAATATAAAAGAATATTAGCACAAAACATGGACAGAATCTTCAAAAAGCCAAATATCATCGAACAAGTTAAAACTGGTATGGAATAAACAAAAATGCTGGAAGAGCTTCCTTTACCTATTTTTATAATGTGTTCCACAGTCTCCATTTTATCCATAGATACAATTAAAAAACAATTCAAAACAAATATAAATGCCTTTTTATTACAAATGAATATAATATTAAAATATAATATTAATTTCATCCTCTTCTTTTTCACCCTTTTATTTCATCTCTTAATTATTTGAAATTTTCATATGTGCATATGAGGTATTTGAATCATAACCACACCCATTCCTCCCTGTTTAATGTCTTCCTATCCAACCCACTACTTACCCATTTTAACTTTATGTGCTCTTTTTTTATATGCTTGAATTTATTGCATAGGCTAAGAATTTTAGATTTTAATACAATGTAAAAGATTTAAGAGGTGCTGTAAACTAGCTGAAGAAACATTTTCAACTCAGGCAATCCTCTTCTTTAAATAGAAGACTATAGTCCTTAGGAACATGATTATTCATAAAGCATTATGATTTATCCTGACAAAAAAATGGCTCAACACAGAGCCAAAGGTATCTCTCTCCCTTAATCTCTCTTCTTTTTTACTTTTATTTTTTAATTTTAAATATGTTTTTATGTAATTATTATTATTAAAAATATCCATCTCCCCCCTTCCTCCTATTTCCCTCCCCCATCCTCCCACTTCACCTACCCCTTCCTCTCCAGTCCAAAGAACAGTCAGGGTTCCCTGCCTTGTGGGAAGTTCAAGGTCCTCCCTGCTCCATCCAGGTCTGGGAAGGTGAGCATCCAAACAGACTAGGCTCCAACAAAGCCAGTACATGCAGTAGGATCAAAACCCAGTGCCATTGTCCTTGGCTTCTCAGTCAGCACTCATTGTCAGCCACGTTTAGGGAGTCTGGTTTGATCACATGCTCCATCAGTCCCAGTCCAGCTGGTCTTGGTGAGCTCCCATTAGATCATCCCCACCGTCTCAGTGGGTGGGTGCATCCCTTGAGGTCCTGACTTCCTTGCTCATGTTCTCTCTCCTTCTGCTCCTCATTTGGACCTTGGGAGTTCAATCCAGTGCTCCAATGTGGGCCTTTGTCTCTATCTCCATCCATCGCCAGATGAAGGTTCTATGGTGATATGCAAGCTATTCATCAGTATGGCAATAGGATAGGGCCATTTATGTGCTCTTTAACCCCAGTAAGTCCCTGAGCACTGCCAGTATGAGTAGTATAAAACTCTTTATAGGAGCACTGGTAGACTTTCAGTGGCACAATCCTTGAGAAAAACTCTCCCTCCATCAGGCATCATCCATTGTCACTATTTTCTCAACAGGAGTTGGACTTCCTGAGAAAATGTAGTCACAATTGCTGAATTTATAGTTGTATTGACATTTTCTGTCCTTCTGGTGCCAAGGAAATAATTTTCCATGAACTTCCCTAGCCCCATTGCTTTCATGTCTGTGCTGTTAATTATTCCTAGTAAGAGTTTTTTTATACATTAAGTTTTATAAATATTAATGTATGGGGTGATCAGATGCTAAATAGGTATTAATCTTATATCAAAGCTCACAGCCTCAATTCTCTAATGTCTTTTCAAAGGAAAGAAGCTAAGAAAAGAAGAAATATTACTTAATGAAAATGAAAAACAATATTGAATATGTGTTTCAATAGTGCAAAGTAATAAGTATATATATTAATATATACATAACAGTACTATACATATATGCATATAAATCATATATAAATGATGACACCATTCCTATGTTTGAAAATACAGCAGCATTCAATAACCTCTGGTCTTATACTAAGAAAAGGTGTGAGGTTTGTCTACAAAAGTGAAGCATGGAGAATGACAAAATTACCAGCAGTGTGCTTTATATTTCATTATAAATAAAAGAGAACCAAATGATATGTAAGGAAAAGATTATCTTATCTTAAAAGATAAAAGAATTGTCATTCATTTTATGTATTTTATAAAAGAAATAATTGATATACATATTGCTCATAACAGATATTTTATAAATTTTAAGGGAAAAGTTTAAAAATAATGTATGTAATTTCTGGTATTCCACTCAGTTATTTTCCAAATTGCCTTTTCTCCTTTATCCTTAGATAAAGAAGGGAGAATGAACAAAATGGCAAACAGACTAGAATCATCCAATCTGTCTAAGAGCATGCACTTCCTCTTTCCACTCCCACCTCAAGGCCAACAGAAAGGAGTACATATCAACATTCCTACAGTTCACTCAAATTTAACTAAGCTCTACTTAAACAACAACACACACACATATATTGCACAGGTGCTGCAGAACATTTTCAACATAAGGAGACACTAATAGTGGTTGTGCTTGAGGAATACCAAAGAAGCCAAGGCAAAAGAAGCTGTTACCCTCACCCTTATCATTATACCCCTCATTTTCCTGAAGCAAAACATTTTCTAATATTTTCACCTTCTCAAGCTCCCTGCACATTCTCCCTTCTGTTTATCTCCTCTTACAAAGCTAATTACCATCAGTACCTTCCCCTATATTCTCAGTTTCTTGAAAAATAACATGAGCTGCTCTTGATACATCCTCTAACTGTGATAAAACATTTCTAAACCAAAGCAACTCTAATCAAAAAGAAAGCACTAATATTAGCCTGAATTTCCACTAGTAAAGATGGCCAAGGAAGGAACTAATAGCAAAAACCTAGAGTCAGGTTATGTTACAGAACATTGGAAGATAGCCACTTGCTGGCTTACTTCCCCTGAAAAATTTCAACTATCAGTCTTACATATCCCAGGCTACATGTGCAGGGTTCTCACCAGCCATAGAGCCCTAGGCTACTATATAATTTAATAAAGTGAATGTTTTTCAAAATTTTGAGTAAAGCTGGATTTATCCCCAAATAAATTAAAAAAAAAATCCGTGTTTTCTGAGTTTAATGAGGTAGGCCCAGTTTCATGAGTTAGAGTTAGAAAAATATCCCAAATACATGCCAACAGGTCAGATTGATCAAGGCAATCCTCCAACTGAGACTCTCTCAAGGAACTCTGGGGTGTGGTGTGTCAACTTCATGGCTGAAGTTAATTAGAGGCTTTATTGAGTGTGTGTGTGTGTTCTATCACACTTACAGGTAACTTGCTATTATTCTTTACACCATCTACTGTCTTGCACATTCTGATGCATGTCTTGTAAGCTGCCAATGCATAATTGTTTCACATTTGTACAATAACAATTAAAATGATAACTTACAGCTGTGATATATTCAGAGTTGAACAGTGGGTATCTAATAAATTCTGGGGATTTTTGAGCAGTGCATAGGATATATTAAGGGATAATAAATCAATCTATCTCATACTTACTAACCTCTCACATGCATTCTTTTAACATTATTCTGTGTTTAATATTTACCTAGATTTGAACAAATTCCACAGAAGTGGGACTGAACCAACTACCTAGAACAGAATGGGCCTGAGGAAGCAAACTCCATGGGAACAGAAGACAGGAGCCAATCCAGTCCTGGGACACTGGCAGATCAAAATTGAGCCAGTGACCTGATCCAGAGTCAGCAATCTCTACCAGAACAGGTACAAGAGAGTAACTCACAGATTAATTAAGGCTTGTATTTAGAATGCTTATTATAATAAGAAGCAACTACAAACGGGCATTTAACAAAGATTTTTTATCCCCAATGATTTATTTTTAAACACAAATTAAGATTGATTTATTCCTTAAGCCAAATAATGATGGTGCATGCCTTTAATCCCAGCACTCGAAGACAGAGGCAGGTGGATTCTGTGAGTTCGAGGCCAGGCTGGTCTACAAGAGCTAGCTACAAGACAGACACCAAAGCTACAGGGAAACTCTGTCTCAAATAACCAAAAAATGAAATAAAATAAATGGTTCATTTCTTAAAGTGGACTATTATTAACAATTTATGTTAAGTAATCTTAATTCCCTTTGGAAAAGGTTTTTTAAGACATCACACAATGTGTATATTAAAGTACATATGTTAGCTACTTATTTCCCATTAAATAACTTTTAATCTTTTAGACTTTATCCTTCCCACAAGACAAATGTGAATCAGCTCAAATGATGGTGTAATGAAGAGGGTAGGAACTGAGTTATCTTAGCTTTCAAGCAAAAGTTTAGATTTTCTTTTCTGAAACTATCTAATAAGTGAATCCTGTCTCTTAGTCTGAGTTGTACAATTAGACATTCAGATTAACATACCGTATTTACCCCCTCAATATACTGTGTCATTTACACATAAATATACTTTTAAAAGTAAAATATTTAATTAACAATTAATAAAAGCATAAATTATACTTTGTATAAATATGAAATAGAAATAGTAATAAAGTATTTTCAAAGGTATTAATAGATATATGTTCATGTATATGTTATATATATATGTATACATAGTCACACATGCACATACACACACACACACATATATATATAACACATATATCCATATATGTATAAGTATATCTACTCTTATTACAGTGTAACCAAGCTCTATGCACCAATTTTGTGCACAGGTGTCCCTGTTCCTGTGCACATACCACTGTGCTTATGAGGAATTACTATCTAGTAGGGGCTGAAATGTATCTCAACACATTAGATCGCCAGTGATCTAATAGTAATTCAAGACCAAAATCTATGGACCAAGAGAACTAATGATGTAAGTTCTAGTCCAGGAACAAGAGAAGTTCAATGCTTCTTCTTATGTGGGCAACAGGAAGAAACGACATCACACTCTCTTTTCCATTTACTTAAGTTCCTCAGTGGTTTGAACAATGCTCACTTAGCCTGGTGGTGGTGGCGTACGCCTTTAATCCCAGCACTTGGGAGGCAGAGGCAGGCGGATCTTTGTGAGTTCGAGACCAGCCTGGTCTACAAGAGCTAGTTCCAGGACAGGCTCCCAAACCACAGAGAAACCCTGTCTCGAAAAACCAAAATAAAATAAAATAAAATAAAATAAAATAAAATAAAATAAAATAAAATAAAATAAAAATAAAAAAGAACAATGCTCACTTACATTGGGAAAAACGAGGTAATTCAGTGAATCAATTCTGATGCCAATCTCATATGTAAAAACTCTTAGATGCACTGAATAAAATTGTGTTTGATGTCATGGACTGGAGTTCAGTCTTATTAACAGAGGAAACCCATAGTCAGGCACTTATATCAGTTAAGCAAGGTGTGAAAAGCAAGTCAGCCAAAGCAGTGAGCATATCCAGCAGGGAGATTAGCCTCCTTCTCTGGTTTAAAGCTTAGATTGATGTCAAGTTTCCCAATGGAAGGAAAGGATTAACTAAAGTTTAGTGAATGAGCTTTACAGCATTTGACCCCAGCAAAGATCATCATCTAAAACCTATTATGGACCTGTCTCAGGAATTTGGGCATTCTGGCTAATCTAGATGTGGGCTTCTCATTTTCTTCTCAGTTATAAAATATCTTATGAAATTGTTCTTGTACATTTTGAATATGAAAGAGGCAAAAGCCATACAGAGCACTACAAAGCAAATGCATGACTCTATTATGTAGTCTTTTCCAATTAACCTAACTGGGTTGAAGGACTGTCCTGAACTCAGAGCTACTGCAAAACAGGCCACTTACCTACATTTCTTAAAGGTATGGTGTTAACTGGACTTTAGTCCACCTGTAAGATTTAGCCCGCACCATCAAAATGAGCTGAATAGCAAGAGAGGAAATTACAAGGATTTCTGGATGCTCTGATGGGAAAAATATTCTGAAACTGATTTTATATTAACATATGTTAGCTCCACAAAGTTTAATAATTATAAAGTTTGAATCAAATAAAATGATATGCACTCTCCTTTAAGAAAAAAGAATATTTATAAAAGTTTTTAAGTAAGTAGATGTCTATGTGCATTTTCAAACTCTACAAAACTAGTATTTACTAATATGAAAACTGGCTGTGGAAGAGATAGCAGTAGAAGTATTTAGGTTTCCTGAGCATCTTGATTCCCATAAAATTGTGCATTGCTGTGAAGATAAATTATTGATGACGCAATGCAATGAAACAAAGACTTAAAAATGGTTTAAAACTGAGCTAGTGTGAGCATGAGTCTCACACTATTTCAAAACAGACTGAACTAGTGTGTACAATATAGTTAGATAGTGAGAAATCTTATCTGGAAGGTTTTGAAAAAAATCAAACTTTCTGTAATAACAAAATTCATGTTTTTATTTATTCCCAAGTATGAGGCTATAGAGAGTTTGGAAATAAAGCCTGGCATTAGTTTGCAGATATTTGAGGAACACTTGAGACTATTTGTGCCAATAAATAAATAAATAAATAAATAATTGACTTTAGGATATATCAAAAAAAGAATAACATTTGAGGAGAGAAGATATTTCATTTTTCATAAATGTAACTGATCTAGTAATCAACCTAAGTATATTCTTAGTATTAATCAATGTACTACAATAAATGAGTCCTTTCTCTGCAAAATAATGTTATTTTTAAATAAACAAAGAAAAAAGAAAGATTTAAAGTGTCTACTGGAAATTTTAACTGAAATCTAGTAAAATAGAGTCCTAAAGGTGTTTTGAATGAGCAAAATATTTATTGGAAGGATAGGGACAAAACAGAAATGGAGTTATATAAAGGTGTGAAGACAGTTTAAAAAAAAGAAAACAAAAGTTGTTACTTTGTTTAAAATTCAACTATAAATATAGAAGAATTAGGTCAATCTCCCTCTGCCTTCCAAGTGTTGGGATTAAAGGTGTGTCCTACCACACCCAACTACTCTCTTTCTTCCTTTTTTTTGTTTTTTACTTTAAGAACTTTAACTTTTAGTCTGCATATATTTTCAACACATTGTAAATCATTTAAAAGTTTTGTCTTTGAATCTCTTTTTACTGTATCTCTCTCTCTTTTTTGACCACATGAGTCTTTAATTTACCAAGCAATATCAGTAGGACTAAGGCCGTGGCTTTGACGGCTGGATCCAGCTCATTCCTTAGCTTTCCAGCCTCATGGCTGATGTACTGGCTGTAGCCATGTTTAGTGCCACGACTCTATGGCATTTCAACGTCCCTGCCAGGAAGTAAGTTGCAGCATTATGTCCACAGACAACACTCAAGTCCTCTCTCTGTAATTGTCCCTCCTGCCTCAAACAGTCAGAGTTTGCCCTGGCAGGACGGCCCAGAAAGCCAGCATTTTAAAACAGCACAACTTTATTCCTGCTACGGCTGAAAACCGAAAAGCATGCATTCATCTTTTCACCAACACCATTTAAGTGTTTTGTGGCAGGACCTCTTAAAAGAGCTGCAAGGTTTGCAGCTAAAGCTGAATCAGGAAGCTTCTCTTATTAGATGAGAGCGCTTGCTTGCCTCTAGCAAGCAGAGCAGACCCGAGAAATTGTTGCTACCAAGAAAACATGCTTTACTCTTTCCCAAGCTTTCTCAGGCTTTCAGTGGATTCAGGTGTCCACACGTCTGGGCGCCATTCTGTTGTAATATGAGTGGCGGGGCTGTGTCCCCAGCACCCCTGCCGCCTGCTAGCTTATGCCCCGAAATAATTACACGGACACTGTATTCTTTTAAACACTGCCTGGCCCATTATATCTAGCCTCTTCTCGGCTAACTCTCGCACCTGGACTAGCCCATTTCTAATAATGTGTGTAGCACCGAGGTGCACTTACCGGGAAGATTCTACCCTATGTCCATCCTGGGTAGGACTGCCTCAGAGAGCAGAGCTATTGTGTCTGCCCGGGAGAGGGGATCATGGCGTCTCTGAGCTCACTTCCTCTTCCTCCCAGCATTCTGTTCTGTTTACTCCACCCACCTATATTCTAACCAATAAAATGGGCCAAGGCAGTTTCTTTATTTTTTAACCAATGACCTTCCTCCATCAGAAATAGAATCATAAGACAAAGTAAATGTGAAATCTAAAGAGTTCCTGACACAAAACAACCAGGAAATATAGGATGCCAAGAAAAGAACATACCTAAAAACAACAGGAATAGAGTTAGGAGAGGATACCAAGTTCAAAGACTGAGAAAATTTCTTCAAAAAAAATCATAGAAGAAAACTATTCTAAATCCAAATTGGTGAATCAGTGAGTTTAAAATGAGTTTATTATAGGAGTCTGGGTGAGGGAATTCTTTTTTTTATTTTTATTTATTTATTTATTTATTTATTTATTAAAATTTTCCACCTCCTCCCCTCAACTGTCAACTGTCCCCCTCCTTCTCCAGTCCTAAGAGAAGTCAAGGTGCCCTGCCCTGTGGGAAGTCCAAGGCCCTCTTCCCTCTATCCAGGTCTAGGAAGGTGTGCATCCAAACAGAACAGGCTCCCAAAAAGCCAGTACATAGTGAAGGAATTATTAAAGAGGCAGGACCAACTCAAAAGCAGGTGCAACATCAAAGGCCACTCTAGCAATGGTGACAGCTCATGAAACCTGTAAAACTGTATAATATTGCATGTAGACGGTCGGCAGTTTGGAAAATATCCTTCCCAGTTAGTTTGATTGATCTGAACCTCTTATAGGCAGATTGCTGTTCTCTTCTTCTTGCAGGTAATTTGATCAATCTCAGTCATGAAAAGTATATTGCTGTGGGGCATTATCTCTTGCTGGTAGTCAACAGATAATTGATCTATTTTTTTCTTTAAATAGTCCTTAACCAGCATATGGCCTTAGCCTAGCCTTAGAACCAAAAGACACCTGGTTCTTAAGAAAGTACCAGAAAAAAATGAAAAAGCCCTAGCTCTAGATATGTTACACAGAAAGAACACTTGTATTCAATAAATGGATGCAGAACTATGAGATTTTTAAAAGAAGAAAATTCAGAAAACAGATGTGAATTCCAGATTATCAATAGTATTATTGGTGGCAGGAATTTCTACCTTTATAGGAACCATGGAAGAGTATTAGTGATATCATATATGAATATATGCATGACATATACTATATAACTTCTATAGGCAATACTGTATCAAGCCAACACATGTCATTCTAATGATACAGTGTGGACAGACACTATAGAAAACCTCAGCAGCATTAGAAATGCATATAGTTTTGTCTCCAACACTGAGAACTAGACCAGAAACAAAAGATTAATTTGCATTGATTATAATTAACCTATACACAGTTGTAAAGGGCATAAAAGAAATAGTCAACCACTACATGTATTTGGTACAAAGAAATGGTATGTGACCTGTGAGTGTTCTCTGGCATTAAGTTTGTTAAAAATTGAAAATAAAAGTATTTTTATTTTTTTGAAAACACAATGCGAGAGATATCTTAAAATAACATTTTTTGTCACTTTTATTGAATCAACAGGTGTTTTATGAAAAGGTTAACTTAATCCATCAACTTTTTTAAATAGATGAAACAGGCTGAAAATGATTCTACATTTCAATTGTGGAATTTATCAATCCACTTCTAAAAAGTAAGAATTATCAAAATTTTATTAAAGATGAAATGGTTATAAAAATGCTTTGGATAATTTATCTCAGGTCAAGATATAAAACAAAAATACACACACAGTATGTAACTTTGAGATGTCAAAATTATTAGTCTTGAACAAATACTTTATTCCAAATGTGGTCAGAAGTATAAATCATTTTATTTATATTAATTGAAATTGACAATAAGTTTATAAAATGTCTTGCCTTCTCATCTTTATTTTTAATCAGGAAACTGTTCATGAAGAAACTGTTTCTATTCAGTTTGAAAAAAATACCTCCTCTCCCCATATAGAACACTTACGTAAACGGAAAGTATAGCTCAGTGCAGCAATAATTCTGCCAGGGTCACTTAGAGAATCAATGACTCAAATGCTGCATCTTCAGAAAGTTGCTCAACAGGGTAGGTAACTCCTTAAAACCAGAATCACTAGGATCCCTATAAAACTAACAAACAGCATCTCCTCTTCCACTACTGTGGTTCAGAAGTTTCTGGAACCTCTAGAAGGAGCCTTCTTTCTCACACAGGCTGCTAAGTTTTTGGAGTCTAGCGGGTTTCATTGGCTTTTTGAGTCTTATAAGCTTCTTTTCTCCCCCGATAAAGGAAACATTTAAACCAGGTGGCATAGTGTGTAAAAAAAAAATCTATGATGAGTATTTCTTTTTTTTTTGGTCCTTAGTGTTCAAGGTCAAGGTCATTGCAATTTCATTCTTGACTGTCTTCTCAGGAAGGTATTTACTATTGCCTCATCTCAGAACTTCCTCAAAACAGTTTCCCTTAGATGTCAGTGATAAAAGTATAAGTGATGAAGAATCCAACTGAAAGGTTTCAAAAATGATAACAGGTATGACAATGTACACTACAACCTGATGTGATCAATTTACTTTTCAATGGAGTAATAAAAAACTTTCTTGTTTCAGATTAGCATGAATATTCTGTAGTGTTTTGAATATTGAATATTTTACAACATGATGTGATTTATTGATTTTCATGCACTAAATGCAAGCATAATCATCATTTAGACAGAAAATGGGAGTTGATGTGGGATTTCTCTCTGTATGCTTTGATTACTATTGATTAATAAACTGCTGTGGACCTATAGCAGGGTAGAACAGAGGAAGGCAGGGAAAACTAAACTGAATGTTGGGAGAAAGAATGCAGAGTCAAGAGATGCCATGTAGCCGCCAGAGGAGAAAGACGCAAGTTGTTAGTTATAACCTTGCCGGTAGGCCACAAGTCTGGTAATAAGATATAAAATAATAGAAATGAGTTAATTTAATATGTAATAGCTTCCTAGGAATATGCTACAGTGATTGGCCAAGCATTGATTTAATTAATACAGTTTCTGTGTGATTATTTCAGGAGTCTGAGCAGCCAAGAAATGAACAAGCCACCTCCTACAACACAATTGATCATTGAAAATATGCATGACACTAACCTCACATATATGTCGTTTTGCCACATAGACATATAATCAATGAGATTTGATTCATAGATTATGCTCATTTGGAGATTAGGTGTAAGTAAATAATAATGCAGCAATAACACCCATATTAATGGTAAATGTTATATGAATGTTATTACCCTCAAGCATTGTATTATATATCTAGTAAGTCAATTATGTTTCTCTTTTTCTGTGCTTCTGAAGTCAGAACTTCTACATCTTCAACTAGACTAGTTAAAGTTGTTCCTTGGCATATATTAACATCATCACCATCTTTATGCTTTGCGACTATTACTTTTTTAAATGAGGGTTTTCATGCAATTGGTTATATTGTCTCTGTGAAATCTAGACCAACAACTTGAGATCCTACTTGGAAATTAGGCTTTCTATATGTGGTCAACAGTTCTGTAGCTTGTTTTTTTTTTTTTTTTTTTTTTTTGAGAAGCCCACTGGCAGTGGGAGCAGGATCTATTCGTGATGCATGAGCTGGCTCTTTGGAGCCCATTCCCTATGATGGGAAGCATTTTTTCAGCCTGATGCAGGAGGTGAGGTCTTGGTTCTGCTTCAACTTCATGTGCCAGGTTTTGTTGACTCCTAATGGAGGCCTTACATTTTGTAGGAGTGGATGGGGAATTTGGGGGAGGCACTGGGGAGAGGGAGGAGGAGTCGAAGGGGGAACTATGGTTGGTATGTAAAATGAATAAAACTTTATTAAGAAATGAAGGTTTTCAATATCAAATGCTTAGCTCTGAAAGCACATGTAAGCTGATATCACATATTCTAACAGGATATATTTTTATATATTTATGTGTGTATGTATATATACACATATATGTATGTAACAACAATTAATGAAAAGAGATGACATAAATTTAAAATAGTGCAAGCAGTCATATATGAAGGGCTTAGAATGACAAAAGGAAAGGGGAAAATAATGTGATTATATTATAAGATAAAAACATGATTTTAAAATTTAAGAGTTAAAACAGTAGCCATGTGATACTATGACAGTCAATCCAATAATTAAAAGATGGTTTTTAGATGACTAACCTGCAAGAATAATTTGGTGCATGCAGAACACATGGAGATACCTGTTTCAAGTGTGAAATAATCATACAGTTTTTTATTTATTTCCTCAGATAGCCAGAAGGCATGCAATTTAAAACCTAACTTATTCATGCAGAGTCTTTCACTGAATATTTGAACTGTATTTGACAATAAATAAATACTAGAGGAAAAGTGATGGAAGACTTTTTATATTATAAAAATCAAAGGTTTTAAATATAATTGTACAACTAAGTTTGGAGTATTTAACAGGGATCATGGTCATTTAATACTTTAATGAGCTGACATACAATTGGGTTTCTTCTTCTTCTTGATTATTTATAGCAAAAATTGTTCTTTATGTGCCTCTAAATTCATTGGGAATCCACAGAAACCTGTGAGCATACCTATCAACCCAATATGTGTGAGGTCACAAATTAAATTTCCTCCAGATAAAAAAATCCATTCAATATATATATCAGAGAATACTTTTAGGTTTTCTAACCTATTCCAGTGGTTAGTGCATTGCTTTTATTAGAACACAATTTTGCAACACAGCTGTACACACCAAACAAAACCCAATAACCTAGTTTATATAAATGGAATTATACTCATCATAAGGACAGAATGAAATGGTGGGATTTACAGGGCTGCAGCACTGGAGGGAACCTGGAAGTCAATCATCTCATATTCTATTTTGTATATTCTATCTCTGAATCCTTAGATGCGAGTATACAACCTGGACCAGCTACAGAAACAAGAAAAGTAGAAGAAACTGTGGGTTGTGGATGAGCAAGAAAGATCTCTAGAAATGGGAATGTTAGGAAACAGATGCTAAAAGAAGATTATTAGAAAATGAGGGTAACTGAGGAGATGAAGGGACGGTAATGTTAAGAAGATGGAGGAAGAAAGTATGAGAGATAATCATACTAAGAATGTTTGGAAAACACCTGGAAACTATTTTATAAGCTCACTTAAATATATAATAGTTATGTATATTAATATAAAAGTAGCAACAATAATTAATTGAGAAGAGATTTTTGACTGGTATTGGAGTGCAGTCAGATGAGATGGCAATATGGAAATGATGGGAATACACTGACATCATATCTGAAACATATATAATATACTCATATTTATATTTATAATTATGTTTGTGCTTATATTTATACTTATATATAATCTGGTATATATGAAGTTTATTTCAAAATAATGTAATGCAATAGCTTCTTATTTCTTCTCTATGTTAAAGGTTGCTTGGGTTTTGATATTTTTCTATCCTTTCATAAAAGTTTAAGATCAATTTCCCTAGTATGATGAATAGCATTCGTAGGCAGTAAGGATTTTCTAAAACCTTAAGACTTCTTTGGAACATATCTACATTTTAATAATATTTTGTTAGTTCAGTCCAGGAACACAAGATACTGTTCCACTTTTTGTATGTCCTGCAGTTTATTTCATTGGTGTTTTATATTATTCACTGAAAACATATTTCTCCTACGTTCAACATATTTTGCAGGTAATTTGTTTTCTGCAGCTATTTGCAATGAGTTTGCTTCCTTGACTTGTAGTCAGTCTTGCTGTGTTTCAATGTTACTGATATTGTGACCTGAAGCATTACTATTTTCTAAAGAATTTTGGGTGGAGACTTTGGAGGTTTCTTCATATAAGAGCATGTTACCCGAAGCCAGTTACACTTGTTTTCTTATTTGCCTGCCTGTTGTTTCTTTCTCTTTCTTGATTTATCTGACTATGACTCCAGTATTATGTTGAATAAAAGTGATGGGATTTGGCATGCTTGCCTCCTGGACAGAAAGCCCTCTGAGAAGCTGGGGCTGTTTACACAAGCCTGAACAAGGTCAGAACAGCCCAAACTCCAACATTCATATGAGATTGGTTCATGAAGTTCCACCTCTAGCTAAGAAGCGTGTGGTACCTTTTGACTCCTGGAAAAAAGGAAGCCAGTTATCTTTAGGATGTAGCCCTAAAATTCCACCCACGCTCCAGCAGATGGTCTTATACTCAGGTGTATACAGGCAGCACTAAGTGGATTCAGAGGGTTAATTTTATTTCAATGTATTTGTTGCCAAAAGGAGAGCAAGTTATCTGTAATTATACTTGCATTTATTCTAAAAATGATTGAATAGTCTACCCTTTTTGCCTTTAATAATTGCTTACATTTTCTCATTAAATTATGGCACAAAACTCCATTCATTTAAAATAAACCCAATAACATGACTTTTTAAGGATAGGATCCAACTGAAATAGTGTTTCTGAATTTGCATTACTCCTGTTTTAAGACTGCATTCTTCATAACAGGAACTTATTACGTTCTGCCATATGACTGAATTCTGTTCTGAATGAAAGGTTATTGACCAAATCCTGTTTCAAAGTAAGAAACAAAGAAAAACAAGGCAAACAACATAAAGTCTTCAAAGTAGTTTTATCTGAAAAAGAATCTGGTGTTTTTGAAAACTTTTGTAACTATCTTCATATGCACATTGTCTATTCCCCAATTTTCCTAAACTGTTTTAAGTCCATATGTAATTGCTAAAACTGATCATTATTGCTTTCTACTACATAATATGAGCAAGATTCAAAGCAAATTAATTTAAAGTTATTCAAATGAAAATAAAGAAAAAAGACAGCCTTATTTAAGCAATATTTTGAACATCCCTTTTTATCTTAAAATATGTACATTGAAATCTTGATTATGGATGCCTTGAGTAAAATCGTAAATGAGAAATTTAGACTTTTGGAAAAGGGATTAAACTAAATAGTGTACTTAGTGAGGACTCTAAACGAATGTAATGTCTTTATGGACAATATTCTTACACGCAAAATATTAAGACTAGTTGAAAACATGAGGAAAGAGACATATAGCCAGAGAATAGCCTCTGACGAAAAATACCTGTGTTCTCCTATTTTGAACTTTCAGAACTATTAGAAAGAAAATTTTCATTTAAGTCCCCTAATCTGAGATATTTTATTGTGGCAGTCCTAACAACACATATCTACAAATATTTTCTTTTATAATGAAAGTCCATATTTACAATTCATTTTCTGAATTTCTTGAAACTTATTCAGGTTGATTTTTTTAATGTTTGGTCATGTGCACATTTATTTTGTAAAATTAAAGAACTAATTATTTTTGACATCATGTAAGCAAAATTCTGAACATTAATTCCTTAATTTATGTGAGTAGATACACTAAGAAAATTACAAAGCAGTTTTATATTAGCTCAAGTCTAAATTTGTTAACAAAGTAAATTTTAAAAAAAATGCTACAGGTATTTTGATCTATAACAATAGATCATGACAAATGTTCTTTTCTTAAAAATAAAAAAACTTGTGAGCTTACATATGCAATCCTTCACACAAACAAAAGTCTATATGTCTAGCTCAAAAACCAGTTTTTAGCTGAGAAAGGATAAGTATTTTCTCAGTTAGTATATATTAACCTACATAGATTGTATGTTTACACAGTATATATCTACCTGTATAGAGAGATATATGAAATAAATATATTTGATCTACAACAATAGATCAAAATAAGTGAATAAAATAAGCATAGGTGAACCTCTATTCCTGAGTTTATTTTTTTTACCTGTAATAAAGCATCAGCGTTGAGTAGAACTTGATTATTAGGAAACTTAATGTACTCACCAGGTGTTTCTGTTTGTTTTCTAGCTTACTTGTAAAGGTCAAAGCATCACTCGAGCCCTCTCCATAATTTCATCAAGTTGCCACCCCACCCCTAAATGGATGTTTGAAGAAACATTCAGTTTCTACTTGACTGTTTTACTTATTGGAACTTCAAATAATTTCAGATTCTCCAATCCATAAAATAGATTTTCTTTTGTGGTAGATTATGTTCTCAGCTTTTAATTATGTCTCAGTTATTTGTTGGTTTAAAGGAATATTGTTAATAATACTGTTATGTGAGTTTACTAGTCTTACATTCTTTGTATAGAGACAAAAGAGTCTAGCTGTGATGTGGAGGCCAGTTTAGACTAGTTAACACCTGAATGTCTAATAAATGCTGCTCATTGCCACACAGGTCCTGCACCATTACAGTTGATAGCTGGGGTCTATATCATTTTTTTTCGCCTGTTTTGAAATTAGCTCAAATTGATTTCTTCCTGATTTCTATCAAAGACCTCTCTCTCTATTTGTTTTGAGGGCTGAAAGCTGTTTTGAAGGTTGAGTCTAAAGTGTACTTCATCATAACCATGCCTTTCTCTGGATACCACTGTTGAGAAATCTGAAAGAAAAAAAAAATGTACACGTTTATTTCATTTTATCTTTTAGAGATTCTTTTCCTCTTTAAGATAAGATTAGGATGGTGTTGTAAAGAACACCCCAAAAATAACAAAACTGGTACTTCAGTATGTTACATCCCTTGAAAATTGTATTTCTACATTTCTGTGACATTCCAATGGTTAGAGGGAGGACTCTTATCTGTTAGTTGTGGTGCTGATGATAGTATGGTCAGGGACAGAAACTAAAATGACGCAGCTACAAACCTAGGCGTTGGAAGAGTCTCTTGTCATTTTGAGAATCTGGGGAGCTACAGGAGGCAAAGTCTCCAGTAGATGCTCAACCCTCATAGCTGACACACTTTGACTCCAGAGCTCGCTCATCTAGGTGGGAAGAAGAGTAAGCTTCTCTTGTGTCATGCAACCAAGTTTGTGGATTTTAACCAAGTTAGTGAGAGCCTGGAAATCCATATACAGGTTCATTGTATCTACTTCGGTTTTTGAGTGGTAGGGAGTAAAACAGCTTTTTAATTTTAAAAGAGAATTTTCAATAATAATAGTTCATCATTAACATTACAATAGTGAGAAATGAAAGCAAGTCAATGTTTCGGCTTTCTGTCCTTAGAGAAGCAGTACTGAAAGACAAAGAATTCCTTCATTTTATGCTGTTTCAAGCCTTGCATTGGTTAATGGCCTAGGTACTTTTCTTTCTTTTGATAAGACACCACGAGTTAGGCAATGTATAAAAGAAAGAATTTACTTTGTACTTAAGATTTCAGCGTAGACAGTAATGACCATCAGGGCAAGTAGCATGGCAGCAGGGAGGCCCTTGGAGCCATAGCTCTAAGTTTACATGCTGATCCATAAGCACCATGCAGGAGAACTAACTAATAATGGCTGGGCTTTTGAAACTCCACAGCCCACTCCTAGTGCTGTATCTCCTCAACAAAGTCACCCTGCCTAAACCTGCTCAAGCATTTTACCTACTAAAATCCAAGTATTCAAATATATGAGTTCAAGAGGGTCATTTTCATTTGAATAAAGATAGCTACTATATTAACTTATTTTTCAACTATATTGTTACATATCTATGTGCCAACTTCAGAAAATTTTAAATTGTCAGTTATAAAATCTTTGATTTAAGCTAACTCTAAATATGTATTTTTTCAATCAGATGCTGTATTATACACATATCTGAAAGAACTGTGATGTGCACTTTTTAATAAGGTCATGCAATATATTGATAATATTTAATAATAAGGTCATACAATATATTGATTAAATTAAATGAGCATTTTAAAAACGCTTTCTGTTTCCCTAGTAAGTAAAGCATAAAACTTATTTGTATTTTATTAAAAATTTTATAGTATTTGAATTTACTAAGAATTTTTAAACGTTTTAAAAATTTTACTTTGCATGTTTTAGTACAGATTTTGGATTTTTTCTTTTCAAGAGAAAACACATTGTATAGAGCTTGCCTTTTGTTTTCTTTCAAAATTATCCATCTCGCCGGGCGGTGGTGGCGCATGCCTTTAATCCCAGCACTTGGGAGGCAGAGGCAGGCGGATCTCTGTGAGTTCGAGACCATCCTGGTCTACAAGAGCTAGTTCCAGGACAGGCTCCAAAACCACAGAGAAACCCTGTCTCGAAAAACCAAAAAAAAAAAAAATCCAAAATTATCCATCTCTAATGCATTATATTCTGATTTCAGTTTTTCCTCCCAGTTTTCTCCCACCTTCCCTCTCCCTCATATCTGATCCTCCTAGGTTTCCCTTCAGAAAAGCATTTTCAATTGTAGCAAACATTCTTCTTTGATTTTAAGTTATATTACTGATGCTTTCAAAGTTCCAACTGTATGAAAGTTACATCATATACGGTAGATAAGATGTCATTTAATGTTCTATAATCAAACATTCTGCTTTTGTTTTTATTTTTGTTTGTTTGTTTGAATGTCTGGTTCCAGACAGGGTTTCTGTGTATGGTCCTGACTATCCTAAAACTGGCTCTGTAGGTCAGGGATGGCCTCAAACTCACAGATTGATCTACCTCTGCATCCGGGATACTGGGATTGAAGGCATGTGCCACCAGCACCCAGCGAAGCAAACCTTTAATAAACCCTAGTTGTGTTTTGTCCCTGATGCATCCTTTGGCGAGGTTTGCGTTAGAAGCTGTAGAGCCTGCCTCAACATCTGTCCATCGAAAGTATGAATGGGACTTAACAGCCATTTGCAGATGCTCCTTGTTCAGTGAAAGTCCACTAGCGTCAGTAAATCAAACACACACACTTTTATCTGGAATATTTCAGAAACATGCCCCGACTACATGATTTCATATAAAGTGCAAATGTGCTAACTTCCCAGCCTGCAAATGAACCACACTGCATGGGCGATTGTGATAGTATTTATTGGAAATATAATTTATTTCTATAGAAGAAACACTTTGAATAAAAAATCAAGGCAATCATTCAAATTACTTCCCTCCCTACAAAGTGAAATTCAAAGGCATCTCCTATTTTTATAGCAAGGATCATACACAGAATAAGTAAAAATGAAGCAAAAAGGGATATGTAAAATATGTAAAATATGCTCAGAACTAAATCACGACCCGTTTGTTCATTTTGGCTCAATAAGCTGAAGAAATGGAACCAGGTTTTGGTTCTTGCAGCTGAATATGTGGCATGGGTTTATCCTTTGGCTTTGCCCCAGGAAAAAGACTTTCACAGCAAAACCTAGGAAAAAAAAAACAAACAAAAAACAACATACCGTTCAATTACCCCTACCTGAGAACAGCTCAGTAGCTATATGCCCAAGATCAGAACAAGGTTAATGCATTTAACATTTTTCTAAAAAAGGTTTTTCAGGATAGCTGTGGGGAGGGGTCATGAGTTCCAGCTTTGACAGGCAAATCTCCATATCTCAAGTGTCTACAAGAAAGGAAGCAATGCCTGGTTGCCAAGGTGCGAATGTATTCTCAGATGGCAGGCTGGCATGTCTTTTCTACAGGATCCTTACTTATATCATACCAAGAAAGTATTAAAAGTAATAATGATAAATTAGAGGGACTTTTTCTTCTTTTAGATATAAGGATTTCTGAAACTGAATTTAAAGGATAAAGTGGTTTTAAGTTATTAAAACGATCAAAATTCTCACCTAAAACAAGAACTTCAAGAAATTATTATACAGATAATAGTAAAATACCAAACATCCGTGTTTTTCATGCCTTTAAATATATGTTTGTTTATTCACCGCCTTTAGCAATATGCATAAAACATGCATTTTTCACAACATATACACATTTTCATATCTCCTTCTTATATAAATAATGTAGCTTGTGTTTATACGATAATGTCTTATAAAAGAAAAATAAAACACTATTTTAAAGTTGCTCTTGGCAAGACATTGAATATCTAGTATAAGATATCTGTATCATGACACTCAATCTGTTTTTATACCACATAGTTGTTGCCTGTTGTGAGTTAGACTTGTTAAGTGGCAAAATGATAAAACCTTATATCTGTGCTTCAACAGAGAAATGAACTTTATGTTTACCAAACCCTTTTTCCATTCCAAACAGAATTATATAAAATACTGAGCATTTAGGGAATGTTCAGTGCCAGGGTGTGAATGGTCTCGAATAGAGAAAATAACAATAATAATAGTAGGAAAATATCTTTAGCATACCAAATACCTGAAAGATTCACAAACTAGGACCCTCATCACCATTACTTACATGATGTAGAAATGGGTCAGATAGAAGATTCACAATAGAAAGATCTTTTAAAATGCTTGTTGCTGAGCTGATCACCATCATAGTAACATCATAATAGATCTATAGGTTTTAGAGGATTAAAAACTTCAAACAATTTAATTTCATACCATGTTTTAAGAGATTGGAAATCTGCAATATTTCTGTACCAGTAAAAATTTGTGAAGATACTTACTGAAATGAAGTTGTCTATGAGCAAAATAGATATGTTTATAGATATGTTTGTTAGTATGTGTGAAGTTTGAGTGTATGTGGGCATGTGAGAGTGTGTGTACATGAGTTCACTGTGTGTGTGTGTGTGTGTGTGTGTGTGTGCTTTTGACTATGGGTGGCTATAAGTTTGTGTTAAGTGTTTATTGACATTTAGCTCCAAATCAAATGATACATCTTCCTCCTGAATAAAATATTTACCTGAGATGTGGTTCATATTTTTCTACTTTGCTGAAAAATTAAAGTCATGAGATCATGATTTAAAAGAATGTAGGGTGAATATAATAAAATATTTTACAATAAAATATCTGCCCTTAAAACCTGATTTGAAAAAGATAGATAAAGAATGTTAATGGAAAGAGATAGAAAAAATGAACTGACACATCCTCCTGATTTAATGGTGTTTTTCGGAGTATTAAACTGCTCAGAGGTGGCACACTGGGTCAATTGGTTGCTACTCAACAACAAATAAATTATCTAGCTGATTTTTCCTCTAAATTGGCTGAAAAGATGAGTTGTTTTGGCAACAAGTAAACACAGCCAGATAAAAATTTAACCTTTACTGACCCCCATTATCTATTTGTATTCAAAACTAAATGCAGATTGAGAACTCATTATTGTAGTGACAACCTCTTTCATAATTAAAAAACATGGGATCTATTGCTAAAGTAGAGGTATGGCAAAGGGCAAGGAAAAAGCTGCCCCTTCCCATACATTATCCCAAGGCTACTCATTGTGAAATCCTTTCCAGCTGTGTCAAACAGATATATTGACCTATGACTGACTAGTTAATCCAACTCTGACAGAAAATTTAAAGATCTGTCAATTAGTCACTGGAGTGCAATGGTCAAAAGGTGAACAACAGAATGCTGGGATACATGTGGCTGCCTGTCACAAACAGCATAACATCAGCGTCTCTTTAAATGACAATTTATACTGTTCAAATATGACTAACGTTATTGCACGGTGCCAGTTTTCTTTTCCTCCTTTGGTTTTGTCTATTCAAACACTGAACTCAAAACTTAATAAAACTTTACTTTTAATTTTGCTGCCTGGTACATCAGCAGCAAAAAAATTCATTCCCTTTGACTTAGGGCATGAAGTCACTGGATACTATTTCAGTCCTGTATACTGGAGTCTTTAGCTCTCTAGCGCAGTGATCAGCGATGTGTTTGGGGAAAATTTCGTAGCAAGAAAGCTACATAGAAAGAAAAGAAAAGTCACTTTTTTTTTCCATTAGCTTCATTTTGCACTGAGAACAAAATGGTGGGGTGTAAATATTTAAAGTCCATGGAGAAACACTCTCTAGAGTATTTATTCTCTCTACCATGCAGCTATTGGCCAATCAGATTCTGAAATTCCCATATAAGAATACACGACTCAGTGAGTGCTACTGGTATTTCTAAAACGTAAGCCATTATGTTCATTTTCCTCACCTTATCGATCGCATCTACTTACAACATTTACATCGTAGTCCTAGAAATTAAATTTCCTCGTCATTAAAATCAAGCTTTCAATTCATCCTTTGCAGCTTGGATTCCTGGGGCTGTACCGATACTATGCTGTTCCTTGTCTTCTTAGGTTTCACATTCTCCCTGTTGAATGATAATTCTGGGATCCAGATGCCAAACCGCAAAAATCTTCTTCCAGGAGCGACATATGGTTCCTTGGCAAGCTTATCTAGCATCTGTCCAAAGAGCTCCTGGTTTCCTTCGGGTGTGGAATACTTCTGGCTGCTAAGAGGCTAGTTGTGCACGCGTTTCCTCACAGACGCCATTTCTCTTGACATACCTTTAGTTCTAAGAAAATTTTGCACACTTTTTTGGCCATTTGAGAATCAATAATAAACACAGTCCTGATTTACTACCAGGCCACTCTCCAAATATCTTCACTCTATGATCAGGGGGTGGATCTGGCACTGGTGCCAAATGGTTT
Source organism: Neodon shergylaensis (assembly GCA_025134845.1). Lineage (NCBI taxonomy): Eukaryota > Metazoa > Chordata > Mammalia > Rodentia > Cricetidae > Neodon > Neodon shergylaensis. The sequence goes on along the minus strand of JABTXL010006712.1, from coordinate 26,317,259 downwards.
AAACACAATAAGAGATTATTTAGTTACTTTGAAAAGCAGGATTTCCTTAGTAATAAAATCTGAAGATGATCTACATTGTGTTACCTGATTGTAATGTTTACTAAGTCAAGAAAAAAATGCATTTGAGATGAAAGCTGTGCAAGGTTTTGAAGCAGGCTTTTGATCGGCATTCAGGCTGTTAGAAGTTAGGTGTGAGATGTGAAGTTACTCATAAGCAACTTTCCCTTCCCAAGAATTTCTGTCTCTCACAACTGTGTAAATGGAGCCCTCGGGGTGGTGTGCTGCTCTAGAATCTCCAGTTCCTTCCTGTAGGAAACTCTTTTGTTGGTTATCATTTTATCGAAGGCCCAAAAAACAATTGCTTTTTCCCAAATGAGAAAATAGTTCACACTGAGGAATTTACCACCGAACTTTTAACATTTAATATAGACACTTTTATGGCTTTTCATAATTATGGCATTGCTCTGAGTTTTATGATTTTTTTCTCAAAAGAAAGTGACTGCGTTTGTGAAAGGACATACTCATTATTTTTGTTTAAAACAAAATCACAGCAAGATGTGCTTTAATATCCAATCGCTCATATTGTGACTCTCTCCCAGTAAAAATATATTATATAAATTCTATATATTATATGTATAGTCTAACCATACCCCAACCTATATATAATATATTCTTACTATTCATGACATTAACCCAAATTTAAAATAAAAAATAGAAGTATATTTTTATCATATGTAATTTCTTTATAAGTGATATCATGACCCCAAATCAAAATAATATATTAATAAATTGGAAAGAAAAGTAAAACAGAAACACATCAATAGGGAGTGCTATATGTAAGTATGTCAAACATAGGTGTGTTGAATACTTTTCAAGTACAACAGCCATTTCTTACACGACATATAACAAAAGTTGCTCAAAAATAACTGAACAATCTCTTCAATACCACTCCATACTAGATTGTGGTATTTTCAATAGTTAAACAGGAATGAAAACCGACATCCTTAAACACCACTCCTTATTGGGAGCCTTTTGGTGGTCTTCAGCTTCCTGTACTGCTTTATGGATGCCTGAGGAAGGGCCTTCTCTACTCACACTCTGATTTTCTAAAAGTCGATTTCCTGAAAGGATACTGGGCAAAATACATTTCAAAAAAATCAGAGGTATAGAAAATGTCAATACCCATATATCCTCAGTAAATTGTGCAATATCACGCCAGTAGTTTTTAATACACAACAAATAAGGAAATAATAACAAAACTCATATCATGTGATGCACATATTAAGGAAGAGTCCTATCGTACGTTTCTCATGTTTGAGTTCTTTAGAAACTTCAGATTAGTGAAACTAATAGTTTAGTCATTGTATAATTGATCTATTTTTTAAGGTTTACAATTCTGTTTTAAAAAATAGAAAACTATTGGATATTAAGCAACATCTACTTGATAAGTAAAATAATTTTAAGGCAGAAAGACCCTCAGTATTGAAAGAAATACAAAATATAATAAAATAGTTCTATCACTTATTTAAATTAGATCAAAGTAGCACTGCTATTTTGACTGATTTTTTTTTAATATTAGCCTTGCTTCTAAATTCTAAGAGTATAAAAATACTCATTTGTTTTTAAATGTCATTCATTTAACTTCAAATTTATTTGTACATCTGTATACAGTTTTATAAGTCTTCAATTTTTAGTTTTAAAGTTTACATCCATGTGAAACACTTGGACCTACCAAAAAAAATCAAAATTTCAGAAACACATTTTCAATAAATTTATTGTTCCCAAGATACCTCTGTGAAGATGGCCATTATGGAAAGGACTTCAAATTATAGAAACAATTTAAATACTTTTTCAGATGCGTCAGATTGGTGAGAAGTGTTGAGAGATCATATATTGCATTAGAGCTTTGTAAAAGCAAGAAAATATCTGGAAATATATTTGGAGAATCTATCAGAACTAAGAAGTATATATACTCATTGTTCCACTTTTTTGTTTACAAGTCTAATGATGCCAAATATTAGGACATTGGCATGTAACCTCCAACTCAGTGATTATGGACATCAGAGTCCAATGCCTACCCAACTTGCCAAGGAGGTAAGTGAGTTTATTTACTACCATTCTGAAGTCACCTGGTTTCATATCTCAGCTCCTTTCATACCCCTAACATTGTGCTTTCTAATTTTCAGTTTCCTTCATGATGTAATGGAAACAATACTATCTATCTTGTAATAATTTTGCAATGATTAAATGGGGTGTTGAGAATTAAAGCTAGAAAAAATGTTGATACACATCAGAATTGCTATTGTTAGCAGCGTTAACATCTAGGAAAGAACCCCATATCAATTTTGAGAGCTGAGTATGAGAGCCAGACATACTAACCAGAGAGGAGAAACTCATTCGATAAGTGAACTTTTAGTACTGGGGAAACTTAGTTTCTAAAAAGTGACTCAAACTGAGCAAAACTGGAGAGATACGGGCACAAGAAGGGCAGAAAGCAATGTGAGAGCCTCTTTCCCTCCATTTAAATCAAGTAAGGGGTGGCCATATGGAAAGCAATGGCAATGATTCTTTATGTATTTATTAATTTTTTTCATTTATTTATTTTATATCCTGGCCACGTCCCTTCAGCTATCCCACCTCCCATTCCTTCTCCCCCTTTTCTCCTCCCATTCCCCAGTCTCCTCTTCTTCCATCTGCATACAGGAAAGAGCAGGTCTCCTATCAGTATTAATAAACCATGGTATATCAAGTTGCAGTAAGACTAAGCACCTTCCCATGTATTAAAGCTGGGCAAGTTGACATAGTATACGAAACAGAGTCCCAAAATCCTGTAAAAGAGTTGGAGACAACCCATGTTCCCACTGTTAGGTGTCCTATAGGAAGATCAAGCTACACAACTTAAAGCAGTTTGAAAAGTAGAAATTTAAAATTCTTGGGCTAAAAGCATTATTATCAATATCATAGTGAGAAATCATTTGCACGACATTATCTTATCAGCAAAAGTAAAATGCAATCATTAAGTGAAGATGTATAGTTCTAGGCTATTTTGATTCATTCTTAGATCACATGAACATTTTATCATCATACATGGAATTATGTATACATACATAATAGAATTTGGCTCTTGTTAATTCATGCTCATTCTTGGACATGTGTTGTGCCATACATTTTGCTAGTTGCTCAGATTACTTGTGATAGGTGATGGTGAGAACTACTATCCAATTACTAAAGATTAAAGGGAAATCCCACCCCTCCTGAATAACCTGACCTAGAGAGGAAGGATCATGTGGAATATTTTAATCCATCCCTTCTCTGATATCTAGCAGGACCTCTACAAGAACAGTGATTTCCAAGCATTTCTTTCTACCTGAATCAGGAAAAAGTACAATGGAATGTGAATAATGTATACTGTATTTAGAAAAACAACGTAAATTCTTTATAGACTGTTCAGTAAATAATGTATATACTTAGAAAAACAATATCAATATTTCATGGACTACTGGGCAACTGTTAAGGTTCAGATTAAACCTCTGGGTTTAGAAAACACTGTGTTTATCAAAACTCAATTTCTTCTACCCAATAGAATTCTGCAAGGTTGTGGATAAATTGCCATATATAAGCTATGCATGCATGATGCAGTCAATGTATTAACTGTACATTATGCTTTCCATCCACTGCACAATGAAATCCTATGTGCTTCAAAGTTGGAGTGATATTTTATTGTTACAAAATATACAGAAAAACTTCTTGTCAGGCCATTGCCAGCCTTGCCAATCAGTTTATGAATTAATAACATATTTGTGATCGATTAGGATTACAAATGCATTCATGTGTTTCTAATAATAATGTTTATTGTTCTCAAACTTGGATTCCATTATAGAAATTACGTTTTTTCTTTCCTCTCTCAAAATTGCATAACTTTCTTCTATTTTATTGAAAACAGTGTTTTTAGTGTAATCAATTTTGATTAGAGTTTTCCTTCCCCCTCCTCCTAATCCCGCCTTACATCAGGATCCACACTCTTTCTGTTCTTGGTAGAAAACAAATAGGCATCTCCCTTTATCTATGTAAGTTACTTAAGATATAGATATAGATATAAATATAGATATAGATATAGGTGTGTGTGTGTTAGGGAGGGAGAGAAAGACAGAGAAACTTTTCTGGATTTTTTTAAATCGCAGCTGAAAATGTGTTTTTCTGTGACTCCCTTTTACTTCTTCAGCACTATGGCATATCACTGCAGTTGCCCATTTAATATTCAATATCTATTGTTAAAATCTCATAAAGTGCCAGTAAGTGCTCATATGTTCTAATTAATAGGCATAGTGTGAAGGCCATAACCAGCTTCCGAGAGGAGAACAATGAGCCTACAGATCACAGCTGCAATCCACCAGAGGTTGGATGTGAACATTCCCTCCTCAACTGCTGAGTATTTCAAGCAGGCGGAGCAGCTGGCGAGCAAACAGAATCCACGATGCAGGAGCAGTGTGTGGAAACCCTGAAAAAAAAACTGTAGATGTCAAATGCATATCAAACAGTATTCTAAACCAACTGTTTAACATTGTTTGTTTCAAAAGATACAGCCCGCGTAAATAAAATTTCCTGCATCGTTAGTATAGTTGTTAGAGGCACAAAAGGATAATTTACTGGAATTTTTGAATCCACAGACTAGCAAAAGGTGTTTGAGATGAAGGGGAAAAGCTGTTCAATGAAGATAATATATAATATCTTCTGTGTTCATATTAAATCATGGTGGTACATTTGGATTGAAATGTGGGCCTGGGGTTTAAGATATGTTCATAAGCACACACATAAATGAAGCTAGATGGAAACAGAAAGAATGTCACCTGGGTCATTACAAAAGCTAACCCAGTGTGACTTTCCTACTCTAGTGATACAACATGAAACATTACTCAAAGCGCATATCCTCAGTCATATAATCTTCAGGCTTGAAGATTTGCCAGGTTTTACAATTGAAGTTCTGACATGTGAAAACTTTAAATAACACAAGTAAAAGTGGACTCAGAAGCACGGAGCTGCGTTGAAAGTAATCACTTAATAAGGTACAGTGAAAAGAAGCCCAGGGACAGTGTGAGCAAGATTATAGATGGTATTACAAGAAATTAAGGAAATGAAAGGGAAGTTGGCATAGAAAGAAAGATTATAGAAGGCTAAGGGTCATATAAGATTACAACGGAACCTTCATTTTTATGCATCTCTTGTTACTGACTAGAAGAACAATGTTCTAAAATTGCTTTTCTCTGACTTTCAAGCTGTCTTTCTCTTTGAGATGCTGTAAATGCTAAAGTTTAATCCCGGGTTTCTCTCATGCTAGAATTCATGTTCTAATTGAAGTTATTCAGTGACAGATCCAGCTAAGAGACAAAGCTAGGAAGCAAAATTGCTCTGTGATCTAAGTTTATTGTCGGCTTTTTGTTTTAAACTTAGAATAAAGCATTTAGTTATTTTTCCAAGGTAAAAGAGCAGGTCGCACTATGTATTAAAATTGGTAATCATGAAATATATTTATAGTTATTATAAGAAATAGGGTGGTGCTAGTGACACATTATCTTGCTGAAGATTAAGAGCCAAAAGGACTAAGAAATTTGCTAAATATCTGTAAGTATAAAAGACAATAGCTGGTCAGTACTACATGTGCAGATTCTAGACGAAGAATCGTTTTGATAAAATTATGAAAGGAAATAACAGAATGAACAGGGAAAGAAAGTCAAAGACAGGAGGGTATGGAGTCAAGTGTCTCAGAATTTCAGTATAAAAGCCAGAGCTTAATATTTATTAAGTTACTGGACACCTAAGTAAAATAAAATTTAAGGAATACAGTTCAAAATCTTTGAATCATATACAAAGTCTAATAGCTCATTTTCAAATTACTTTCCTCCCAATATTGGATGCAAAAGAAAAACAACAACCGAGAAGTTACAATAAGTTATTAATGACTAGAGGTGTTTCTTAACCCAGAAAAAGAAAAATTTCACAATTTAAGCAGTTTTTACCTGCAACTTCGAGTTTAAAAAAATCGCCGTAATTTTCTCTTTATTCATTCTTTAATATCCAGTTCTCATTTGCTTTCTTAAACCAAGAGAGAACAAACAGAGGGATGACATTGTGCTTATTTATAAAATAATTTATTTACATTCCAAAAAGGGAGAAAATAGAAATGTTTCTCGTCATGAATTCTATTCCCCATGTGCAGTGAGAGTGAACAGTGACCACACTACCAGTGCACTCCCACCCTAGAGTAAATCCACCAAGAATCACTGATGTTTTAGGTATCTGATTTTTTCCAAATTATTTAGTTTTTCCACATTTAAACTGAATATTTTGTATGTAACCCAGAAAAGATGTGCAACCATGCATAACCAGCATATTGCTTCATTTGTGCTCAAATACATAATGGGATTTTCTAGATTTTCACATCATAGATTATGGAATGTGTATGAAACAATTATTAGAATTTTCAATGATTGGAATATAATACATGTTAAAATGCTCTTGATTTTGAGAGAGGATATTTTTCATTTTTTTATTTCAACAATCTGTTATAGAAACAAAAGATATGTGTTAAAATCTCTGCCATCAGCTTCTAGTTATGATTGTCATGCAAACAACTGATAATTTTTTAAACATCCCGCAAATATTTCTCAACAGTAATCAGAATAATTAAGTCTATGTCCATGTCTTTATCACTCTCTCTCTAGTACAAAGTAAGACTATATATGAGGAAAAGTTCTCTAAACTGAAATATGCATTGTGGTTGACTGCAACTAAGTACATACCCCTGCATTTGCATGTCTGTAACTTGTTTGACAATTCAGCAAACTCCTTGTCTTACAATTTGATTGTGAAAGAATAATCAATCACCCCCTATAAGAAAAGGATACTTCGGGCACTACTTACTACCAGAACTTTCTACCCTCATTGCCTTCAGAAAAATTCGTTTGTGTTTTTAGATTAGTACTACACAAGAACTATTTATTAGCTTTTGGTTGCTGATTTGCTAAATTCTTTTCCTTCCTTTTTTTCCTTCCTTTTTTTCCTTCCTTTTTTTCCTTCCTTTTTTTCCTTCCTTCCTTCCTTCTTTCCTTCCTTCATATATTTTACATTTCAGGTTCATGCTCATAGATACTGTACTGAATGTAAAATTATTCAAAGATATACCTGTGCCAAAAAAAAATGCTAAAGATAACTTCCAATCAACAACAGATATTCATCCACACATGTAGAGCAACATTTTACTACATCAAACAGAATGTGCTTTCCTTCAAGACTCTAAATATTTTTTTCAATCTCTTCCCCCTTCCTTCCTTCTTTCTTTCTTTTTCTTTGGTGTGTGTATATAGGTTCACAGGCTTATGGAGGCCAAATGTCCAAATCAGACATTATTCTTCAGGAACCACATTCCCTGGTTTTTGAGACATAGCCTCATTTGCATGGTACTCACAGAATAGTCTAATCTCGGAGGTCAAATTATTATTATTTGGGTGCTGTGGATGACATTCACATCCTCATGGTCATTTGTGAAGCATTTTCCAATAGTGTCAAAACTCCAGCCAAGACTCTGATTTCTACCTGGTTCTGATCAATGGTTTCTAAGTGCTAAGTGTTTTGAAGCTGTTTGATTAATTCTGAATAATGTGTGAGAATATGAAGAAGTACTAGAATACCTCATACAAAAGGAAGTTCTGTATTTTACAGCTACATTTTAAGTCTAACTGTGTAATCCAGCTGTACATGAACCACAGCTGCATATATATATATATATATATATATATACATATATATATGTATGTATGTGTCAACATCACTACACACATAATAATCACCCATAGCAAATGCTTGTTTGATAAGGAATATTTATCATTTAAATGCTACTTTCTGATTTGGTGGTATTTCTTCAATAACTATCAGTTCTTATTTATTTAATCTTGGCAATTATATTATCTATATCACCATTACATTTTATTAAGCTTCTAATAAGTTTTTTTTAAATATAACATTTTAGGTATTATATTACTATAAGAAAAAAATATATATACAAATCTATTTTATAAATCATTTATGAATGTACGAGCTTACTAAAAATCTCTACTCATTATGTGACAATACAAATATTTAATAGGTCAAATTTTATAAAAGAATCTATAGTATTCTGCTTAACATTACACAGTCAACACATGAAGGAGTTAGGAAGCAGATTTCATTCCTGCACTTCAATGCCTCTTAACTCTACTTTGGGACCAAGAGGATCAGTCAAGGACTCCATAATAAGAAGTTAAGGACAAAGGGGGAATAGGAGCATCACTGAAAGGGAAAACTATGAAATGATACGCTTCACTAGAATACATACGGGAAATGATGGATAATATTGAAGAGGAATCAAGTTCACCTGTATAGTGGACTGAGTGGCATTCTCAGAATACGATATTTGCCATATGAATTTCTAAACTACTGTTTTAAAGTCACCTAGAGAACAGGGAAGTATTTTTCCTTTTATATCTCTCTGTGTTTTCAGTTGTGTGTTTGTGTGTGGCTCTGTGTAGAAGACAGCAGGTAGAGAGAAGGTCAGAGGTCTGGGATCCCCTGGCACTAGAGATACAGACTGATTATAAAGCTCCTCTAGAAGGGTAGTGAGCTCTTTCAGCTGCCAACTACCTCTCAGGTCTCAGGAAAGGTATTTCTGGAAGGGAAACATACTGAAATGCAAACCACTTTGTAAACACTCACTTGTCTATACAGTTAGTAATATCTCTCACTTCGAAGAAGAACTGTTCTTTTAAGAATTGTTTCTTATCTTTTGAACTAATATAACTTGCTTTTCATGTATCCATAATGTAGGCATTTAGTCCATTATTATCTTGTCTTGTTGATGAGGAAAACAAGTACTTCAATTTTGCTCAGCATATTCAGTGTGCATCTAATACAATGATGCCCAAGAACTTGAAGTCACTGCAGGGCATTCTTTACCATTTACAAACTCTATGCAAATATTCAAAGTTTTTATTGTCATTACTATTGTAAAACTTAGCATCAGTTGCTAACTCTTCAATACTATATAGCACAGATAATAAATCTCCAATGTTTCAACAATGAACATGTGACATATATAATAAAAATAAACATTTTAATGATTGGGAGCTTTTTTGCTGAAATTCACTTGTCACTTGCTTTATTAGTTAATTGCAGTTTTGGTTTTTGGAGAAAGACAAACACCAGATTCAGAAGTAGACATATTTTATCTTTTTTTTTTCAAGGAAGTATTGTGTGCAGTGTGTGAGCATGCATGAATTAGTTTTAAAGCTTTGGAGCTTTCCTCCTGAGAAATAAAGGATTTGGTTATAGCGAAGTATTGTTCAGAGCCATTGCGCTCGGTGGCATTACGTAAATGGACATTTTTATATAAAAATTGGAGATCGCCCCAAAGCAGTACACACTATTGATTCACCATGAGCTGGAGAAGCAGTTAGGCTATCAGCGGTCTTGCATCCCAAGTCCCTTTCAAGTAATGAAATCTACAGTGAAGAAGTCAAGAATCCAGAGAGATGGCTGGGTACTATGGCCAAAGGGATAAAGGCTCAGTTCAAACTGCATGCTAATTCCTTCAGAGTCGACTATTGAAGTGATAATAAGACACAGGAATGGCTGCTGGCCTCCACATTTGTGTCTCTCCCTCTGGAAGTTTGCACTATTCAAGGACAGCATTGAGCAGGGCTCTGTAGTAGCACCTTCCTCTCTAACGAAATTGGACGTTCATAAACTCTGAGTATTAGCAGAGAAACGTGGCAATGTCTTTGTGCTAAATATTTCTGTATTTTTAATGTTATTTTCCTGAACATCATTTATTTTTTTTTCATGAAGCTATTCTAAAGCCTCAGGTCCCTATATTATGTTTACCACTGTGGAGGTGGGGTGGGAGCAAGACATTGTCCTTTTCCAAAAGTTCTGAGTGTAATTTTAGGAGTGATGATTCTAGAACAAAAGCAAGGAAACAATAGAAAGTTCATGTTTCTTGTGTATAACAGAAGTGGAGAGACAATTCTCCTCTGAATAGCATTTTGAATAAGAACTTTATTCACATTTTAATAGGTGAATTACTATACTTCTCACAAAATAGTATGAATATACAATGATCCACATTGTGGACACAGATGGTGGGCGACCCACACATGTGCACACAGGGGATTAGCTGAGTGGTGGGTGGAGGTAACCACACATGCGCACACGTGGGTCACGTAGGCCCTGTTCCCATGGGTCTGCACACATGTGCCTGCCTTAGGACATGGTAGTGCTGCCTTACAGGTGGCTGAACAATTACAACATAGCTATGCAGAACTCAAGCTCTCATCTCTGCTGATTCTTACTAATGGATTTCTGGCATATCGTCCTCTCTGAATGTTACTTGTGTGTCAGGATTTCAGTCTGACATTGTTTTACTTCCTTTGGGCATATGCAAGCACACTGTAGATTTAAAATGCATTACACACCCAAGACAATCTTATATGAAATATCCAAAGCCCTGGGATTAGGGCAATAGGGCTTTTTTTTTTTTTTTTGGTTACTAATTTTGTTTTATTCAGCTAGGTTAGTGTGTACACAAAAAGAGAATTAAAGAGACGCATAGGTCCTTTAAAAAAAGATTTATAGATCTGTGTTAATCTTTTGATTCATTTCAGAAATGTTTATTGTTAAGTGGTGGGGAAGCTACTGTATGAAAATTGGCTAAAGAACAAAGCTATAAATCCTCAAAAATCCAACATGTCTTCACCTGGGACAGTGCTGGAGGGAAATAGTTTTCTAAACTCAAGAAGGCTGGCAATCCCTGAGAATGTTACCACGTCCAAGAGAGGAACATGAAAGTTGATGATTGACTTCCAGGTTCCCTCCAGTGCTGCAGCCCCAAGAAATTTTTCTTGCACAGTCTACAAACATGCAAAGTGTAAAAGAATTTATACCCTAAGGTTATTTCAGCGCTTAAAACCACAAATCATAGAAAGCAATAGTCTTTGGGGGAATGGATAAAATGCAGGAATAAAAAGATAAAAGAATTGATAAGAACAAAGAACTAGAAATAAGGAAAACCAGGGCAAGTTTAATCTAAAGGGAAAGGACCAAGTAGGTTCAATGACAACAGTGATTTTAGTCGGAAGCCGAAAACAAACACTTTAACAAGTTTTTTTCTAAATTTCTAAATGCAGGAGAAGTGGTGGAAAGGGTAATGTCTTCTGAAAAACTATCTGCATCTCTCACGGTTGCCATTTCTTTATTAGTTTTTAAAGTATCACAATATAGTCCATTGAATATACACAACCACTGTATTTTAACATGGTAGAACTATTAGCTTGCTTTTTATCTAAGTGGTTCAAGTACAGAATGTATATGCATCCTAAACCACATACACAGATTATTTTAGTTCCAAACGGTATTAAAAATGATTTGATTGAGTTCTTTCATTATTCAAATTTTCTTACAGGAACACAGATAATGTGAAGACTTTGAAAAGACCTCATATGTTTGTAGTGGAAAAAATGAGAATAAGAATCTCAACCCTGCCCCTATCTCTGATCTATACATTCACATATCTTTCAAATAAATGCAACACCCCCACCCCAACAGCAGAAAAAAATGTGGACGTGTCTATGGTGACATGTGCCTCCAGATGCTATATCCATTATGACTAATATGCTAAAAAAAAATACGTTTAAAGATAGACAATCATCTAAATTAAAATGTGTAAATACACACACACACACACACAGAGTGATATTTTGTGCTTTAACAAATAAAGCTTGCCTGAAGATCAGAGTGCAGAGTTAGTTAGCTATAGAGGCCAGGCAGTGGTGGAAGACAAACCTTTAATCCCACTACTAGGGAAACAGAGGCCGAGGGATTTCTGTGAGTTCACGTTTACCCTGGGTTCCGTGAGACTCAGTCAGTCTAAAAGAGAAACAGAGGCAAGATGTGATGGCTTACACATTTAATACCAGCACCAGAGAGGTGAATGATGATATGGCGAACAGAAAAAAAAATATGAGGCAAAAGGAAACAGAAGCTCAGGATTCACTCTGAGGTTTGTAGAGACAGGCTGCTCTGCTCCTCTGATCTTTCAACTTTCACCTTTTAATATCTGACTCTGAGTTTTTTTGTAATAAGACCAATGAAAATTAGCACTACACACACACACACACACACACACACACACACAGTCTTCCAATATATGAGGCCAAGATATTTAAATTAATACATACTATTAAAATATAAGAAAGAAAAAAATGTTAAAAATAAATGAATTATAAACTCAAAATGTAATCAATACTTGCAATATGTACAGACAATGGGAGTTCACAAAACTTCTTGATAATGTTTCTTATACAATACATATAAGTTTTAAAAGGAATTCATGTTTGAACTGAGAATTTAGTGAAAGAAAGTTAGGCAGAATCCTGGAAAGCCTTCAGTACCATTTCATTTCTCTACAACCAAATTTTGTTCTTCCCCATGAACTGAGAGATAGAGTGAGCCTGTTCTGTCATGATGAATATGTATTCTACCCCCAAGTTGGAGCACAAAATAAATGCTAACTTATTTTCCATGTTTATAAGTAAGTTCAACATCTAGATAAAAATAATAATAAAACTATTGTTTGTAATTTAATCTTACTTTTTAAAATTTATGGGTAGTGGGCTTTGTGAGTGTTACTTGTGTGTGTACATGTGTATAGATGTGTATAGATACCTATGGCGGTCAAAAGAGCTTATCAGGCATGCAGTCTGAATGCAGGAATCCTAGAATAACACCCATGTCTTCTACAAGATGATAAAGTGGGTTAAATGCTAAGTCATTGATTCAGCCCCTAAATTCATAATTTTTATGCTTTTAATTTATCAAAGACATATCATCTTAAAACAGCCAACATGATCAAATTGGATCAACCGCATTCCTCTCCAAAGGTTTTCTCATGGCTTTCACACTCTTTCCTCCCACAATCAGCCCCACTCTCAGTAAATGCCTATATCTTTCTGTCTCTATAATTTTCTATTTTAGAGAAAATCAAACTAATAGAATTGTGTAGTATGTAGTTTTTGTTCTTTGGTTTCTGATTTTTTTCCTTAGCACAGTGCTATTAAAATTCATCAATATGGTTGCATTATTTTCTCATTCTTTTATTTTTATCACGAAACAGCTTTGTGCTATATAAATATGCCACATTTTACTGTCCATTCTCCAAGTGACATGTTTTTCTCAGTTTAAACTATTAAAAATGAAGTTGTCACTAGCTTTCACATGCATCTTTGTTTAGAGTTTGACAATCTTTGATGCAAAAAAGAAGCTTAGAAAATAATGAATATGATTCAGGAAATTACTAGAAGAAATTAAAAAGGGTATATATTTTCAAGTATGGAGCTGTGTTCCTCAATAATGTGGTCTAGACTATTTTTATTGTCTCTGTGTTTATCTATATACAGGGATCTTCCAGGAGAAAAAAAATAGAGGAAAAATACACCTGGGGAATATAAGGAGAAAATATAACTCTACCAAACCCTTGTTTTCAGACCTGTGGTATCTACAACTGTAAGCCAATATATATTCTTGCTTTGAACAAATCAGTTTATGGGTCTTTTCTTGAAGAGATTCATACATTACCAAATAACAAGTTTGATATCAAAGCCTTGGAAGGAACATTCTAAAATTTCTGATTTGTTTATGTAAGTGAATAAATTAGTGGCTGTCATCATAGATATGGTTTAACTTAGGTGATGTTATTATAAGTAGGCTGTCAAGCTGCAGTGCATCAAATAGGAATACTATCCTTTTGAAGGACAGGCAAATATTGTTCATCTTACTGGATTCACATTAAGGCCTTTGTTTGATACACAACCATTTTCCAGTTTCCTATGACATGAATTCTCATGTGTGTCTGATGCATGCTGACATAGTTCTCCTTCTTCTTCTTCTTCTTCTTCTTCTTCTTCTTCTTCTTCTTCTTCT
>JABTXL010006712.1:26180480-26303245 GCA_025134845.1 Neodon shergylaensis | reverse complement strand
CTTCTTCTTCTTCTTCTTCTTCTTCTTCTTCTTCTTCTTCTTCTTCTTCTTCTTCTTCTTCTTCTTCTTCTTCTTCTTCTTCTTCTTCTTCTTCTAGAAAAGACAATGTTGTATTAATGAAAAGAAAAATCAAGGAAATAATAAGAAATATACTTTCTTCAAATTATCTACATTGCCTTCTTTTCTAAAAAGACCCGATGTGCACAAGAATGCTGAGAAAACAAAGGTGAATAGAAAAATGATACAGTACAGCACTGTGCTTCCTCTCATAGTATATGCTGGAGAATTGATGAATGTTTAGAGTATTCCACCGAGAAATCACAATAGATGAAAAGAACATCCATTGCATTTATGTCAAATGTGCTGTGACTTCTTGCTTTGACATAATATATCCTCAATTCCTTTCTGCCCGAGTGTGAAACCCAAATAAAATTATCACCTTCAGGTTCCAACAGTCAATAGCAGGTGTTATGTATTCTACAATGATACTCCCGGAAAAACAAATCAGATGGCTAAGTGTGCAATATTATTTTACTTGCAGATAAACTGGACTGATTTTGTTAGCCTCCAAGTGTGCCAGTCCAATTTCTGGCCTGTTATTTAAGGATAATAAGAAAGAAGTATTCAATAAGCTTACTTGTCAACACCATATTTCATCGCAACAACGTCAGCCTTCCTAGGATTTGTCCTTCTTATCCCAGATCCCCCCAAACACATACATCACTCTTGAATTTGCTAGCTTAACTAGTTGACATCACAACAAACCGATTCCACTTCATATATTGATTTATACTTTGTTTCTCTGGATATTAATCTCTGTTAAATATCTTCTCTACTTCCTTCAGTTTGGACAGACATCTCTTAATTTTTTTGTTATAAAAAAATCAAAGGAGGAAGTTAAAAATATTTGAAAAGTATGCACTCAAATAGGTTAACCATTTGCAGGTTTTCAGTGAATAGTTTTGAAATTAATGTTCTCAGTAATAAAATAATTTTTATTTTGTTTCCTTGAGGCAGCTATCTGTATATAGAATGTCTACATGGAGACTCTGTGATACAGATTAGGCTGATAACCTAGTAGTGGTTGAATTATTACCTCTCTTATGTTGTTTTTTTACATGCAATGTCACAAGGATATAATAACACGAGCACTCACTGACATGAGTCTCTAACACCTGGACTCAAAGCTATAAGGAAGAGGTGGTAATGATAGTTCCATGATTGCTCCCTTTCTGGTCAATTTCAATCAGTTCCTTAATGTGACTTTAATGATGTTTTTTAGTGTTCATTTCTTTTTTATTTTTTTAACGTTATACCCATAGCATTTCCCTTCAACCACTGTGATTTTTTCATTAGGATGATTATAATGGAAGATGACTCTCACTGGAAATAGATGAGACACTCTGGTTATCCCCGCACCATTGTTACTATACACTAATTACTCCAGTCTGTCATGTGAATGAGTATTTAAGGAGATTTGAATCCCTGAACCACCACATTCATTGTAATTCTGTATGCTAAAGATCCTTATGATATTATACCGTTAAAATTGCTAGCACTGCACACATGCCCAGATCTCTTACAATTTAAGCATAGTTAACACATTTAGATATACATTTTAATTTATAAATCACTAAGATAAATGAATGTGTTAAGCTAAAAGTTTGACATAAACTTGCATATTAAAGTTCTGTAAATGTTGGAAAAGAGAAAAGTGGATTGATTGGCTGATTTCCTGCTCTATTTTGCAAACCATGCTTCAATTAAGCTCCCAGTATGGGTAAGCAGTTATGAATAATGTCCAACCATCACACAGCTCCCTGATCTTATGAGAAAGATGTCAAATCCACTGAACCCATCAAGAAGAGGATTTAGGTCATTAACTCAACCATAGATTTGAAGGCATTTCAAAAAGTGGGTCAGTTTGTCAAAGGTACAAACCTGACACAACAGAACAGTTTCTAGAACTGAAGCACAACTCCTCGTCACATCAAACGTAATCAATGCAATTCATTATAAAATCTGTTGTTTCAGGCAGTGCAGGAAAGTTCAAAGTAAAAGGTATACTTGTCTTTATGTATGGATGATAAAAAGGTGAAAAAGATAAGATGGCAACATTATCAAAGACTTGAAAATATATGACATACTGTGCTGGCATTTTAAAAATTTCTTTTTCAAGCCCGGTGATTCCATCACCATAGCAATGGATTTTACAAAGACCATATTAATTAGATGCAAATGGCTGCGAGGGAAACAGAACCTTTTAGTATTAAAGAAGTCGGGCTTAAATCCGATGTATTGTCGACTATGATATGGAAACCGTATTGCCAACTGAACATCTTGAAGTTGATGAATAATATCTGAAGGAAAGGTCATTTGAGTTATTCGATTTTCGGTTGTTCAAAAGAAAGTGTGATGATGCTGATGCTACAAAAAGCTAAGGAGTGATCGAATTACAAGCTCAGAAACACCAGTTCAGTAAAATAATAATCAAAAGAAAGATGTAAAAATATTCTAATAGAAACAGAGAAATGTTCTAAGTTCTCACTCGTAATAAACAAATAACAAAAGGTATCAAATGGGATTCTCTATCTATTTAGTTAAGACGTTAGTAACAATGTCTAAGTTTTAGATTCAGTGATAACCAGACACAGGCTGATGTAAAAATGCCTAACCTGTTGGTATGAGAACAGATATGTTTGACAAGCATGCTCAAACCCACATCAAATATCATGAATAAATGAAGGAGGACAGGTGTGCTTGAACCTAAAGTTTATTTTTTCCTCTATCCAGGAGGTATTAGAGATACCAGATAAGAGCTCCAGCTCTTTCTGAGGGGAGGAAACTTCCTCAAACTTGGGACTTAAATTGCTTCAAAGTTCCACACAAATGTTTGTGTAACATCACATCCTCACTGAGAATTTAGACACTGGACTTCTCTTCATTGACCTTGGTCACCTAGTATGCCAGGATCAGGGCTTCTCTGAGCACACTTGAATATAGAGTAAAGAAATCACAAGAAAGGATGTGGTCTATGCTTTGCACGGATCTGCTGGACTCTTTTTGAGTAGTCATTCCACAGACCGTGCTGTTATTTTGAAAGCTGTGGCTCCTTTATGGAGTGGGGGACAGACTCTTGAAAGTAATAGCAAGGCTTGATTCAGGCTATACTCTCTGCTATCTAGTTCTTGTCCTGTGAGCGGTCATCACCATAAATCTCATTTCCATTGGTGGAGGCACTCTACCTGATAATTCTTTGAATCTATGAGACAAAACAATTCTGTCCTCCATTAGACATCTTCTGTGCCATATTTTGGGCTGAGGAATGAGAACAACAAATACAAGTGTGTATTTATGAGATTTTTCCCCCACAGTAAATATTCCATATCTCTCTCTTATATACAATGTTTTTGCATTTGTCTTGCCTTGCATGACAATATTTAACCATTTCTCCTTCCTTTGACACTTTGGCTACTGACTCAGGAAAACATCAATATTTCAATGTCAGTGTTGACAAGTTTAAATGAACTCTGCTTAATTGCTTATAGACTGTTTCACTCATTGCTCAAAGCTGGGTCTAGAAGAGCATTTGTCATGAATTACTGAAGTGATGCTATTGTGGTGTTTGCCTCTGACATTCTCTTTTTTAAAGATCCTTAAAATTAAGGGATAGTGACTCCAAACTCTCTGAACAGGAACACCTACCTGTAGTGGGAAGAAGAGAATAACGAAAATTAAGACACAGCTTTAAAACTCCAGTGTAACTAATCTCTTATTCCAGTTTCCATTTTTGGCTTTCAGTGTGCATTGAACCTATGAAGATTATAGGAACAATTGACATATTCTAGAATTCTTTAGCTGAGTCTGGATGATGAGCAGAAAATCTCTCTGTCTCTTCATCTCTCTCTGTCTCTCTGTCTCTGTCTGTCTGTCTGTCTGTCTGTCTATCTGTCTGTCTCTCTCTCTCTCTCTCTGTCTCTCTCTGTCTCTCTTTGTCTCTCTCTCTCTCTCTCTATATATATATATATATATATATATATATACATAATATATATACATATGTGTGTGTGTCTTCTAAGAAGGTAGGATGTTAGGGATAGAAAAGGTCAAAAAGTAAATAAATAAAAAGTGTACAGGAACTCTAAGATAAATACAAGAGTTGACATCAAGATAAGCAAGACAAACATCAGCAAAGAGTGTATCAGGTCATATTCTAGGTTTCACACAGTTGTTTACTGGGACTTATGTGTGGAATAGGGAGAACACATGTCCAGTATGCAGCAGAAGCAATTCTCAGAATAAGTCACATTTTATCTTTTCTTTAATTTTCCTACCCACAATTAAAAGATGTACTGTTACTTTCTCTATATTAGTGGTATTCCGAAGTACATACTCCAGTACTTGAATATATAAAACTAGAAAAGCAACATTAGCTTATAAATCAGTTCCATTCTTTAATAATTTAATGAAAAATTTCACAAAATTTCATCGTTAAAAATATAGGATTGCCCTTTCTACAAATCAAATATTTCTCTAAAGGCCCATGAGTGAAGAATAATATCACCAAGAGGTACTACTACGAGATGGTATCTTTGAAAGATGAACTCTGCAAAAGTCCTCAGATCATTCAGGGTATACTCTCAACGTGGATAAGCAGACAGTGGACTTCCTTATTTTTCTGCTTTGTTTTCTTCTTGGACATTAGAAGATCAATCAATCTTTTGGGGAATCTTGCCATGACATGCTTCCTTGTCTGTGCAAATGCAGTCGTTTCAATCAATCATGGACCAAAGTCCTCAGAACACTCTGTAGATATTAAGGGTTTATATATTTATTTGTATTGATATGAGTTACAAGAAAACAAAAAGCAAGCATTGTATTTCATAGAAATAATTAACAGATGGTAGAAAGGGAAGCAGTGAGTCTACTGCAAGACTGCAAGGTAATTTCTTCTTTAGAACAAGGATGGGATAAAGGAAATGGCAGCAGTGCAGAAGTGCTTATTAAAGGAGGTGGGAATGGATTGAGGTGTGATTATGATCTAGATGAATTGTATAAAAATTTTATAAAGAATTCTCTAAAACCTAATGAAATACTTTAAGAAAAACATATAGGCATCCTCCTGAATATTAACCTTCATCAGGCGATGAAAGGAGACAGAGTCAGAGACAGAGACCCTCATTGGAGCACCGGACTGAAATCTCAAGGTCCAAATCAGGAGCAGAAGGAGAGAGAGCACGAGCAAGGAACTCAGGACCGCGAGAGGTACACCCACACAATAAGACAATGGGGATGTTCTATTGGGAACTCACCAAGGCCAGCTGGCCTGGGTCTGAAAAAGCCTGGGATAAAACCGGTCTTGCTGAACATAGTGGACAAGGAGGACTACTGAGACCTCAAGAACAATGGCAATGGGTTTTTGTTCCTACTGCACCTATTGGCTTTGTGGGAGCCTAGGCAGTTTGGATGATCACCTTACTAGACCTGGATGGAGGTGGGTGGACCTTGGACTTACCACAGGGCAGGCAACCCTGACTGCTCTTTGGGCATACGAGGGACGGGGGACTTGATTGGGGGAGGGGGAGGGAAAGGGGAGGCGGAGGTGGGGAAGAGACAGAAATCTTTAATAAAAATAAAAATAAAAATAAAATAATTAAGAATAATTTAATATTAAAAATGTCTGCTTCAATTTATTTATCTCAACTCCTTTCCTCAATTCAATCTTGGTTATGGCATGCTCTTTCCATGTTTTTAGGATATATGTTCATAATCCTCATATTTTAAAGCAAATAGTTGGTAAAAAGATAATTTGAACTTAAAATTGAGTTACATAACTCTTGACTAAATTAAAAACCACGTTTTGCTCACTCATGGGAATTGCCTGTAATATTATCAATAATGATAAATGTTCATCCTGAAATTTTATCTTTGTTAAAAGTCAGACAAATTAAACAGTTGTTAGTAGAAATAACTTGTTTCATGGGAGATCATTTGCAACCCCTGTAGGAAAAGCTGTTCTTTGAGAGATAACTAGAACTTCCTAAGACTGCTAATGCTCATTCTATAGGTATTTGTGAAGCTTATCAAATATTCAAAGTGCAAACACACACAACTTTGCTCTATCAATATTTATAGCCTGAAAACACATTGTTGTTGCAAATATGTCAGGGCAATGAAATATATCCTTTTGCAATGGGGATATGTAACAAAGGGCAGAAGAACAATATAATTTATTTCTATCATTTATCGGATGAGTCACAAGTAATAAGAAATGAAGCTACTAGTATGTTATGAAGGTCATCTCCTGTTATGCATGAAAATGCATAAATTGTGTACATCGTTACCTGCCTCTGATATTCTATCCAAAGGATCCTGAAAATTATGAGTCAAGTATAAGAAGTCTATAATAGAAAAGAATCACAAATTGGCTTTTAATAGGCTTTGTACATATGTAGAGACTTCTGTTCCTCACAAAGAACACAGACATGGCCTGGAGTAGGTGTGTGTGTGTGTGTGTGTGTGTGTGTGTGTGTGTGTGTGTGTGCATGTGTGTGTATACATGTGCACGCTTGTGCAGCATGTGCATGTGTGTGTGTGTATGTACGTGTTTCTTTATTTAAACTATATTGGCATGTCTTTAGACCCAGATACATAGCATGTTAATTCCTGCCAGATACTAAACAGATAAAAATAATGTGCAGTCTTTATTAGGACAGATGGTGATAGTAACTGCTCATATTTACATTATTTTTTCTCATTTCAAGTACAATGTAAATATTTAAATATCTTCTGTTTATATTTTGTTTTTGTTTTTCAATACTGTCTCAACATGTAGCTCAGGCTGCCCACAAACTCATAATCATCATTTTCACCTTTTCAGTTGCTGGTAAAGAGTGATGCTTAGTTTAAAATATTTGTTTTTTTTGAGACAGGGTTTCTCTGTAGCTTTGGAGTCTGTTCTGGAACTAGCTCTTGTAGACCAGATTGGCCTCGAACTCACAAAAATTCACCTGGCTCTGCCTCCCGAGTGCTGGGATTAAGGGCATATGCCACCACCACCTGGCTAGTTTAAAAGAATTTTTATTCATGCTTTTCTTATATCCTTTTCTTATAAGACTCTCTTTTTTATTGATATTTATTGAGCTCTAAAGTTTTCTCTGCTCCCCTCCTTGCCACTCCCTTCCCCTTCAACCCTCATCATACTCTAATTCTCAATTTTAAATAACACTTAAAAACACATACTCTTGGGTTCTGTATTGAAACTGCCAAGAAGTATTTATTCAGTATATAGTGTAAACAAGAGTCAACAGAACAGATTTCCTGTGTTTTTCTTTTCATTTTCTGTTGCATCATGCTTCACTATAGAATAAATGTCACAAATATTTATTGAGTATTATAAGAATTATTCATGACTGGTTACATATAATACCTCACTTATTGATGTAATTTGGTAATTTAAAAAGTATGTTTCATATGCGAGGTAAAATAATGCTGGGTGGAGCTAAACATACTTTCATAAATTTTGAGACTGAAATGCAAAGCTCAACATCTTTTCGTATGGAGTTTAGAGAACACCATCACTAACTAGGAAAGATTTCTCCACTGGTAAGAACCCCAGGTTGTCTTGATATATCATTAAAATGCAAACACTTCCTCAGATATATCGAGAGTTCCTGAGATTTTTTTTTTGCACCTTCAACACACTGAGAAATGATTACCTGGCTCATTTGCCATTCTTTGATGGCCTCTTCTCAGTCATCACCTAATCTGCTGGTTTCCTTTGTCTCCTACACTAATGCTTGAATGATTTAAAGGAAAACTGTTCTGTGTTGAGTGATCCCAAGAAATAAATTATTGCTTCTGTGTTTGATTGCCTGGTTTTGATTGTGATTGTTATATGGTGTTGGAGTGGAGACAGCCCTAAAAATAGGACCACAGCCTATTGCGTGCAACCTGTTACTGTACTAGGTCACAGAACAAAAAGAATATAGATAGCAGATGGAAGTGATATGATAATAGCTGACTTTGAAATGCAAGGTCCAGTTGGGTCCAGGGCATTCATGAAAGTCTTTATCAGTAACAAGGCATGGAAGAGAAATATATCTCTATAGTGGCAGCAAGGGAAAAATGTGGCCTGCAATAACTGGCTTTAGAATTGTGGTATCCATGTAGACTTTAGAAACTTGGTATAAGGCAAAGAAATGCTTTATTCCAATAGGCATCAATATAGTGAATCAGAGTGTATTCTCAAATTGTTCCCTGTCCAAAATGACATACACTATATAAATATATGGTAGCTTTGATAAAATGTCCATGTTCTTTTGCTATAATGTTAATAGGAAAATAAATGATGGGATAAGATATTTGCAAACTAAAATTGTTTAGTTTGTGATATATTAAAATATTAGTATAGTTATGACTCTGACTGAGATCTGGAAAAGTTCACAAAGATTCCTAACTAGATGTGGAGGTCTAATGACATAAATGGCACTAGACTCTTAGTCACAGGGTTTACAAAGACAACAGTTTATTCTGTTTCGGTTCCTTTATTTCCTGGGCTTTCAGGAGGAGGGAGCTTCAGGCCATTCTTTAGAATATGGACACACATGATAAAATGTAGGCAATACAGTAGGCAATACGGCTTCTGATTATTAAAGTTTCTGTATGAAAAGGCCTTATACAGTTCAGTCTTAGTGGAGTGGGTCTGCTCCTTTAGGGGTGTTACAACATATCTATGAGACTTTTCACGACATCATGAGACACATGTCTCTTTTTTTCCCCCATTGTGTGTGGCTACCTTACATACCATCACAGCCTCACATTTCTTCCATAGCTACAAAGAAGTCAATGGAGATCTCAGCAGGTTTTTCTACCACCTCTTGATATCTACCTCATCATTTTCCTTTCCTCCCTTGAACCAATTGACTGTAAAGTATCATTGGGTTGGAGCTTTTATATCAGTTGGTATTTGGGAATATCATAGTCTATGTGTCTCAAAGTATATATGAGTTACAAAAGTCTTAGATTTCAGAAACATTAAGGTGAGGATGCCACATTTTAGGAATCCTAGTATCAATTTTCAGTAGACATTGTGTCTTGCTGTTTTTTTTTTTCCTTATGGGTTCACTGTACAGTGGGGAGAGATTTCTGTTCCTCTCTGTTTACAAGACTGTTAAACTCATCTTGGGGATTCTATACCCCAGTGTAACAGAACCCTAATCAGTTCACAAAATGTTCATTTCTAGATTTATTCCCTTTAGCGTGAATGGAATACAGGGGATATTTAAGTTTGGATAGTATTGAATCTTACCAGAAAAGCCTCAGAAGCAGTGCTAAAGAAAGCTATAATTTGCAGAGTGCTGAAGAGGAAAATCCAAAAAAGAAAGAAAAAATATCCCTATTTTAACAAAATATTTTACCTTCATAAATATTTGGAATCAAATGTTGCCTATACCTATCTAAATCTATATCTACATATATTTATAATGCATATATATATGAGATATATTCTTAAAAATTTGGAAAGTCAATTTGAACATATATCCTTTTATATGGCACATTTATCTGTGACAAAATGTTTATCATGCACTCATTTCATGTGAAAAACCACAAAATTATAGTAAGTAAAATCAACATGAAACAGAAAAAATATATAAGCTTATATTTTATACAACAAAGAAAACAAGGTTATCAAAGAAGTTATGTTTTCTATAAAACACAAAGACGCATTTCTCTCACCAAAACTCAGGGGTACCAGTGTATTATATTGTTGAGATTTGAAAGTCTCATTCCAGCTGTGATTAACACTCTGGTATGTAATAAGCAATGCCTTAAAATGAAAACCTATTTTCCTGTTTTTCTCCTCCTTTTTCACAACATTACTTTCTCTTAACTACCACTTAAAATTCAAGTAGGATTTTGTTTTATGACTAAGGTCACATTATAAAATAGCACATAAGATGAAAGTAATAGAGTGTAGCCAAAGAGGGGTGGGAAATAAACACATTTGGAGCTGCTGTTGCCCGAGCTCTGCTTCAGAGTTTTTTCCTTAGCGTTGGAGCTTTATGGTGGGCTGACATGAGCAATCAGCAGCCTCATAGATCACTGACAGGAGCTCAAAAGACAGACGATATGTAGAACAGCAAACACCACAACATTAAACTACGTACTAGAAGAACAATTAGCATCTTTGAAGGTAAAAGTGCTAAGGAGGAGTATTGCTGAGTTAGGGCACAAAACCCAACCTGCATGACCTCATCATCTAAATCAAATAAGAAGCTCACAAAATAAAGCCCACAATTCTCGTTTGAGGTATATCAATTTGATTTCATTGAATTTCAGAGTGTCCTACAAAATAAATATCACAACTTTAATTGTCAGCTGAAGGATATGTTTTCACATAGTTTCGCCACATAGAGTTAGTTCATATCAGCTGCAATCAGGTGTTTTGTTCATGCTTCAAGGATACTCATAACTGAACCTCACACACCTCTCTGATAAAAATATGCTTTCAGTAAGCAGTGGAACTAAGTCTTCATGAATCATGAATCAAAACGAATTATGTTCTCTATATCCAGGGAGATGCTCCAGTAGCTTAAGAGTGAAGAGAAGGGGAACCAGCCTAAAGACAGGTTTTGCTCTGATTTTAAAGAACAATCTGGAGTTTACTAGCATGGAACAGAGAATTCTTTTGGGGAAAAATACTCCGCAATTGTACAGAATTTATCAGCTTAAAGAAATGTGGAGGAAAGAAAGCAAGCAGCTTGATGACACTTATCTCAAGCAGAGAACAATTCACCATATATTAGAAGAGCTAATCTCCTCCAAATTAGGTCTTTTATTGTCTTCTTTTAAAATAATCATTTGACAACTATATAAAGGATGAAATAAAATAGATCTAAAATAATGTTTTTCAAGATGCCAAATTTTATATCATAATGTGGCTTTACATTTATATAAAGAAAGAGCTATGAAAATCAACACATTTGGGTACAAATTAGCACTGATGGATGGATCCCACTAAACTCAAAATTTTAAACTACTATGCTTTCAGATGTTTTAATACATTTCCATTATGAAGATCCTTGCTATTTTCTATTTATAATTCTGTATTTGAAGTGTTAACAATTGTCTTCTTTCATATCCAGCAGTCTATGACAGTCTGGTCAATTGCACTCCGACTCTGATGTGCAATAACTAGTAAGATAGATAAGGTCCACTGATCAACTACTAAAACCTGAACATGTTTATAAACTGAAATAAACCGCCCCTTTTGATGCACTGATTATCTAGGTTATTACCGTAGTGAAACGTTGACTAGCACTCAAGCAAATGAAAACTGTCCATGTTGAATGACGACATATAAGAGAAAAACATTTTCGGGGTAAAAGTTCATTGTCAAGACCATCAGTGATTTCTCCCTTCTAACAACTGCTTTGAAGCTTGATGGATATGGAGAATATATAGAACTATGCTATAAATTATAAAGGATCAAAATGAATATGGCACTTTTGCTTGATCTAAACTGCAGCTACTGGATTCTCTTTGATGCTGAACTCATTTTTAGCCCCAACCATGATGCTGCCTGGGAGACCAGAAGAAGGTAATCTATTTGAATACAAAGGAACCTCTCATACTGCTATAAAGTGTCTTTATGTTGGTTTCAGTAGTAGTCCGAAATAGAAGCACACATATAACATGGGATTGAGTTTAAAATCAGTGTATTATATGATACCTCAATTAGAACTTATTCTAAAAATAAAGTCATAATTGCATGTCAAGTACAAATTTATCATATAGAGATCTGTTTTAGAAAATAACCTGTATTTCATTTTACCATTGTCTCAGCATTTTTCTCATGCTTCGCTTATTCAGGCTCGAGTTCTGTGATCATTATTACCTTGTTTTCTTGTTTAAATAGATTTTCTTGTGTTGTTTTACACTTGTAAATTATACGTAGGTCAGTTATAATGGATTGGGTTTTTTTTTGTAAGACACCTAAGTGAGTTTTTCTTTACTCATTGTGTCAGAATTAAATATAATATGCCTCAAGGAGAACGGTCCATACCAATTATTCCTAGTTTCCTTTTATGCTATGAATAGACATTTTAATTATTCCAATTAGATTTTTGATGATATTCTTTTCAATTTTTTCCTTCTAGAAATTTAAACTGTCTGTTTGTTCCTCATTGGTGTTTCCATTCAATGACTGAATCCAATTGCATTTTATTTGCTTATTTGACTATGATCACACCTTATCAGTCATGTATTCTATTCCATTAGCTTTCTTTTTGTTTAAACATATTATATAGTGTTCATTACTTTTCTAAATTACTCATTAGGTTTAGAATACCATCATGTCAATTCTCATTTTGCTACTATATCTCTGTAATCTTATTTTAACATGCTATTTGTTTTGCATTGGTTTGTATTTGAATGAGATGATTTACTAACTTTACAATAAATTAATTTGTCTATGAAATACATAATAGTTTCAGCTTATTTCTGATCTGATTTCTTCAATTATGCTTTTTTGTGATTGAATTCTGTGAGTTTATTTTGCTTACTTTGTTTGTACTCTCCTTTCGCTTTCTCTTCTCTGTCTTTCCCATCCTCCTTCTATTCTTCTTCAATAAATTTGCATATTTAGTTTCTTATACTATTGTTCTTGTCAACTAATCATATCAAGATATCAGATATTGTTTTCACTAAAAATGAGGTAAATTTTCATCAGCATTATTTCTATCTTTTCCGAAACCAGATACTCCCAACTATTCTGTCTCAGTTTGAGTTATTCTTGTCTTCTACTTTCTTTAGTTCAACTATGAGGTCAAAGAGTATAGAACTGTTCTGCACTGAAAGAGATTCATTTCGTAGCTTTTAAAAATGGCTTCCTTCATTTCATGATTTTATATATCCAGGACAGGACCCATGTCAGGAATTGGGCTGTAGTGCACATAAGTGAGCCCTGGCTCACTTCTGTTTCTGTACAGCTCAATAAATTATGATAAGCTATGAAATGTGGCAGAGCCCGAAATAGCACACAAAACATGGAATTGCATAAAAACTGAAGTATAATAGCTTAGATTATGACAAACTGACATTGCAAAGGTCTTTGTGACTATTCCTGTGGAGATACATCTGCTTTGTGGATGGTCCAATTATCCAGAAACATCAACTCCTGCTTCAGTCACAATTATGAAAAAAAATGGAATAAATGTCAATATCATTTGTGAATGGCAAGCAGGGTAGTGCTCATAATAACAATTCCTAGGAGAGGGAGGATGAAATAGTTGATAAATTCTGGTTGTAGACTGGAATAATTTCAGCAAAACTTCCTTGGTGTTTATAGCCTGTGGCCAAATCAAATTGGCCACATGGCTTGATTTGGCATAAGTGGGTTTGGTGAGGAACCAGGAAAGTCAGAACATATAGCCCACTGATGTTCATGGTGACATTTTCGTTTTAAGCTCACCAGTTTCAATGAGGGATGGCCAGATTGAGTTTCACATCTTAATGATAAAGCTAAAAACACAGTGTAATGCTGACTTGAAACATTTTTCTGTAAGTAACAGTCCCAGTGAATGAGCTTCTCTAATCTTAGGTAGAAACAAGTCATTCAATGTTCAAATCAATCATTGCCTACACATGACTTTAACAACTGAATTAAAATACTCTTATTTTACTGGCTTTATAATCTCCTGCTATCATCTTGCAAATCTAGGAAGATTATGACAATAAAAGAATAAAAGAAAATTCAATTAATTCTATTATAAGTTTCTAATTGAGAAAGCCATAAAAGAAATAAAAATATGCTTGACTTTTTCAGCAAAGAAGGAAAATCATTTTTTTTGAAGTAGCTACATGGTAATAAATTGCTCAAGGATATTAAGTAAAAAAAATGGCAGCTTTAAAGTGCCTCCAAATAAATAGAAAAACATGAGTCAACTATTAACAAAGAATAAAGAAAACTATTATTTCTAAACAGATTTGTCCCACTTGTGGGCAATTATTTTTCCCATAGATATAATAAGCTTGAGAATGCTTAATTTCTTTGCTTAAGATGGCTTAGCTGTAGCGTATGCCATATACATATTTTTAATAATATGTTAAATCATAAATAGACCACTTATATTATGTAACATAGTATAAATTCTTCATTGCCCATTTGCTTTAAATAATATCTACACCTCTCAAAAATGCATACTAGACAATAAATCGCATCTGAAGGAAGACTTTGTTTTATAAATTATGGGAAATTATTAGAAATATGAATATATATGATATGTAGAGATGTGTAGTTAATAGATAAATATATTTTCTCTATTTAGCCTCTATGTTTGAGTTGGGGTGTGTGTGTGGTGTGTGTAGGGTAAAGCAGTTTCCTCTGTGATAAAATTTCTATCTTACATGGAAGCACCTTAAGATCAGGAAGCAAATAACTCCATAGCTTCAGGAAGTCCTTAAAACTAACCAGATTTACTCAGTCTGTCCATTCCAAGAATATATGAGCTACAAGCACTATTGCAAGACACTCAGAAAAGCTGATCAATCGGAGGTAGCAGAGATTGGCCCAGGAACCTGGACAAGCAGAGCCTACCAGAGCAGATAGAATGAAGTGATCTGCTCAACTACCTGGAAGAGGCTCAGGCCAACTAAGCCGCAAGTTGTCTGAAAAAGACTTTCCCCAAACTCTGCCATTAAGGTTAGCTTTAAGTTGTATAGTATTCTTTAGGCTTCCTGCTGGTGTGAGTTTTCACTCATTCTAGGGTGGGTTTTTGATTATACAGAGATCATGCAGTGCCTTCTGCTACAGTAAGTAAACCCTGGATCTTATTCCTGTAAGTAACTCTAATAAAAGCTACTGGTTCACCAGACTGGACTTTGGGTATCAATACTTTGGTTTGCTGTTGATTCCTTATCTGACATGGGAGGTCTTTTTGTCTTGTGTTACTTTTATTTGTTTTTGAATTAAAAAAACTGCTTTGAGCCTATAGTAGAGCAGGGCAGAACAGAGCTAGGCAGGGAAAACTAAACTGAATGCTAGGAGAAAGAAGGCAGAGTCAGAGAGAAGCCAATTAGCCCTACCAGACAGACACTGGAATTTTACTGGGTTAGCCACAGCCTTGTAGCCATTCACAGATAAATGGAGATGGGTTTATTTAAGGTATGAGTTTGCTAGAAATATGCTTAAGCTATTGGCCAAGTAGTATTGCAAATAACATGGTTTCTGTGTGATTATTTTGGGACTGGGCAGCTGGGAATGAACAAATGGCCTCTTACTATACTTATCTAGGGTGTATAAGTATATATATATATATATATATATATATATATATATATATATATATATTAAAAGTCTCACTAAGAATGAGTCACAATGCAGCCTAGAGTATGTTTATGGGCATTTATCCACTTTTTTATTGAAAGACACCTCAGTCCTTTCTAGATGTAACCCAGAGATTCCATTCATGTGACTGACCTGAGGAAAGGGAAGCATAATTTTCACATTGCACTTACCTGATGGCTTTCAAACATTTGAGACTCTTCTGTTGAGAATTCTCTGTTTAATTCTGTACCCCATTTTTAATTGGATTATTTGACATTTTGGTGTCTAGGTTCTTGAGTTCTTTTTTATATTTTGGAGGTCAATCCTATGCCAGATGTGGGGTTGTGAAGATATTTTCCCATTGTACAGGCTATTGTTCTGTCTTATTTGCCATGTCCTTTGTCTTATACAAACTTTTCAACTTCAGAAGCTCCTATTTATTAATTGTTGCTCTCAGTGTTTGTGCTCCTGGTGTTATATTAAGAAATGGTTTTCTGTGCCCTAGCATTCAAGGCTACTTACCATTTTCTCCTCTATCAGCTTCAGTGTACTTGGATTTATGTTGAGGTCTTTGATGAACTTGGACTTCATTCGGTTTTGTTGCAGATGATAGATATGGGTCTACTTGTATTCTTCTACATATTAATATTCAGTTATGCCAGAGCCATTTATTAAATATGTTTCTTTTTATATTTACTATTTTGGCTTCTTTGTCAAAAATCAGGTGTTATTAGTTTTGTGGATTAATTTCAATGTCTTCGATTCAATTCCACTTGCTCAACTGTTTGTTTTTATGACAATCCCAAGTTACTTTTATTACTATGACTCTACAGTAGAACTTGACATCAGGATTGTTGACGCTTCCAGAAGATCCTTTATTGTAGAGGATTCTTTAGGCTATGCTGAGTTTTATGTTTTTAAATATGAAGTTAAGTATTGTTCTTTCAAGATCTGTGAAGAATTGCACTGAAATTTTGATGGGAATTGCATTGAATGTGTAGATTGCCTTTGGTAAGAATAACCAAATACGTGGAAGATCTTTCCATTTCCTAATATCTTCTTCAATTTCTATCTTCAAAGACTTAAAGTTATTGTAAAACCAGTCTTTCACTAGTTTGGATAAAGTTACTCCAAGATATTTTATGTTATTTCTGTCTATTGTAAAGAGTGACCTTTCTCTTATTTCTTTCTCAGCCCATTTATCATTTGTATATGGAAAGCTGCTAATTTTTTTTTATTTAATCTTTAATCCTGTCATATTACTGAAGCTACTTATCAGCTGTAGGAGTTTTCAAGATAGAATTTTTGGGCTCACTTATGTATACTATCACATCATCAGTAAAGAGCATAAATTTGACTTCTTTCTTTCCAATGTGTATCCCCTTGATCTCCTTTAGTTGTCTTATTGCTCTAGCTAGAACTTCGAGTGCTTATGTTGACTAGATATGGAGAGAGTGGCCTTGACTTGTTCCTTATTTTAGTGGATCCACTTTGAGCTTTTCTCCCTTTATTTTGATGTTAGCTATTGATTTTCTGTATAAAGCCTTTATTATATAGCCGGGCGGTGGTGGCGCACGCCTTTAATCCCAGCACTCGGGAGGCAGAGGCAGGTGGATCTCTGTGAGTTCGAGTCTAGCCTGGTCTACAAGAGCTAGTGCCAGGACAGGCTCCAAAGCCACAGAGAAACCCTGTCTCGAAAAACTAAAAAAAAAAAAAAGCCTTTATTATGTTGAAGTATGTTCTTTGTATCCCTGATCTACAAGACCTTTATCATGAATGCATGGTGGATGTGATCGAAGGATTTTTCAACATCTTTGAGAAGTTCATGTTGTTTATTTCTTTAAGTTTGTTTATATGATGGATTACATTGACAATTTTTAATATTTTAAACCATCCATGCATCTCTGGTATGCAGTCTACTTGATCATAGTGGATGATTTTTTTTAATGTCTTCTTTGATTTTGTTTTTCATTATTTTATTGAGTATTTTTATGTCAATGGTCATGAGGGAGATTTGTCTGTAATTCTCTTTCTTATTTTCATTTTTGTGTGTATGAATATTGGGATAACTGTTGCCTCGTCTAAAAAGTTAAACAATGTTCCTACTGTTTTTATTGTGTGGAAAAATTTAAAAAGAATTGGAGTTTCTTCTTCTTTGGAATTCTGGAATAATTCAGCAAGCACTAAATCCATCTGACTCTGGATTCTTTTTGGTTGGGAGACTTTTGAGGACTTCTATTTCTTTAGGGGTTATAGGTCTACATAATTATTTATCTGGTCTTGATTTATCTTTGGTAGTGGTATCTATCCAGAATATTTCCATTTCTTTTAGATTTTCCAATTTTGTGGAGTACATATTTTCTAAGTATGACCTAATGATTCTCTGGATTTCCTAAGAGTCTATTTTTATGTCCTCCTTTTCATTTTGGACTTTATTAATTTGGATATTCTCTCTGCTTTTGTGATTAGTTTATGTAAGCCCTTAGTGCTATAAAATTTTCCATTAGCACTGTTTTCATACTGTCTCATAAATTTGTGTATGTTGTGCTTTCATTTTAATGAGTTCTAGGTAGTCCTCAATTTCCTTTTTATTTCTTCCTTGACTCAGTGATGATTAGTTAAGATCTGTTCAATTTCTGTGAGTTTGTAGGCTTTCTGTATTTGTGTTGTTGTTGAATTCTACCTTTAAGCCACAATTATCCTATAAGGTATAGAGGCTTATTCCAATTTTTGTATCTGTTGAAGTTTGCTTTGTTAATGACTATTTGCTCACTTTTTGAGAATGCTCCCTGAGATGCTAAGGAGAATGTAAATTCTTTTGTGATTGTGCAGGCTATTCCATAGATGTCTGTTATGTCCATTTGAGTCATGACATCCGTTATTTCCCTTATTTCTCTGTTACGTTTCTGTCTGGCAGACCTGTCCAGCAGTGAGTGGGGTATTGCAGTTTCCCAATATTGCTTTGTTTGTTCTGTGATTTAAGCTTTAGTGATGTTCCTTGTATTGTCCAGGTTTTGGAGCTGTAAAGAAGGCAGCTCAAGACAAGTGTCTCATATCCTTGTAATTTTGTTGTTATGTCTCTTGCTGACCAAACCTTTCTTCATGCCTGAAATGCAGCCCTTACTGTCCCTATCTTCTTGTTGACATCTGAAATAGTTCCTCTCCTCTGAAATGAAGCTTTGTCCCTGATAGACAAAGTTGACTGTTTGCTTGAGGTTCTGATTCTTTATGTTAAAATCATTGTACATTGTATCCCAGGGTTGTCTCTCAGGCTTCTTGATGTGTGCTTCATACCAAGTTTTTTACTTACTTCTGCTACTCTATTTCCCATAGCCTGCAAGTCATTAAGTAGTGATGTATTCTTGGCAAAATACAAGTTAGTGATTCGCACATCACCTATCTGTACGCCTGTCTCCATCTCCTCATCCTGCATGGCTGTTGCTATTATTAATTCCAGGAATATTTTAAAGAGTAGCATTGAAATGCATCCCTGCAACACTCCTATGATCTTCTCAAACTGATCACTGAGTTCTCCACAGACACTGGCTGATGTAAAGGTATCTTTAAAGGCATTTTCTAATATTCTTATGATTTTCTTTGGGTACCTGTGGGACCAATAAAACACTCCTCAGAATAGCAGCTGAATGTGTCTGAGATGGCATCACACAAAGAGATAGACTGTGCAATGATGACATTAAGAAACATCCCCATTTTAAGAAGGGAGCAAACTACAGAGTATGACAATGGATACTTCAGCTATGTTATAAGAATGAATGATGACAGATACCCAAAGAAAGCACTGACTGAAGGAGTGCACCAGATAATGCAAAGAAGGAGGCTCAAAAAAAAAAAAAAAACGCTAGTTAGGCAGCATAAAGGAGGACTGTGGAACCTTGGGTAGGACTGCCCAGGACAGGAACAGCTGGAGAACCGCAATAAACAGGCTGCCCGTGCATGCTTAAGCATTGCTGGTGAATAAATGATTATGAATGAATGCTTCTTTTACAAATGTGGGTTTAATTTGGGGGCATAGATATTCAGAATTGGGAATTCATTTCAAACAATTTTTCCCATGTTTAATATGAAATGTCTTTGTCCATCTCTTTTAATTAATTTTAGTTTAAAATCCATATTTTTAGATATTAAGATAGTTACACCAGTTTTTTTAGGTTAATTCCTGTTATTTTTGGTTTTAGTGATGGTGGTAGTATCTGTTTGCTTCCCTTCTTTGAGGTTTTTTGGTAAGAGGTTATCTATTGCCTGTGTTTTTGTGGGTGCAACTACCTTCCTCAGGTTGGCATTTTCCTTCTAGTATTTCTTGTACGACTTAATTTGTGTATAAGTGTTGTTAAAATCTATTTTTCATGGAATATAGTATTTTGCTGTCAAGGCTGATTGAAAGCTTTGCTGGGTATAGTAGTCTGGGCTGGCATTCGTAACCTCTTAGTTTCTGCAGAACAACTGTCCAGGATCTTCTGGCTTTCATACATTCTATTAAGAATTGGGGTATAATTCTGATATATCTGCCTTTATATATTACTTGACCTTTTTCCTTTGCATCTCTTAGTATACTTTCCTTATTCTGTATGTTTAGTGTTCTGGTTACGGCAAGGGGACTATTTTTTTTTTTTTTTTGTCTAGTCTATTTGGTGTTTTTCAGCTTCTTGTACCTTCATAGACATATTTTTCTTTAGGTTGAGAAATTTTTCTTCTTTGATTTTGTTGAATATATTTTCTGTGCCTTTGTACTGTAACTCTTTTTTGTCTATCGCTATTATTCTTAGGTTTAATCTTTTCGTGATGTACCCAAATCCTGGATGTTTTGTGTTAAGAATTTTTTTGATTTAACATTTTCTTTGACTGATAAATCTATATCCTCTATTATATTTTCAATGACTGAGATTCTTTCTTCCATCTCTTGCATTTTTATACTTGCATCTGCATCTGTACTTCTTTGTTTACCCAGATTGTCCATTTCCAGTATTACCTCGGTTTGTGTTTCTTTGTTGTCTCTATTTGAATTTTCAAGTCTTGAACTTTTTCCTTCACTGTTTGATTGTTTTCTTTGCTTTCTTTAAGGGATTTTTTTGATTTCCTCCAAATTTTGTTTGTCTTTTTTCTCCATTTTTTAAGAGAATTTTTCATTCCCTTTAAGGACCTCTCTCATCTTCATAAAGTTACTTATAAGGTTCTTTTCTTCTGCTTTGTCTTCATCTGCATTGGGATTTAAGTCTTGCTATTGTAGAGCCACTAGTTTCTTCTATTGCCATATTGCTCTTTATATTGTTGAATGCATTCTTACATTGCCTTCCACCCTTGCCTTCCTCCAATCAGTACAGGTGGTGCCAGTTTCTCCAGTGATCTCTCTTCCTCTTGTTGATGCAGGTAGAGCCTCTGGCTCTGGTGGTTGCTCTTCTGCCAGGTGCCAGTGGGACCTGTGTTTCCAGTGGTCCCTGATGTGATGGGGGATTCTGGGGGTGGCAGGAAGGATGCTGAAGCCTGGTCACTGATGCTATGATAAGTGGGGGTCAGCTCAGGATGTGCACCTGGGACCTAGAGAGCAAGGTTTCCAGTTGAGAACTCTGACACTGACTTCTTCCAGGTACTAGTGAGTCCCGTGGTTCCCATGATAGCCGATTCGGTGGGGGCACACACACACACTTAAGTTGGTTATCATGAGATAATTATCCTTTTCATTTGAGTTAATATCCAATAACTTTAAAATACTGTTATCCTCATAAAATTCAGTAAAATGTGTCACTTAAATGTTATTACCATTTTCTTAGTTCAGTCAAAATTCTAATGAGTGAAAAGAGACAGAGAGACATAGCTTTTGTTCAAAAACTCAAAACTGCAATTGTAAGTAGAAATCTCAAATCTCTTTTAGCCTAAACTTGTTAAATATAACAAAAGGATACTTAATCAATGATCAATTTTAATATTAAAACATTTAATATTATGCCCTATTAAAATTCATTATAGTCAAAACAGCATACAAGAAATTATCTGTTGCATGAGTTCACTTTTGTGGGAAAAGGTTAGTCTCCAGAATAAATGAAGAGCAAAAGAACTGAACACCAAGAATTGAACAACCTCGTTAAAAACTGGGGCTTGAAGGTAAGCAAAGTCTCTCAAAACATGAATTACAAATGGCAGAGAAATATGTTTCATAAATCCAACCTCCTTCACTGTCAGCAAAATGTAAATTAAAGCTATTTTGTGATTTCCTCATACATGAGTTAGAAATGCTAAGATTAAAGAAGAGGACAGACAGAATATTCTAGCATGCTTGTGGGGAGTGTGAACATTTTCACTCTTGGTGAGAGTGATAAAATGTCATGAAAATCAGTTTGAAAATTCCACAAAATGGTAGAAATTGGTCTACAATGTGATCCTTTCATACAATTCTAAGCATATCCCAAAAGGATTTTGCTTTCTGATATGGAAATACCTTACTCTTCCATGTTCATTGATAATGTATTTGCAAGATCCAAGAAACTGAAGCAGCCTACATGTCAACTATCTGCTAAATGGATGGTGCAAATGTCTTTTATGTATACAACAAAATTTACTTAATGTAAAAAAATAAAATAAAATTCACAAGTAAATGAATGGAGCTGGAAATAATTTAGAGCTGAGCTTTTCAACTATGGGTTGTAACACGTTTGATGCCACTTATCAGATATCCTGCATAGCAGAGGTTTTACATAAGGATTTATAAAAGTAGCAAAATTACATTTATGAAACAGTAAAGAAATAATTTTATGGTTAGGGTCACCACAACATGAGGAACTGTATTGAAATGTCCCAGCAATAGGAAGGTTTAGAACAACTGATATAAAGTCTTCCTGTCACAATAGAGCAGTTGTATACATGAACTGTGTGTATATCACATGACCTACACAAAAACAATCCAGTTAAATTCCAGACTGGCTGGGAGAAAAAACCATGAAGTCTCCACCCAAAGCTCAGAATTGATTTACAGAGCAGGCATACACCAACACACACACACACTCATACAAAGAGAAAAACAGGTATAGACAGCGACAGACAGACAAACAGAGACACCAACAGAGAAAGAAATAGTGCTTCAAATTTAACAACAACAAAAACAATGATTCCTCATCATAACTGGGGTTTGGCCCTTGTTAAGTATATCAGTGGATTTCTCAACAGGAGTCATATGGGAAAAGAAAGAGGGCCAGTTAAGGCGCCATGGTAAAAGAAGTACAATTATCAACCAGGAAGAAAATATCTGACAAAATTCACTTTATATATTAAAGAGAGATTAAAGACTCTTCTATGTAAAGAAAGAGCACTGGAATCTATTACCATTAAATTTGTCTTATGAGATACTTTGAAATGAAATAATTCATCCACTTGAAAACGATGAAAGCTAAAAATAAAAATTCATGTGGTTATGAATGTTCCTGGTTAAGTTAAATACATAGTCAAATTCCAAATGCCAATATTGCAATGATGATGTATAACCTTTAACTAATATGGAAATTAAAAAAACCATTGTAAAACAAATATGTAAACAATATTTTGGTAATTGATACATAATATAAAATCATGTAAATTGTGATAGAAATATTGTAAATTGAGATGAGAGAAACAAAGTATAAAGATTTTCTATATAATCAATGTGAATCATCATTTTGATGTTGCAATAATTGTAATATGGATTATGTGAACTCACATAGAAAAGCCTATTTAAAACAAGAAAGATAAATAAGAGGTCATCAAAGTATACCACTACAAAAAGTCACAACAAAGAATAATATCAATTCTCAGAAGATAGACATTAGGGTTGGAAGCAAAAACAAAGGAAAGACAAGTGAGTACAGAAACTACAAACAAAATTTTAATAGCGGTACATCTGGTATGATTATTTTATTATAAGAATGATAAATAACTGCCTGAAAGGATTAGAAATCATAAGTTTCATTTACTATGGGTACTCCATTTCCATTAATTTTCCATCTTACAATGTAAAAAATAAAATAGTGAAAGATATAAATAAATATGTTTGCTATTATGATGTGTGTGACATGTGTGGTATGTGTGTTTTTCCACTTACCAAATCATGTGTGTATATATATCAAAGGGTAGCTTTCCAGGATTTGTTGTTTCTTTCTACTGTGTGTTCAAGGACTCAAACTGAGTTCATAAAACTGGTGGAGCAAACACTTCAAACTAATGAATCATCTCAATGGAGACTGAAGAAATGCTACAAGTTCTGCTATGAGTTTTTCATCTAAGCAGTACAATATTGTTGTTCTCTATTTAGTTTTTATATTGTGGTATATATTGTACGCATTCTGGAGAAGCTAGGTTGGAAATGTGTGGATCATGTAAAATGCAGAACCATTTTATGCAAGGAAATTGAACATGAGGATTTTATGTACTTGGGAGTTCCTTAAACCTATTTCCCTAAAGACGTTGAAGGAGAAGAGCGTGGTGAGCACTTGCTAAGGTGTCATGCTGAATTAAAACAAATTACTGCTAAAAACAATAATGAAGAAAATAAGAGGAGACTCTAGGTAGTGATGGCCATGATGAAGATGGTGATTCAATGGGTACATAATTGCTAAAAATTCCTAGAGATCTAAAAAAAAATTCACACATAAATAGTAATTTGAAGATAGCTTGTAATTGCTATTATATTTGATAAAAAAATGGGAGACAGTTTCATTACAAAAACTTAAACACACACAAGGATCGCTTTCAAGGAAGTTACAATGTAAAACTTCTTCTGCCACACTTCTTCTATTACTAATAAAAATGAAGCAGAACCTGCCATAGGTGTTCAGTCAACAATTCCCAGAGATCAATTTGACTAGAATCTAAGGCAGACCTGCGCTTATCATCCATGAATATTAAGCTTGATGTAACAGCAAGCTTTTGTTTCTGTGTGCTTTGCAGGCAAGGTTCAGTGCTGCAAAGAGCACTGTGCAGTTTTAGTGAGCCACTCCAGGAAAGTGCAAGAGAACGCTTGATAATGTCTTAGGAATTCACAGGACTTAATGTCTGAATACACTTCTTTCTATCCATTTCTCATTCTACATTTTGAATAACATGTTTGTAGGTTCTCTCTCTCTCTCTCTCTCTCTCTCTCTCTGTGTGTGTATAAGAGAGAGAGTGTGTGTGCACATGTGTGCCTTGTGTGTTTGTTGAATGTGTACATGACACATACATGTACATATGAATGCATGCATGAAACAGAAGACAATGGGTGACTTCCTTTATGGATTCAACCTTCTGTGGTAAGAAAAGTCTCACTGAACTGGAAGCCCATCATTGCCAGTTTGAGCACCGGGGATCCTCGTGTCTCTATATTCCAACTGTCAAGTGTAACTTCATGTAAATTCAGATTCTCTCCCTTGCACAGCAAGCTCTCTTACCCACTGCTCCATCACAATGGCCACTGCAGTTATTTATAGACCAACACCTGTCAAGGCACATATCAGGATAATGACATGGATAAGAGTTAAAAAAGGAAAATCTATATTATCATTAAAATTTGATTCTAGCATTTTATTTTCAAAATGACAAAGATTCATGAAAGGACTGGAAACAGTTTCACCTCTTGTTAAAGGTTGTGGAGAGAGGATAGGGCTGTTTTCACATCACTATATAGAGAAGGAAAATATTTTTGAAACAAGTGCACAAATTTAGTTCACCGTCTGTTCTGAACCCAATGCCAATACCAAATATAAACAGAAGTAAAGAAAATATTAGCAATTCCCATAACATTTTATGCAGCTTGTTCGTTCACAAGGTTTGGAACACTCAGGATGTCACAATAATTACAACAATTAAAAAAAAAGTCTTAACAGAATTGGCTTCGATTTCAGCATCTCCCAATAAAACAATCATTTTGAAGAAATAGTTAAACATGGAAAATTCAATTAATTTGCTAAACCAGTTTCTCATGCCAGTTTAGAGACTGTAACAATTTTGAAAATCCAAAGATGTTTACCATTAGCTTCTGGGTTGTTGAGCTCACTGGTTCAGTTATATTCCCTTTCCTTTAGTAATTCAGACCCACTTTCTTCACACTGTAGATAAGAAAATGGTACAGGGGAGAGGGGTAAAAAGTCTACAAAATGTCTAGCACAGTCTACTGACAAGAGTCTATTAACCAAAATTAAAATATAAAGGTACAAAGGCAGGTGTGAGGTAAAGGTCTTTTATTTGATAATTCAGAATATTAATAAAATGTTTTAAATGGCTAGAGAAATAACTCAACAATTAAGAAATCAACAATTGAGAGCCATACTACTGGTACCTGTAGAGTTCCAGTGTTCAATTAGTAGCAGTCATGATAGTGTCCCACAACTACACATAACTCCAGCTCCAGGAATATGACATGTTCATCTGGCCTCCAAAGGCACCTGCACTCATCCACACATAACCTGCCACCCCTGCCAAACACACCACAAAAGAAACACAATTAAAATTAAAATAAAGTTTAAATGCATGGCCGTTAATTATCTAAGAAAGAATCTTCCGCTGTTGGAAACATGGATCTGAGTCAGGAGCATGTTAAATTATAGGTAAGGATGCAGAGAAACCATGTTTCCACTAGATGGTTTAAATTGCATCAAGCCACTCTGACAGGTCAAGACAATGGATCTCTGCAGAGACTGAAATCTTATTTTAATAAGCAAGAGATGCATGGGGAGAACAAAGGGAGAGAGAGTGTTTGACATCTATCATAAGAAAGATGTCAATTATAATACAAGAAATATTTGGTCAATTTTAGTAGAAAACAAATGACATAAGATTATTTTATTCATTTGTTTTATGGAAAAGAGATGCATTTAATGTTTCCTTAAGATCTTCAGATTAAGAACACTTCCTTTTTTAGTTATAAACCTAAGCATGACGCACTGATCATGTTCCCTGCTTACATTCCTGAGTAATGATAAATGCACAGTGTTTTGTTTGTACTGGATATTAGGTGAGAAGTAGTCCCAGGTAAATCCCACAAAGATGATAGACCATAGTTATGACATATTTATACATTTCAGAGAAAATGAATCTCATTCTACTTTTTTTCTGTAAAATAATACTTTTGCTGTTTCATGCATGACAGCACAAGGACAACAAATTTCTCCAAGTATTGCCTGGAAAGACTATATTTTGTTTGCTTTTGAAGAATACTTCTTCTCACTGCATAATTATATGTAGGTGTTTATTTGAAAACTCTAAATACTCCACGTCATTTTCTTATTTTCCTAGTTTCTGAGAAGCATGATGTAAACCATAGGCTTGTTCCTCTGTAAGGAAAAGTGGTTCTCATTTCTGATCACTTCTGATAATTTATTATTCGTCTTTTAGATTTTTAACTTTGGATATGCTTAGTTATAATTATTAGGAAATTGACCTTTCATGATCTTTTCTAACTTTAATGACTGTGACTATGTAGTAGACAATGCTGTTGAAAATTTGTCATTTCTGGTTCAGATGATGCTTTAATCCTCTCTACTTTTGTTAGTCTTCTGTTACATTTTCTTAATTTTTTTCTTTTTTCTTTCTCTTTTCAATTAGCTTGGGGATTGTTTGTGTTACTTCCAGTCTCATTTCCATTTGATATTTTGTTTTGGAGATAACCAAGGTATTGCTCATATCTCTTATAGTTCATTTTATTTTTATTATGGCTTTTGATTTGTTCTTAGAATCCCCATTTTGGCTTTAATTGTCTGTTTATGTGCTGTTAATACATACTTATTTGCTAAGGTTCCTGATATTAAATATATCATACATACATATATGTGTGTGAGAGTGTGCATGTTTGTATATATATAATTTCTAGATTTCTAGGTGTAGTTATTTCACCATTTCTGACTCTGGCTGTGGTGCTTACTCTGCCACTTAAAGCAGTGACTTTTGTGTTGTATTTAACATACTTTGTAATTCTTTTTGTTTAAATAGGTACACTTTATGTCATCTAGAAGGGACTGGGTAAATAAAGTTTATTAGCATCTTGGTAGTAAAATGTTTGAGAATAGAAGGCTTATAATAGCTGTATACCCAGTTTTTCTCATTTTTGACTCTCTAGTCTGCATGGGAAGGCAACAAGCATCATATATCGGCATTTTTCTTCCTCTAGGTGATGAAGCTGAATGAAAACAACAGTTGAACTAGATCTGCTAAAATAATTTCTCCTGAGGATTAAGAAACAAGGGATGCTAAAAAAATATTTCAAAAAGATTCTTTTTCCACCTCTCTGTCTGAAACACAGGGAGATTTTTGTCCAGCATTCCCTGTGAGGATGTGGTAAACCTTACAGAGGCAAAGTGTATCAGGTTTCCAATGTGGAGTGGCTGAGTTCCCCAGAAATACTAATATTCACATTCCCCCGTGCTGAGCATCCAGTAATTCATCCCTAATTGTTCAGACATGTGTCCCTTCCTGCAATTGCCTATAGAAATTCTGGTCTTATGTTCAACTAAACTAAATCAAGAGTCCCCAAACCCAGCATCCTTTCTTTGATTTTAATGGCAGACGTTTTTTTTTTTTATTTTTTTTATTGAAAAAAAAAAATCCCTGCTTCCTCCCAGCCTCCCATTTCCCTCCCCCTCCTCCCGCCCCTCTCCCCCTCTCCCCACTCCTCTCCCCCTCCCTTTCCAGTCTGAAGAGCAGTCAGGGTTCCCTGACCTGTGGAAAGTCCAGGGTCTTCTCCCCTCCATCCAGGTCTAGGAAGGTGAACATGCAAACTGGCTAGGCTTCCACAAAGCCAGAACATGAAGTAGGAACAAAACCCCATGCCATTGTCCTTGGCTTCTCATCAGCCCTCATTGTCCGCCATGTTCAGAGAGTCTGGTTTTATCCCATGCTTTTTCAGTCACAGTCCAGCTGGCCTTGGTGAGCTCCC
Source organism: Neodon shergylaensis (assembly GCA_025134845.1). Taxonomy (NCBI): domain Eukaryota; kingdom Metazoa; phylum Chordata; class Mammalia; order Rodentia; family Cricetidae; genus Neodon; species Neodon shergylaensis. The sequence continues at coordinate 26,275,031 of JABTXL010006712.1, read as the reverse complement.
AATAGATCAGCCTCACTGTCTCAGTGGATGAGTGCACCTCTCGTGGTCCTGACTTCCATGCTCATGTTCTCCCTCTATTCTGCTCCTCATTGGGACTTTGGGAGCTTAGTCCGATGCTCCACTGTGGGTCTCTGTCTCTATCTCCATCCATCGCTAGATGAAGGTTCTATGGTGATATGCAAGATATTCATTAGTATGGCTATAGGATAGGGTCATTTCAGGTTCCCTATCCTCAGCTGCCCAAGGAACTAACTGGGGACATTGCCCAGGTCATGCTCAACCTCCTTAGCGATCAGGGAAATGCAAATCAAAACAACTTTGAGATATCATCTTACACCTGTCAGAATGGCTAAAATCAAAAACACCAATGATAGCCTTTGCTGGAGAGGTTGTGGAGAAAGGGGTACGCTCATCCATTGCTGGTGGGAATACAAACTTGTGCAACCACTTTGGAAATCAATGTGGCGGTTTCTCAGGAAATTTGGGATCAACCTACCCCTGGACCCAGCAATACCACTCTTGGGAATATACCCAAGAGATGTGCTATCATATGACAAAAGCATTTGTTCAACTATGTTCATAGCAGCATTATTTGTAATAGCCAGAACCTGGAAACAACCTAGATGTCCTTCAATGGAAGAATGGATGAAGAAAGTGTGGAATATATACACATTAGAGTACTACTCTGCCATTAATGGCAAACTTTTCATTTGAAGTCTCTGGGATCATTCTCCAAATGATCTACAAGGAGTTTTTTTTTTCTCTTTTTTGTTTACTTATGGCTTTATTCACTGCTTTTTACAAAGTGGAAATTCTAAGTTGTTTTCAGTATAACAATGAATAACAAATATTTTCTCTTTTATTTTAATATATATTTTTTATATTTTATGTTTCTCCTTTTCTAGAGTATCTTAATTTTTTATGTACTTTCATTTCTCTTTTATTTTTAGGATATACATTTGCCTTTGTTATCAGAAATTTTTTATGCTTCTCTCTCTGAGCACAATATACTTTACATGAAGCCACGTAGCTTTTAATGAGAATATTAGCCTTCTAATTTTCCACTCATATCCACTCTGTTAATTTTCTTGTAGGTCTTAACCATAAGGCAAGGAGAAAGACACAGAGAAGAAAAAATAGAACGAAAGAGAGAGAGAGAGAGAGAGAGAGAGGAAAAAAGAAAGAAAGAAAGAAAGAAAGAAAGAAAGAAAGAAAGAGAGACAGAGAGAGAGAGAGAGAGAGAGAAAAGAAGAAAGAGAGAGGGGGGAAGAAGAAAGAAAGAAAGAAAGAAAGAAAGAAAGAAAGAAAGAAAGGAAGGAAGGAAGGAAGGAAGAAAGGAAGGAAGAAAGAAAGAAAGAAAAGATGGAAGAAAACTTAATCATAAGTAAATTATCTTAGTCATTTACCTATATTTACATTTTAGGCTTTACCAATAATTTCTTTATAAGCTATACCCTGAACTTTTCCAATGTAAATAATAAAATAGATAATCTACAAATAACAACTCTGGCCATGTTTGGAGTAGAACACAAGGTGATTTTATTTTCTGCTAAATCAGGTGGTCCTAAAAATAGTATTTGCTGCATTGAAGATGTGTTTTTACCAAATATTTACGTTCAGTATAAAATTTCTAAAAGCTGAAAACCTAAAAATAATTAATATTTTTTATTATTAATATTCAAATTATTTCTATCCCAGAAAAAAATATTTTATAGGTATGCTTGAGGGGAAGTAAGCTTACTCCAGCAATACTCCACTTCTGTAAAAGTTCTCTCCAGTACAAACATTTCTAAAAGTCATCTTGTTTTTAAAGAATGCCATCTTCTATTTGATCATCATAATGATGAAAACTCAATAGCTATTAAAAATTCATAGAATACTAAGTCAAAAAATATTAAACAAAACCATAAATATGATTGCATTATTTACATTGACTAACGTTCAAAATGCATAACACATTATAATTCTGAGACTTTTATTACTAGGAATTAACAGTCTCTTACTTGAGATTCTATATGCACTTGAAATTAGTATATGTTCTTATCCTTTCTTGCTTATAATGCAAACAGAAACAGCTGTACATTGTATTAAAAGTGTTATTACAAAACTAAGCATAACCTCCAAACAGATTAAAAGAACATATCTATTATTAATCCTGATGTTATCAAGCATATTAAATGTTGTTTTACCTGCCACAAATAATTGAAGTTGTAAGACCATTGTTTGTGCAAATATTAAGAATAAGAGACATTGTTCATTAGTATTGGGTGGTGTGAGGTTCCTGCTCTTAGAAGAAATGCTATGTAGATATTTATACATAGGAAACTGTTAAATGACCTTTGAATCCTAAGCATTATATTCTTTTCAGTTGTATAAGAATGAACGACAAAGTTGTCACTATCTATAATTATATTGATCATTATGTTTTTAAAAAATTATTAATCTTTTGTATTTAACAAGAGGTAAGATATAGTAGAAATTTTTTATGTTGTTATGAATACAAAAATGTGATTTTAGAAATTACTGCAGTATTTAAAATTATGATGAGAGCAAATAAAGTTTTTAGAAAGCAAGAAATAACCAAGCAAGTTGAAAAGCTATGCAGCACAGGAATATAATATTGCTAAATGGAGCAGGATGTGCTAAATGACCTAGGACAGGAAATAATCGGTCACATAGTTTTGCTCATCTATTAAACAAGTTTAGCACTACATTGTTTCAGGCTTCTAAGTAGCTATAAAATTAGTAGTTGAGCATCATGGACTGTACATCAAGAAACCAAGAGAAACAGACTGCCAATAAAAATCTTAAAGTTTTTGAGTTAATAGTAAGTTCAATATTCATCAACCAGGAGAAGAAATGACACCACAATGAGACAAGAGGTTATCCTTTTATCACAATTAGCTAACTTATTATAATACACTAATCAATATATAATATTTTAGCACATAGTAAATGTGTAATAAATTAAATGCAATTATAATTTTAAATCACTGCACCACCCCACATTGGTGAAACAGATGGCTTGTAGTGTCTATGTGTGTTTTAAAAAGACTAAAATAATTAAGATGCCACTGAAAGTTCTTACAAATTCAAATTGGTTCAAAAGATTTTTTTCTAAGTTCCTCAATAAGCTGAAGCTACAACCAAAGCAAGCATTGGATAAAGGAACTCTGAACTTTCACAAAGAAAATTTAAAGGGTATTTAAAAAGATTGAAATTTTATATATAATGTTTTAATCCTTTGTCCCAGGGATTCATCCTATTGGTTGTTACTAACTTAAAATATTCTCATAACCAAAACGTACAGTCCATATTCCTACTGGCCTTAGTTGCCCCAGAGAAGTAGCAGGTAAGTCCCGGTGCTAAAGAAAACTTGGAATTGAAGAACAGTGACCAGACCCCCTGAGCTGGAACTGATACGAATCCTTCTTCTGTAAGGATTAGCTCTCAAGGTAACAGAGGGGGTCATACAATCTTTCAAAGCATAAGAGAAACAAACATTCCTGTCCAGTTATGGTCCATAGGAACCACATCAAAGATCAGCGCGGCATGATAATCCTAAGTGTGCCTTCGTGACACACACACTTTGGCAGTACCCAGTAGTCATCCAGTTGGATTTAAACTTACTCAAGAGGAATCCTGACTGGTACTAGAAACTAAACAAGCTACTCAGTATTACTGGAATCATGGATACTGAAGTAAAACCTACTACTAATGTACTAAACCAGTGCAGTCACTAGCAACACTCTAATCACTTGTCCTATTTCCTACAGATATGTATAGTTTTCACTTTTCCTCAAGGAAACTTTTCTTGGCAACAGACAGAGACAGCTACAGCAAATCACAACCAATCCAAATGTAGAGTTTAGCGGCTGGGCCCAACTGATACATCTACCCAGAACTCCAAGACCTAAGGCTCGTGGAATATTGAAGAAGTTGTGGAAATATGGAAATATCAAGATTCTCAGGGAATTTTCTGTGAGACTATCTCTCTTAATAATGCCAGAAGCTCCATCAGTCCCAATCCAGCTGGCCTTGGAGAGCTCCCATTAAATCAGCCCACCGTCTCAATGGGTGGACGCATCCCTCGCGGTCCTGACTTCTTTGCTCATGTTCTTCCTCCTTCTACTCCTCATTTGGACCTTGGTAGCTCAGTCCAGTGCTCCAATGTGGGTCTCTGTCACTATCTCCATCCATCGCCAGATGATGGAGGGGGGAGGACCTTGGACTTCCCACAGGGCAGGGAACCCTGACTGCTTTTTGGACCAGAAAGAGAGAGAGGGAGAGGGGTAGTGAGGGGAGGTGGAGGGAATTGGGAGGAGGGAAGAGGTGGAAATTTTTAATAATAATAATAAATAATAATAAATAATGCTAGAAACTGTACCTGTAAAGTCACACCGACATGACTGCCTAAACATGAGCCAGATAAAGATGACACCAATAGACAAGCCAAAGTAGATGAGGAAAAACCCACAAGACCTCAACCATACACAAATAGTCTTCCATAGAGTAGAATACAGCGATTGCTTTTCCAGTATGAAATGGTTAGCCCTGAAGGCATATACATGCAAAAAACATACAGATTGAGATGATTATATTTAATAATATATGTATACACAGATGCATATCTTTATGTGGTAATAATTAATAAAAAAGAGGCAATGAATTTAAAGCAGGGAAAGAAGGGGTATTTGAAAGAATTTGGAGAGAGGAGGAGAAAGAAAGAAATATCATAATTATATTATAATCTCAATAATAAATAAATTATATGTAATATTAAATGTTCTTAAAAATTTAAACTTATACATACCAATGGTGTTTACTGAGGACTTATGAAGTAGGCGTGATATGTCTGAGAGTAATAACTGAGAATCTTGAGCACTGTGACTAAACTAAATGTTCTGGCGAGTTACCTTCTTAAGGACCAGGTGGACAGCATTTTGTTCCAAGCTCTAGACATCTCAAAAAAAAAAGGTGAATTTGCTGCCTTAGACTTCTTTCCAGTCATGTCCCTAGCAAAATAAATGGATCCTCTCATTAACATAAACTCGCTGTGAACATTGGACAGTAGAAGAACAGAATAAAACTACAAATACTTAGGAAATCCCAAATTTTTTGGGGGGGACTGAAAATTTTGGGTTATTTCAATTAAAAGAATTATTTATTTCTTTCAATTAATTCATGTTTATTTACTTGTTTTTTTCAGATAGAGTCTCACTATGTAACCTGTACTGGTCTCCAATTTTAGATACTGTTGATTTAGCTTTCAAACTACTAGGATTATTAAGTATCTCCATGTCTGAAAGAGGTCATCTTTGTTTATTACATAAGAAATGATTCAACTGATTATTATTACCCTAATTCTTTTTTATTTTAGAATTTTTATTCATTTTACATACCAATCACAGTTTTCCTCCCTCCCTTCCTCCACTACTACCAAAGTTCCTCCCTAACCACCTCCATCCACTCCTCCAATAGTATCACCCTAATTTCTTTTCTTTTCTTTTTTTAAATTATTTATTTATTTATTTATTCATTTACTTATTTGTTTGTTTTTCAAGAAAGGGTTTCTTTGTGAAAGAGAGGATCTAGACCGTCTTGGAACTTGCTCTGTTGACCAGGCTGGCTTCAAACTCACAGAGATCCACCTGCCTCTGCCTCTCCAGTGCTAGAATTAAAGGCATGCTCCACCACCGCCTGGTTGAAGATGGAATTATCAGAGTTTTGGAAGCTTTCATTTCAGCCTCACATTTTTTTTTTTACAATGCCCAACTCATGTGCTCTTGCCTGAAGAATAATAATCCTTCTGCTCTCCACACTTTTCAGTTGCCTGTCATTCTTTCTCTGGAGTAAAGCCTCTACTGTTTATTGCCATCCTTTCTCAGGTCAGCATCCTTAGGAAGCATTTCTGTGAGCTACAAGGATTATACAGTAAAATCATAGCTGACAGATGTAGACAGACCCACAAGAGTATTATATGTCAACTGTGCTTTACCCCATATCAGCAGGAAGCAACTATGAATGACTTCACTCCGTGTCACCATTAACTCCTTCACTCTATGCTGCCATTTTTAACATATTGAAATCTATAGCCCAGGGGCTGCCTTTCAGCAGTCTTCTGTCACTAAATGTATTGATTCTGCCTATGATCCTGTAGTTTGTATGCTCTCAGACAATCTCCTTATGTATTTCTGACAATTGTTCTGCTAGTATAATCTTGCTATGTATATTTGAGGCAGTTGATAATACCCTCTCATAGCTAAAATTATTTATTGCTGACTTGATTACAATTTAACTCATCAAGGCTACTTCAACTGCAGCCTTGGTCCTACAGATGTACATCACTAACCAGATAAATTCTCTCTAATCATGCCTCCAGCTCAGGATTTTATTCTATGGCTACAGCTTTGCTGAGACACAGTCCTATAACAGGAACCTTTCTTTTGATAATAATTAGATATATAATTATATACATAGAATACAAAGATATCACACACACATATACATATGTATATATACATATACATGTATGATCAATTATATATTAAACAATTGAGGAACAAAAAGTTTGAAAGAGAGCAAGGTAGGTATATGGAAATATTTGCAGTGGGTCTCAACATTTCTAATTCTGCTACTCTTTAAGTAGCTCCTCTTGTTGTAGTAATCCCCCAAAAAATTATTTCAATGCTACCTTATAACTGTAATTTTACTATTATTAATATTAATTGCAATGCTAATATATGCTAAATAGAATATCTGATACGTGAGCCCCACTGGGGTCACAATACACAGGTTGAGATCCACTGATTTAGAGGTAGGAAAAGGGAGGGATATATTTTGTAATTATACTTTCAAAATTATTTTTTTAAGATTAACAAAAAGATTATAGATTTGTATGATTTGATCTTCATGACCCAATTCCTCAGTTTTAACAACCGAGGAAGTAATAATTTAATTTTATCTATATTCAGTCATGTCTTAGATTTGTTTGGAAGAGATTGTTAGGAAAGGGGCAAGTCTGCATGTACCATTGTAGACTCTACATGTCCATGGCTTTTGTATTCCTGTCATCTAGCTTGGATTTGAGAAATCAATTGCGATCTGAAGAAATTCACAGTAGTCATGAGCTACCTTCACAACTTGCCCCTTCACACTGGAGTTCATAAAGACTTATATGTGAATGAAATCTTAAAGAATACTGTAATTATTATCAATAAGCATTTGTCAGTGAAGACCTTGAGGATATATTATAATAATGAATTTCAGTTTCTTCACAAACTATAATTGGATCCTTTTTATCGTTAGCATTTTATCAGTAAAGAAATTGAAGCACACAAAAAATTGAACACTTTATCAGGCCAAGACAGACAGTAAATCCTCAAACAAAATTATTTATCCAAATTAACTGGAGTCAAATTCTGTATCATTAATATAAGTGCTCATTCATTTCCTATTGCTTGCAACATAGCTGGAGCACAATACTGATAGTCACTTAATAAGTGGAATCATCACATGACAACCTCAAGACTCAGTCTCTACAGAAGCTTATATACATTCAAAGGAAATTTTTAAAATAGAACCTACATTGAATAGAGTTGAAAGTTTTCATAAACTGAATTGGGAAATCACTGTCTTGCCTCATCACCACCATGGACATTTTCACACCTCTTTGTTCTCTAGTTCCTCTTTGTGGTGTTGCCCTTAGCACCTGTGACACGTTATTGCCACCCTACACTATATCATATTTTTTCCATATCTGGATGGAAGTACTTCAATCTTCTTTGTACTACTTATGTCTAGGTATATGACAAAGATGTAGATAAAAACGCTGGAAGGATGATAAGTAAGCAAAAATAAATGATATTTGAAAAGTCAGAAGTCACTGATAGAAACACAGCCTGATAATACACAGAAGACCAAGAGGTGAGTGACCAGCCACACTGGGACAACTCTCTAGGCCCTCCATACCAGGGCAAAATCATGGGCCTCTCCACTAACTATGTAGGCTTCTCTACTCAGGCAGTACGAGAATTTCCAGTAGTTAAGCTGCTCCATTACCCTCATCCCTACCATCAGACCCTGCAACCTACAACTTCTACCCCGCACCCAAACTTGCCTATCTTCCTGCAACCTAAGTGGAACTCTGAAACAGAGACTGACCAAAATATCAAACTCATAACTCAGATATTAACCCAAACACCTATGAACACCAGATTTTTGACAAAGAACCTAAAATTATACAATACAAAAAGGAAAACATCTTCAACAAATTGTGCTGGCATAACTGGATTTCAACATGTAAAACACTGAAAATAGATCCATATCTATCCCTATGCACAAAACTCAAGTCCAGATGGATTTAACACCACAATATAAATTTGACTACATTGAACCTGATAAGATAGAAAGTGGGAAGTAGCCTTCAGTGAATGGGCACAGGAGACCACTTCCAAAATATAACCCCAGTAGCATAGATTCTGAGATCATCAATAAATAAATTCTTCCTCCAGATACTGAGATGCTTCTGTAAAGCAAAAGACTCTGTCGATATGACAAAATGGCAGCCTACTGAATGGGAAAAGATTTTCAGCAACCCCACATCAGACAGAGGACTGATTCCCAAAATATATAAAGAATTCAAGAAATTAGACATCAAAATTTCAAAATCCCAATTAAAAATTGGGGTTTAGTACTAAACAGAGAATTCTCAACAGAAGAATCTCTAATAGACAAAAGACAATTATGAAAATGTTCAACATCCTTATCCATCAGAGAAATGCAAATCAAAACAAATGGAATAATTGTCCTATACAATTCAGAATGGCTAATATCAAAAACACCAATGACAGCTTATGCTGAATAGTATATGGAGTAAGGAAAAGACTCCACCATTGCTGATGGGAATGCAGACTTGGACAACCACTCTGGAAATAACTGTGATGGTTTCTTAGATAGTCGGTTATCAACCTACCTCAGGACCCAACAATATCATTCTTGGTAATATACCCCAAAAATACCCAATCATACTGCAAGAATATTTGTTTAACAATGTTCATAGCAGCGTTATATGTTAAAACCAGAACTTGAAAACAACCTAGATGCCCCTTAAATGAAGAATGGATTAAAAAAAAAAAGAAGGTACATTTATACATTGGAATACTACTCAGCAGTAAGAATACAATAACATCTTGAACTTTGCATGTAACTGGAAAAACCAGAAAAAAATACATCCTGAGTGAGGCAATCCAGACCAGAAAATGAACTTGTTATGTACTCACTTATAAGTGCATATTAGCTATAAAGTAAAGGATATTGAGCTTGTAGTTCATGATCCAAAGAAATCTAAGTAGCTGAAAAGCTTCTATAAAGCAATGGACACAGTCAACTGTTGTAGAAGCACGGCCCCTTGTTCCACCCTGCCCAGCTAGCTTACACACGAAATAATGACATGGAAATTGTATTAATTAAATTACTTCCTGGCCCATTATTTCTAGCCTCTTATTGTCCAACTCTCACATCTTGATTCAACCTATTTCTAATAATCTGTATGTCACCATGAGGTTGTGGCTTACCAGGAAAGATTCAGCATGTCTGACCTGACAGCTTCACAGCGGCTCTCTCTCTGCCTGCCTCCTTTCTCCCAGCATTCAGTTCTGTCTACACCACCCACCTAAGTGCTTGGCCCTATCAAAAGGCCAAGACAGTTTCTTTATCCAACCAATGAAAGCAACACAAATACAGAAGGCCATCCTATACAAGTCAACAGGACAAAATGACAGACTACAGAATGGGAAAAAATCTTCACTAACCCAACATTAGACAGAAATCTGATCTCCAAAATATATAAAGAACTCACAAAATTGGTCATCAAAAGAACAAATAATCCAATAAAAATGGAGTACAGACATAAAGAGAACTCTTAACAGAGGAATCTAAAATGGCTGAAAGACACTTAAGAAAATTTTCAACATCCTTAGTCATCAGAGAAATGCAAATCACAATAACACTTAGATTATGTCTTAAACCTGTAAGAATGGCCAAGATCAAAAACACTGATGACAATTTATGGAGAGGTTGTGAGGAAAAGGGAACACTCCTTCATTACTTGTGATAATGCAAGCTGGTACAGTCCTTTTGGATGTCAGTGTGGTGATTTCTCAGAAAATTAGGAAACAACCTTCCTCAAGACCCAGTAATACCTTTTTTTTTTTTTTTTTGATTTTCGAGACAGGGTTTCTCTGTAGCTTTTGGTTCCTTTTCTGGAACTAGCTCTTCTAGACCAGGCTGGCCTCGAACTCACAGAGATCCGCCTGCCTCTGCCTCCCAAGTGCTGGGATTAAAGGTGTGCCACACCACCACCCGGCTAGTAATACCACTTTTGTGTATATATCCAAAGGATGCTTAATTGTGCCACAAGGACATGTGCTCAACTATTTTCATAGCAGCATTGTTTGTCATAGCCAGAACCTGGAAACAACCTAAATGTCCTTCGACTGAAGATAGATAAAGAAAATATGGTACATTTATACAATGGAGTACTATACAGCAGGAAAAAATAATGACATCTTGAATTTTGCAGGAAAATATATGGAGCTAGAAAACATAATTTTGAGTGAGGTAACCCAGACACAGAAAGATAATTATCACATGTACTCACTCATAAGTAACTTTAAACATAAAGCAAAGAAAACTAGCCCACAAATTACAATCCCAGAAAATCCAGAGAACAATTAGGGCCATAAAAGAGACATACATGAATCTAATCTACACAGAAAAGAAAAAGACACTATCTCCTGAGTAAATTGGGAGCATGGGTACCTTGGGAGAGGACTGAAGGGGAGAGTAGAGGCAGGGAGGAGAGCAGAGAAAAAATATAGAGCTCAACAATAATCAATAAAAAAAGAAAAAGAAAAAACAAACAAACAAACAAACAAAATCTAAGTAACAAGGTGAACCCTAATAATCATACATAGATCTACCTGAAAAGGGGAAATAGACAAGATCACCTGACAAAATTGGAAGCATGGGGATGGGAATGAGGGGGAGTAGGAAGGGCAGAAGGAGAAGATAAGTGGAGAATGAGAGGGCAGAGGGAACAAAATAGTCATGATGGAGGAAGGACAGAGATGAGAGCAAGGAAAGAGATATTTTCATTGAGTTAGCCATTATGGGGCTAGCTAAAAACCTAGCACTAGAGAAATTTCCAAGAATTCACAAGGATGACCTTAACTAAGACCCTAAGCAATAGAAGAGAGGGTGCTCAAACTGGCCTGTTTGATGAGGCTGCTTATTAGTTTCCGAGCCACCCAGACTCCCAAAATTACCACACAGAAACTGTATTAATTAAATCATTGCTTGGCCAATCACTATAGCATATTTCTATCAACTTCTTACATATCAAATTAACCCATTTTTATTATTTTATATTTTATCACGAGGCTCATGGCCTAACAGCAAGGTTCCAGCTGGCATCTTTCCCCTCTGGCAATTGAATGGCTTCTCCCGACTCTGCCGTTTTTCTCCCAGCATTAAGTTTAGTTTTCTGCCCCTAGATCTGTTCTTCCCTGCTATAGGCCAAGGCAGATTCTTTATTCCTTAACCAGTAAAAGCAACACATAGACAGAAGGACGTCCCTTACCATGTCATTTTTTCTGTTTAAATAAAAATGAAGGTCTTTAACATAGTAAAATTACATATAACAAAACAGGTACCAAGCAACAATTACAGTTACAATATTTATGTCTACTTTACATTTTATCTAAACTGAAAAAACCTGTGACTATCTGTTATTCAACTCTATTAAAGAATCCAGAAGGATGTAATATTACTTAAGTAAGCAGAAAGTGCATTGTAAGCAACTTCCAAAACTCTAGAATTGACAGAAACATCTCGCTGCCTGAAGAGTCACCCAAAGATCTTCTCTACTGTTGAAGCATCCATATTTCACCTACAGGCCAATAGTATCTGGCAGAGTGTCCATGAAGCAGGAAATTTGAAGGTCTATTTTGCCTTGTAATGGCAAAGTTCATCAGTTGCTTTCTTCTGTGTGTCCTGCAGAATTGCAGACTCTTTCATGTAGTAGTAACCCCAAAGGAATATCTCACCTTTAGGCAAGTTCATCAGTCATTTCTCTGTGGATCCTGCATATCCAGTTCATGCAGCATAGCATTAAGCAGTATAGGCAAGAACAGTTTCTTGCCCAAATGGCTAACCAACTCCATAAGGAGCTTCTTCAATGCCCACCTTCCTCTTGAAATAACTGGTGCTGCCAGGAGCAGATGTGTCTCATCCACATGAAAATTCCTAAGTTCCTAACCATTTTAAATATCATATTATCAAGGTCTCTGAAAGATTTGAAGAATACATATCTAACTGAAATATATCTCTATATATCTAGAAAATCTAACTGACATGACTACAAGCTTGATTATTATAGATGATTAGCTAATAATGTGTATATCTTAATTATCCATTACATTTTTAAATAAGCTGCACAAATGCAATACCTTAATCAAAAGCAGAAATACATGTACACAGTATAACAAAATTGACCTTAAATTTGTATCAATAAACCAAGCTCCATACCAATGCAAATCTATATAACATATTCCTCTTTAAATGTAAACAAACATTAGAAACAATATTTGGGAATTTGGGCATATTTCTATCTGAACTCCTTCCTGCTTGGGCAAAGTATTTTGGGGGTGTTCATGGTGACCTTTTGGGGGTCTTTGTCCAGAAAACCACTCTAGTCTGGAAGGATTCAGAAAGGTTATCGTCCTCTGTGGAAAGAAAGAAGAACCTCTTTTGCAAAGCAACATAGCCTCAGACCCAAATTTTAGACATAAGGTACCTTTTAAGTATATTTGTTGCTTACTTAGCTCCTTCACAGTCAAAAAATTTAAGAAAACATAATAATACGCATAATCCATACTCTCTGTTTGTATTCCATTTTTATAGGGCTTATTTTTCTTACTCTCTTACTTTTTCTAAAAGTTTAGTATTGATTTTATTATCTTTACTTCTTTGATCTATGACTGTCTGTACTTCTTTTACTGTACTTCATTTACTGTCTCTTTATTGTTTTTTTTTTACTCTCCCAAGCCAATGTACATTTTTAAAACACACTCTGTCTCATTTAAAGGTGTTTTTTTGTGTCCTATTATGTGTTTGTAATCCTTTTTTGGTAGGAATGCTTATTAAAATGCTAGCTTCTTAAAATGCTAAGCATCCTCACTAAGACTAAGGTTGCTTTGCATTTTGGCTCTGCCTAGTCCAAAATGGAAGGTCAGAGATCTGTTTAGCAAGAGTCACCCTCATAACTCCATTTTTCAGACACTCAGTGAGTCTATGCTGTTATTAAACAAGTTGTAGCACTCTGAATACAAAACCCATTTAAATGTCCCATAGCTGGATCTCCCAAAAGAGTCAGAGTCATTGGTGCTGGGGAACCAGCAAATGGCTATTTTGAAACTGCATGGTTTACCACTGAATCAGGAAGACCTCTCTTAAAGGAGCTGCAGCATACCATCAGCAAGCAGAGCCCATCCGAAAAAAAAAGTCAGTGAAACTTTGTTTTTTAGTGTCTAGAATTCCTTTCCAAGCCCTCTCAGTTTTTATGTGGATTTAGTTAGCACATATTGGAGTGCCAATTTGTTGTATGATGCTGCTTGTTTGTTTCCCAGTAGCCCAAACTCCCAAAATACCCACATAGAAACTGTATTAATTAAATCACTGCTTTGCCAATCACTATAGCATATTCCTACCAAGCTCTTACATATCAAATTAATCCATTTATATTATTTAATATTTTACAACAAGGCTCATTCCCTACCAGCAAGATTCCAGCTGGCAACTTACATCTTTGCCCTCTGAAAGGGACATGGAGTCTCCTGACTCTGCCTTCTTTCTCCCAGAATTCAGTTTCGTTTTCCTCACCTAGCTCTGTTCTGCCCTGCTATAAGCCCAGGCAGATTCTTTATTCATTAACCAATAAGAGGAACACATAGACAGAAGGACATCCCACACCACTGGTATTACTCTGTAGTCAGACTGATAAGTATCTTAAACACCACCATAGAAACTTTATTCAGCAACTGATGAAAACAGAGTCAGAGACCTGCATTAGAGCCCTGGACTGAGCTCCAAAATTCCAGTTGAAGAGTGGGAAGAGTGAGAATATGAGCAAAGAAGTCAAGATCATGATGGGTACACCCACTGAAACAGTCTATCTGAACTAATGGGAACTCACCAACTCCAGCCAGACAGAGATGGAATCAGCATATGTCCAAAGTAGTCCCTTTGAATGTGGGTGACAGTTGTTTGGCTGTGGAAGACTGTGGGACCACTGGCAATGTCAGCAGGACTTGTTCCTACTGCATGTGCTGGCTTTTTGAGAGCCTGTTTTCTTTGATGAATACCTTGCTCAGCCTAGATATAGTAGGAAGGGCCTTGGGCTTTCTCCAAAGCAATGTGCCTTACTCTCTCTGAGGATTGGATGGCAGTGGGTGGAGGGAATGGTACAAGGGGAGGGAGTGGGAACTGGGATTGGTATGTAAAATGAAAAAAGATAGTCTGTTTTTTTAAAAAGTAATTATAAAATATAAAATAGGAGTCATTAAGTAATAAGAAATAAAGGAATAGTATATTGTCTCAGGAGAAAGATGCAAAACAATTTTTAAGCTTTTATTTTGCTGAAAAAAAATGAAGGAAAAATTTGTATGGGCTCTAATTATTAAGTAAGTTAAGCAGCAATGCATGCGTGTGTATGTATTTGTTCAGTACTAACAGTTTAATTAAAGTTATACACAAACTGTAAGCAACCATCAAGAACTATCTTCCTAATTGTCATTTAATTCTAGCTACTATTATATCTATCCTGTAAGTCGAGTTTGGCTTTGTAGTGTGTGGTCGTAATTCATGGGCTCACTAAAGGGAAACTATTTTTTCTTAATATTCTAATAATCCAATTCAAAAGATAAATTTTAGCAATATCCGTGTAAGAAATGTCTGAAATATGAATCTTTCATATATATGCATATATATGTATATATAAAGTTTGTATGTGCAGGGTAAAGACTGTGATCACAATTGTCAGTGTGGCATTTTCTTGTTAATTTATAAAGAACAAATTCACATTTTTGAAGTCAGTGATTATTGTATTTCTTCACTTAAGGTCAGGCAAAGATTTTGAACATGTTAATCAAAGAGAATACTCATTGTCATATCTTGCTTCTGACATTTAAGAAAAACTTTTCATGTAAATGAGGTATGTGACTCAACTGCCAGAGGAGTATATCAATTGCTTAGCAGAGAAATACAATGAAGCTCTCTGTATTGACTGAAGTCCTTTATGTGCCTCTTCTCAAGTGCAAATTAGACTTAGATTCTCGCCTTTGAAGTAGAGTTACCCTTGTACATATGCTGCTTAAAGCATACTGATATCTATCGTAAATCAAAATTAAAGAATCAACTTGAAATATTTCCATGCACAGAGCTTTTGTTTCTTATTTTTAAAAGTGCCTAATCTAGAAGGCATTCTCAGTTCATCAAACTATTTTTCTTACTACTTACAATTGGCTTTTTACAACTTGAAATATTAATTCATTTTCCTTTAAGATAATTTTGTTCAAATACTTGACTTAGTTATCCGATTTGATTTTTAATGATTAACTACATATTTCACTCTAATTTCCAAAGTCTATTCATTGTACAAGTTGGACTTCATCAAATGGGAATGTTCAATTGCGTGTAATTGGGATAGAGGCTTTATCAGCTTGAGTTTTGTAACTCTTAAATGCTAGGGAAGTTGTTCTATAAAAGGTGACCAAGCCCACACGTTCCCTCCTGAATAGGGATACGTTTTGGATCACACTGACTGACAGAAGGTTCAGTTTCTTCTGGGCTTACATTGCCGGAGTAAAAAACTCTACATCTGAGTGTCTTCTCTTTACCTCTATGCCCACTGAAAAACTGAAAACAGTCCCTAAGTTAATCAAGAATGTTTTTCTCAAAGCTCAGATAAATAAGAAAACCAGAGTGCAAGACAAGGCAAGAGTGATATAGAGGAAAGGTGTGCATCTTCATTCTGATATATAAATATTTGCATAGCTCCTACTATATACCATCACAATGCGGCACTGAGAATTTAAGGAAAATAGATCAGCCAGGCGGTGGTGGTGCACGCCTTTAATTCCAGCACTCGGGAGGCAGAGGGAGGCGGATCTCTGTGAGTTCGAGACCAGCCTGGTATACAAGAGCTAGTTCCAGGACAGGCTCCAAAACCACAGAGAAACCCTGTCTCAAAAAACAAAAAACAAAAAAAAATAGATCATGGTGTTTGCCAATGGGGATCCTTCAGATTCTACTCAACTTCATATCTTGGAAAGATTCTTGATCAGGTTATTTTTGTCTATTTTTCTCTGTCTTTACTTCAAGTTTAGCTGTCATTTTGTGTACTAGAGTGCATGACACAATTTCAAGAAAAAATATTTTTGTCTAGTATTATTTTGATTTCTAATTTGTCATAATATAATTATTTTCTATTATGATCAGATAAATTGAACAATAAAATCCATCTCATGTTTTAAATTCTACCTTAATTTTAAAGAAGTATCTCTTTGCCTATTATTTTATTGACAACAGAATAATGCTGGATATTACTGTGTGTACAATTAACTTACAGGACACCTAACAAGTTGCATAAGACAAAATGACTGAGACAATCTCAATATAGTTCAGTAGAGGCATCATAACTGTACAGTTTACTGTAGAATGGAAATTTGTATGTGCAAGAGACAAATTAGGTAACATGGTCAACTCTTGTGTGCCATAAAGCCAGAAATGAGGCCGGTGAAGAGTAGTAAAAGGCCACAGTTTATGCCTTTGTTCTAGAGCTAGGCTTGACTTAAAAGTGTCCTTAGCAAAGTTCTAGAAGATGTATCTTTACACTTCAGAGAATATAGTCATGGGACACAGCCACATTAAATGTAACTATCCTAGGCAGACCAGACTTCTCAAATGAATAATTTCCAGAAGGGACAAGATTGTAGCACCACTTTTAAGTAGATACTAGTCATAAACAAAGGACAATGAGCCTATAGTTCAGAATCCTAGAGAAGTTAAGTAATAAAGTGAACCCAAAGAAAAACATATATAGACCCACCTGGAAATTTGAATCAGACAAAAATTTGGGAGCAGGGTGGGCAGGGAGTAGAAGGAAGGGGAAAGGGGTAGGGTTGAGGAGAACTTGAGGGAATGGGATAGTCGAGATGGAGGAAGGACAGATATGAGAGCAAGGAAAGACATATCTTGGTTGAGGGAGCCATTATGGAGTTAGCAAGAAAGCTGGCTCTAGAAAAATGCCCAAGAACCCACAGGGATGACCCCAGCTAAGACCTTAAGCCATAGAGGAGAGGATGCCTGAACTGACTTTACCCTGTAGTCAGACTGATGATTATCTTAAATATCACCATAGAACCTTCCTCCAACAACAGAGGCAATGACCCACATCGGATCACTAGACTGAGCTCGCAAGATCCAGTTGGAGAGTGGAAGGAGTGAGGATATGTATTTATATTAAAAGAGCTAGTGTAGATATCAAGTAGTCTTTTGTGGCATTTATTCTTCACATTTAAATTGCCGAATAGAATTCTATGCTCTACCTTCAGTTTTAAACTTCACTCAGCATATCTTTTTAGTTACATCCATTTGACTGCAAATTTCCTGTTGTCATTGTTCTTAACAGTTGACTAATATTCCATTGTTTAAATGTACCACATTTTCTTTATCCATTCTTCAGTTGACAGGCATCTCAGTTGTTTTCATGTTCTGGCTATTACAAATAAAACTGCTATGAACATAGTTGAGCAAGTGTCCTTGTGGTATGATTGAGAATACTTTGGGTATATGCCCAAGAGTGGTATTGTGGCATCTTAATGTAAATTGATACTCAAATTTCTGAGAAACTGCAATATTGATTTCCAAATTGGCTCTACAAGTTTTTGCACTATCACGAAAAATGGAGGAGTGGTTCCCTATGCTCAAAATCCTTTCCAACATATGCTGTCGTTTGTGTTTTTAATTCTAGCCATTCTGATAGATGTAAGATGGAAATCTTGGAGTCAATTTGGATTGCATTTTCCTGATGCTGAAGGGTATTGAACATTTCTTTAAGAGTTTCTCTGCCATTTGAGATTCTTCTCTTGAGACTTCTCTGTTTATATTAGTATCCAATTGTTTAATTAGATTATGTCTAACTTCTTACATTCTTCATATATTTTATATATCAGCTTTCTGTCAGATGTTGGCTTGGTCAATATTTTTGCTTCATTCTGTAGGCTGCCATTTTATTCCATTGACAGTCTCTTTTGTCTTTCAGAACTTCAGTTTTATGAGGTCCAGTTTTTCAATTGTCAGTCTTAGTGTCTTAGTGTTACTGTTTTTTTAAATTATTATTTAGGAAGTTATCTCCTTTACCATAGCATTCAAGGCTCTCAGGCTCAGTATAGCTCGATTTATGTTGAAGTCTTTGGTCCACTTAGACTTGAGTTTTAAGTAGAGTGATATATATCTATTTGCATTCTTCTACATGTGGACATATTGTTATGCCAGCAGTATTTGTTGAAGAGGGTTTCCTTTTCTCCATTGTATAATTTTGGTTTCTTTTTCAAAAATCAAGTATCCATAGGTGCGTGGATTTATTTCTTGGTCTTTGACCTATTCCATTAATCAATCTGTTTGTTTTAATGCCAATTCCATGTTGTTTTTATTACTATAGTTTTGTAGTACAGATTGAGATCAGGGGATAGTAATACCACATGTAATTCACTTATTGTACAGGATTGTTTTAGCATCCTATTGTGTTTTAGCTTTTTGTTTTTGCTTTTTGATATGAAATTGATTATGGGCAGATGGCTTCAGTGCAGAAATCTTCCAAACTTTCAAAGAAGAGATAATACTAGTACTCTTCAAAGTATTTTACACAATAGAAATAGAGTGATCCTTGTCATATACATTTTCTGAAGTCACAGTCACTCTGATATCCAAACCGTACAAAAACTCAACAAAGCGAACTATAGACAAGTTTCCCTCATAAACACTTTTGCAAAAACAAAAACTCAATAAAATACACATCAAAAAGATCATCCACCATGATGGCTACATCCTATAGAGGCAGGGATAAAATATCTGTCAATGTAATCCACCATATAAACATACTGAAAAAAAAAATATATGATTATCTCATTAGATGCTGAAAAAGTCTTTGACAATATCCAACATTTCTTAATTATAAAAGTCTTGGAGAGATCAGGGGTACAAGGGGCCTACGTAATCATAATTAAAATCAATATACAGAAAGCTGAGAGCCAATATCAACTTAAATGGAGAGAAAGTCAAAGCAATTCCACCAAAATCAACTACAAGAAAAGACTGTCCATTCTCTCCACATCTATTTAATGTAGTACTGAAATTGTAACAAATGTATCTGTATCATGAAGTAAAACTTAAAAAATCAAATCTTTGAAAATTTTGTACAATGCACTTTGATCACAACCACTACTTCTACTTCTTCCAGATTCATTCCACTAGCTTACTTGCCAACATTGTGCCCCTCCTTTCTTTTCTTCTCTTATACTCTTTGTGTTGCATATATATGTGTGACCTTTTTCTTGGGACATGGTCCTCTAACCAGCACTACACTTCTATAAAAACCTGATAGTCCCTCTACCAAGACCAATCAATTTCAATAACTCCTTGACTAGAGCTGGAACTTGTGCAATTTTCACCTTCCTATTGGGATGTGGTACATCTTCTGCTTGTATGGGTCTTGTGCTGCTGTTACAACTGCTAAAAATTCCTATGGGCAGCTACCCTGTTATGCCAGGAAGGCACTTCTTCTTGTAGTCATTCACCACCTTTGGCTCATATGTTCTTTCCACTCCTTCATCTGCAAAGATTTCTGAGACTTGGGATGCATGTGTGTACTGTAGATGTGCTGGGCATCTCACAAGCTCTTATTTTCTGTACCTTGCTCAGTTGTGTATCTCTGAATTAAGCACCACCTATTGTAAATAGAAGACAGTGATAAGGATTAGGAAATATATCAAGTAAAACTTTTCAAGCAAGCCCTTTTTAACTGTGTGCCTGGTGTGCTGGCATCCATATCATTTATTTTTTTCTGCATGAATGAAGGCTATGGCTATAGATATTTTGGTAATGTATGACTTTTTGTATGATTTTCATTTGTATCAATGCCTCTGCTAATGAGATCAAAAATATATTCTTGTGGCAAGAAAGCCTTAACTTTTAATCAGGATTGAGACAAAGGCTTGATTTAAGAATTCTCTTATGGAACTGAATGGCAGCATCTAGTATATTCTCAACTACTGTGTAGATGGGCAGTGATTTTTGAAAAGATTTGACATGTTTTAATCGTATCTTTAGACACAATCATTATACTTGTTCTGTGCTAAAATATTGTTGCTTCATTTCAAAATTATTCAAGAGGGAGGAATAATTTTAATGCTTCATTCTCCTAGAAAATTTGACCATATTCATTCTCACCCTCAAGATCCTGAGGTAACCATTACAGATGCTACTAAACAAAATGTGGTCTATTTTATACTGCCAATATAGAGAGGTGGGCAAACTCAATTATGCAAATATTAGGAATATGGAAAAAGCACTTCCACAAGACGAAACTGATAACTACAAAGTCCTGTCAATACTCTCTGGACAGAAATCTCTAGAACCCTGTGAAGAACAAAAGCTTAGAAATATATACTTTAGATGACTTTAACATTGAAATACGGAATCTTACTACCTTCCTTACTAATAGAGACAGCATTCACACTGCAGCTTCCCACCAAACTGATCTGGCACTTGTGATGTAGAGGAAAAGTAAAATTGTGACATTAATTTAATTCAAAATATTCAAGAATAATTCTGGCACTTTTTTGACAGAATTCTGACTTTATTTGAGAGAAGTATGGTTGGGTTTCTCAGTATTTCTGCATCTACATTCATGAGTCAGTTTTGTATTTCCAGAGTTCACAAGTTATGCAAAAATGTTATGTTTGAGTTCATTGTTACCAGGAAGATATATGTGATGCATGAATGTGTCTAAAGAAATTATCTTCTAAAAGAATATAAATCCTCAGTGTGATGAATTATAAGAAAGTGATCAATGTATAGTGATGTTATAAGATAATATATGTCAGTATATTGTACCATGATCATAATGAGTCCTGATTTTAACAGATTTAAAAAGAAGTAAATGACCCCAGCAATTAATTAGCTTATGGATAATAACAAAGAGACAGACCTAGGATTAAAGCAAGTTTCCTATTGTAAGCCATATATTCTGTTCCATTCCTTGAAGAATAGGTGAGTGGAGAACACCCAGACCATGTGAGAAGGGTTAATTCTGTGTCAGCCCTCACAGAAGGTTGTCAAGGAATCAGTGTTCGGGTCAGGGCTTAAGCTTTAAGCAAGAGCAGAATTTAATTAGAAAGGAAAAGCCATCGAATACAAGCTGCAATGGTAAACAAAATGAAGAGATTTACTTATGAAAAAAAAAGATGAAAAGGGATAAAGTCCCTTGTATGAGACTGTGAAAAATTATCATTCATTTCAGTCAATTTCTTTTTAGAATTCAGAAGGACAGATGGTACCAGACTGGGATGTTTCCGACAGCCTGAAGTTACAGCAAACTTCCCATTTGTAAAACTAAGATTTAACATTCCGCAGCTTCAGTTTTAGACATCTATGGTGTATGAAGGTCTATGAATCAGAGAGACCCTACAGTAAAACACAAAATGGAAAAGATATTCAGGTGTTTTTATTTTGCTGTAAACATGTAAGAGGATAATGATTGAGCCCACCCTTTATATAAATCAAGTCCTTTTCAGTTATGGAAGAGTCACTCTGTACCTAGTTCTTTTTCTTTGCTGTTAAATCCTTGATCTTTGCTTTTCCCCAAGTCCTGGGGCTACATGCTTATTCATGTTAACCAATTATGTAGATTGATTTATTTTAGTACTTAATCATTAGAAGTAGGTATCTGTTGAAATAGTGAACGGAATAGAAACAAATAATATATTCAACTTGTTACCAAAAACTGAGGTAAACAATATCTGACTATTAGAAACTCGAGTCACATGGGTTCCTAACACCAGTGTTCTTTGGGAATCCTCATTACATCACTGAACTCACTGATATATATTTTACTGTATAGACTTATGCAATTAGAGTTTTTTATTTCTTACTGCAATTATATATCTTATATATGAAATTGGTAAAATTCATATATAAACAAGCTATAGCTAGTAATAGGTCCAATATTCTAATGACACTGTAGCAATACTATACTCTTTAGCCAAAAAAAATAGTATGATACAAAATTGTAAACAAAAATGAATGTGTAGCAAAAGATTATATAGAATAGTAGATGTTTACTAAATAAAAGTTCAAAGTAATAATGAATATTTTACCAATATAATTTTATTTGTTATTTTATAATTTATTTTCTTTTATTTTTAATCAACTAAGCAATACTTGTGTGTGGCCACACAGAGACTGATGCAGTAAACATGGAATGTTTAGGTCCTCTGCATATTTATTATGGATGCTAGCTTGACGGATTTGTGGGACTCCTAACAGTGGGAGCAGGTATATCTCTGACTCTTTAGCCTGTGCTTGGGACTCTTTTGCCTATTGAGTTTCTTTATTCAGCCTTGATATGAGGGTTCTTGCCTTGTCTTAGTGTATCTTTTTCATGTCCTTTTTGGCTGTTGTCTCTTGGAAGTCTTCACTTTTCTGAAGAGAAAGCAAGAGAGAGAATGGATCTGTGGGAGAGAGGATGTAGGGAGATCTGGGAGGAGTGGAGGAAACAGAAACTGTGGTAGGGATGGGTTGTTTGAGAGAAGAATCTATTTTCAATACAAACAATTCAAAATGAAAATATACTCACTATAAAAAGTACTACAAGTAAAATTTTCCAATAAAAATCATAGATCCTAAGATAAATTAGCTTTAAATAATGAGTAAAGATCTACTCTATTTGATGTGCAGCCAAAATTATAGAAGAAGCAGTTAACTATATAAGAACTATCAATGAGCAAAGAATTTGACAGTATAAATCAGATGTTTTATTTTGCAAGGATGTGAGCACTGTAAACAGACTGCTTGTTCGTTTCACAGCTTTTTAGACTTGAATAATTACACAGAAACAATATTAATTACAACAATATTTGGCCAATATCTTAGGCTTATTCCTAGATAGCTCTTACATCTTAAATTAACCCATTTCTTTTCATCTGTGTATCATCACAAGGCTGTGGCCTACTGGTAAGTTTCCAGCATCCTTCTCCTTTTGTAGTTATAGGGTATCTCATTGACTCTGCCTACTCTCGCTATATATCTCTATCAAATTTCTCACCTGTCTTTACTCTACAAAGCCATTGTTCAAAACATCTCTGTTAATCTACCAATAAGAGCAACATGTATATAAAAGGGCATCCTACATTAATGCGCCATTTTATTTTCTATCACTATTGGCTTTAGGTGTGTGCGTTTATATTAGAGCATTTCCACTTGGAAGAATGTTGCCTGGTTGTTGCCCTCATTAGTGAAGCAACACAAAATATCCTCACCCAATCCATACTGTCTTTAGAGAACAGACTACCAAATGTAAGATTTCCTACAGAGGAATGAAAAGTAGTAGATACTACAGAATGTCAGCAAGCAGCATGTAAGCTCTGGACAGCACTTGGATAAAGTGCTACACGGGTAGCATGAGGACCAAGAGAAAACTAGAAACTTCTGTAGGACTTGAAAAGGGTTAAGTGGGACTATTAAAGGATAATCTGCTTCATTCACACACACACACACACAAAAACCGATATCAAAGTAAGGATTTTTAATTTGTCAATATTCACAAAAAGCACCATCAGTGCCATTAAGAACAAATGCATATGTAAGTTTACTTTGGGTAGCATCAAGACTGTTAGATAAACACAAATATCAAGTGCTCAGACCTCAGAAGCCTGCCCAGGCTTTGATGATAACAAGAGCCTCGAACACCAGCACAGACATTAGTTAGAGCAGGGCTGCGGACACAGACATAGCTCTCAACTTCAGCTCTGACAAAGATGTCACCATGATATTAGGTAGCAAGCACAAATTGTGCAAATCTGCAAGCATCATGGCCCTGAGAAAACAATCTGGAATTAGGTGGCAGTTGTGAACCTGGCCATCCTCATGGCTCTGGGTGGCAACAGAAGCCACTTAGGTCATCCATACACTGGCCAATATAGGGCCATCAACCCATACATGGCCCTGAGCAACAGACTGGGCCACAATGATACCATGGCCCTGAGTGGCATCACAGACCACCAAGATCTTTCAATCCGCACAGCCTTGCTGTAGCATGTCCCCAATAATATATGTATATGTGTGTGTTCTGGGAGTATGTATGTATGTGTGCATATATGTATGTGTGTATGAATGTATGTAGTCCAAGTAGCATGCCCTAAATAAACTATCATATATATGTTTATATGTATATATATGTGTGTGTGTATCTATATATAACCTAAGCATACCATATATATGTACATAAAATCTTATAGCTTCTAATATATATAATATTTTATATACATATATTCATACACATATTTGATTTCATGTGTGTGTGTGTGAACCTTCTACATTCTTGTTTACCATCTCTGCTTCTTGACTGCCAAAATGGTAATGACATTTCCCTGCCAAGTGCTTCCCTCTTGTAGGTTGACTCATTCAAAATCATGAGCCAAGATAATTTGTTACTCCTTGAGATAATTTCTGCCAGTTATTTTATTGACTGTGGCAGAGAAAAGACCCAATGAAGGTGCTTTACCAGAGCACCTGTCCTGTGTGTGTGCGTTCAGAACTCAGGTTAATATCAATAAATACCTTCCCTGGTGACAAAATGAAGCAGAAACATATATGACAAAAAAAATTGAGCCTCATCCTTTTATATTCAGTTCTGGATGTAACTTACATTCAACTCTACTCATGGCCTGTTGTCAAGAATTTTCCAGCAGTCATTCTTAAAAGAACAGCCAACATTCAATTCAGAGAAGAATATTTGCAATAGTTGATGAGTGTTACTGCTTCTCTTACCTCAAGATTAGGTTAAATTTAATCTGTCCCCGTTTTCTTCCTTCTGGAATTATTAATGGCCTAGCTTGAGATTCTTAGTTATATACGGAACTCTTTAAGGACCTTTGGAAGATGAAAACAACTTAAAAAGAAAAACATAGTTCTAACTAAGTATTTTCTGGACACAATAAGCAAGACAAGGGTTTCACATATATTATCTCATTATATCTTTGAACATCCCTATAAGAAAATGCAAGTAGAATTTCCTACTCTTATAGATAAGGAAACACATGGTCATGGGTTGTAAAATCACTTGTTGTATTTATATAATAAGAAAGATAGCTTTAACAGACACATGAGACTCAAGAGATATTACTTACTATGGTGAGGTAAGAAATCTTGGTTACACGCTGTTCAAAAGTTGAGATCTTAGGTCAAAAATTTAAACAACCCTTCTTTAATTACTTTCTAAAAGAGAAAATAATACCCTAACAAAGTATTGAAGATAAAATGTAATAAAAATTAAGATTAAATCAATATAAAATGTTTCCATTTCTAGCATATAGTGGAAAATTATTGTGTCATTTATTAATACATTATTCATGTGTAACTTTTTATTATGTGTCCTCAATAATGTAAATGTGTACGGTTTTTTAGATCAAATATATTTTGTCTCGAATGTTTATCTAAGTGAATAATGAGGTTATCTAATACAATGAATCTCAACATTTCCCAGAGGGGCTATCAACAGCACAAACTACCTACCCCTCAGCAAGAACTGGGCAATTTGTGACCATATTAGCATGGCATAGATTATTTTTACAGTCCTCTTTTCAAAATTTCCTATCTGAAGCAATTTCTTTTGCATGTATAAAATTATAATTATTGTCTTTTACAAGATGGCCTGAGAGAAAAGGGGCACTTTTAAAGAGTTGGACTATAAAATTGCCATTATCCTGGACTTGACCTTGGAATCATTATTCTTCCAATAAGATAAGTTTCACACATGACTACAGTGACAATGATGTGTAAATATTTTTCTTTTATCTGAAGGATCTAAAAATGTTCTTTTGAATAAGCTCCACAATGAAGAAAATTGTAACTCTAAGATCTTAGCAGTGCAAAATTTGTAGCTTAGATTTTGCAAATCCTGTTTGTGTGTATGCATTATCCATAACACATAGTAATTATATTGCAATATACTTATGCATGTTACAGATGCATATTGATTATACATATTAATTGCCTTTAAAAACAATCTTTTTGCTCTTCAATTAAGCTTTTTTATTCTAAGAAAGTATTTTTTAATGTCTACCTTATGTAAGCTTCTTCTATTTATGAAAATGTCATGATATCCTTAACAGAGGCCAAAATTTGTGTTCATATGTAATTGAAAGCATAAGCATTTTTGCAGGTAGTGAAAAACTGGACTATTTCATTTTGTGTTATTTATTACTCTGGTATCTTTTTCTAAATAACATCGAACAGGACTATTTCACTGTGCTTCATAATCTAGTAAATGCCCTTGATCATCTGCACAATGAGAGACTGTCTTAGAGGATAGTATTTAATCATGACCACATGCAGAATTTGGCCTTTAAAAATAAAAACAACACAAGCTGGATCTTGCATCATCTTGTTCATGTTTTGCTAGCTGTACATTATTCAGTTCTACACCTACGGGAGTTATTTATGTTGTGAATTATTTTCATACTGTTAAATACAGATTCATATGTGACATAACCAATATTTTATTTATCCTCAACCAATCATTTTTCTTAGAAACAAAAAAATAAATAAATTACATTTCTGTTAAGTGTTTATTGACACCTGCTGGGAATCTAAACAAGGTGAGTAAAAAAGTCATGACTCACTGTATCAAATACACAATAGAAATTGCTTTAATCTAGAATTCCCATACACTGCAATGAGGAACAAGTACAGAATTTCAAATCATCCTCCTATAATCACTTTCCTCAGATTTTGTTTTCATTTTTACTCCCAACTCTAAACCTATCTTTAATAAATATTCAATGAATTCCTTTTGTGTCTATGAGTACCACTCTGGAGGAACGGAGTCTTATCTCCACTGCAGTACGTGCAATAATATTCAACTCATCATCCTACTCCTGAATCTGTTGTCCTCCCTCTATTTTCTACTATGTAAATAATGTCTTTTACTCAGGCCTTAGAATGACTTTACAGGTATGGAAAGAGTCTTATATGGGCGTTGATACCTATAAAGCCTTCCATCCTCCCTGTCTACCCCCCTCTGTTGCTCCATGTTGCACAGGACTCTCCTTTTTTTTTTTGCTCTGATTTAGATAAAATCATTGCCATCTATTCAAGACCTTTTGACTACTCTCATAAGATTATTTTTTTCTAAATAGAGATGTTTTGTTTATTTTTTTAACATTTAGCTATATATTTTTCTTCCCACCCTTCCTCTACCGTCTACCATCATCCCCATGCTTCCAATTTACTCAGATCTTGTCTTTTTCTACTTCCTATGTAGATTAGATTCACGCATGTCTCTATTAGGGCCTTTTTATAGTCTAGGTTCTCTGGGATTGTGGACTGTAGGCTGGTTTCCTTTATGTCTAAAAGCCACATATAAGTGAGTACATATGATATTTGCCTACTGGGTCTGGGTTATCTCACTCAATATGATGGTTTTTAGATCCAGCCATTTGCCCATAAATTTTAAGATGTCATTAGTTTTTTTTTCTGCTGTGTAGTATTTCATTGTATAAATGTAGCATATTTTCCTTATTCATTCTTTAGTTGAGGGGTATTTAGATTGCTTCAAGGTTCTTGGTATGACAAAAAATGCTGCTATGAACATAGTTAAGCTCATGTGGTTGTGCCATCATTCAATATCCTTTGGGTGTATTTCCAAAAGTGGTACTGCTGGGTCTTGAGGTAGGTTGTTTTTTAATTTTCTGAGGAATCACTATGCAAATATCCAAAGTGACTGTACCAGTTTGCACTCTTACCAACAAAGAGGAGTGTTCTCTTTGCTACACATTCGCTCCAGCACAAGCTGTCATCAGTGTTTTTGATCTTGGCATACAGGTGGTATAGGCATAAAAATAAACATGAGGACCAATGGAACTGAATCGAAGACATGGCTATCATTCCACATACATATGAACACCTGATTTTTGACAAAGAAACAAAAAAATATAAAATGGAAAAAAGAAATCATATTAAAAATGATGCTGGCATAACTGGATATCAACACATAGAAGAGTGAAAATAGATCTATATCTATAGCCATACATCAAACTCAAGTCCAAATGGATCAGAGACCTCAACATAAAACCAACCACACTGAACCTCATAGAAGAGAAGCTGGGAAGTACACTGGAACACATTGGCAAAGATGATCACCTCCTAAATATAACCCCAGTAGCACAGGCACTGAGAGAAACAATTAACAAATGGGACCTCCTGAAACTGAGAAGCTTCTGTAAAGCAAAGGACAAGGTCAACAAGACAAAATGGCAGCCTACAGAATGGAAAAAGATCTTCACCAACCCCACATCAGACAGAGGGCTGATCTCCAAAATATACAAAGAACTCAAGAAATTGGTCATCAAAAGAACAAATAACCCAATAAAAAAAATGAGGTACCGACCTAAGCAGAGAACTCTCAACAGATGAATCTAAAATGACTGAAAGACTCTGAAGGAAATGATCAACATCCTTAACCATCAGAGAAATGCAAATCAGTACAACCCTTGAGATTCTTATACACATGAACACATATGCAGAAAGTTGTAAATATTACGCAGGCAGAGGTAGGGATAGAGAATTTGTTTCTTTCCCATTATCTTCACTCTTCTGATGCTTTGTTTCCTCTTGCCAACAGAATCATCTTTTATGTTAAATTAATTCAACTTAGTTTTCTTTTAGGTTTGTTCCTCTTCTTACTCATTATAGAAAACAATCTATTTATAGCAAGTATTCTCCATTGTTACTATTACCAATACATTTCAAAATCTAGAATAAAACTGAGATACCATGACTAATCGATGGCATATTTTATGAATGAAATAACTATTGAATGAATGAATGAATGAATGAACAAATACACAAAAATGTGTTTCTGCTAATCAAGCCCCTTTTCCAGCCATTCTCTAACCCATATCTCTATCCCTTGTGAATTTATACACATCTGCATCTGGACTAGTCTGGTCCTCAACTTCTGCTTCTTCTTCAGTTTTCACATTTGTAAGTATCAGGTCTGCTGTGGAACACCAAAAATGGGGTTTATTCCTAACTAGAGTTTAGATCTTTTATTGTTTTTTACTTTGCTTGTTTGCTTGCTTGGTTCGTAGGTCTGGTTTTTTATTATCCTCAATGAATTACATAATCTTCCAGCATTCAAACTATCATTCAGTTTTATTGACAGCAGCATTGTATGACTGAGGTCAGTTTGGATGAGTTCTTAAATATGCATTTTTATTTGTGTTTCCTAAAACACCAATATGTAAATAATAGCACAATGAGCAATTAAGAAATACTGGATATTTCTGTTGAGAATCAGTGATGTATTTACAAATAAGTAAGAGTTGTATTAAGCAGCTTCAAACTTACTTTAAATCTATTTATGATTAAAATATTGTGAGCACACTCATATTTTTATAATGTACCTAGTTTAAAAGCCAAAATTTCATGATATAATCAAAAAATCGGTGAGCAATTGTCTGATACGTTTCTTATATGGACTTAGATGCAATATGAATTAGCAAAGCTAGTTTATAATAAAATAAAAATTCATAGAAAGTTTGCTTATTGAATTTGTAGGAAATAATCTATATTTTAAATATTTCACAGCTAGGGCTAAACTTTTCTTCACCTGTGAGATCTTCTATGTTTAATAGCCTCACAGTCTTCCTCAGTACCTGTCTGTCAGACTTAATCCTAGAACAGAAGCAATCTCATAAAAATTAAAGACCTAGATCTCTCTGCTCTCCAACTGTGTGTTGCTTCCCTTGGGCAGCTATAATATTTTGTGTTTATTTTCATAAGCGGTAGGATTCTGGAAAACATACTTAAGAAAATTAGTAAAGTGTAAAAATGTTATACAATTCATTTAACTATTGTAGTTAAATAGTGTCCAATGAAAAGTTATAGTTGAATAAAATCTTTACTATCTACTTGAATCTAATTAATAAAATTGGTGTACTACCTAATATTAATTGGTGTACTAATTAAAACCTAAAATTCTATTTGACTTCCTCTAAAATTAGCCAGACAATACTTTTCATTATACTGAAAGAGTTTAATTTTCTGGAAGTACTTCTATCAAATTAACATTTTAGTAAAATCTATAGAAAACTTGGCTGAAAGCTCTACCTTCCCTGAGCATATGAGATGTTTATTTTGCAAAGTTGTGTTTCTTCATGGGTATCTTTGAGTGTTGTGTGGGTTGGGAGTATGTGGACTTAAAGAAGTCTGAAAAAGACACCAAATATTTCCTCCTATTACTTTCTATCTAATTACCTTGATACAGTATTTCACTGAAAACAAACTTCATCATTACTGTTAGACTGATTGAAATATCTAGTTCCAGGGCACTGTCTCCCTTTACCCTGAATCTAGATACACATGGCTTGGCCTCATGCATAGCAAATCTTACTTATTGATTCAGTTTCCCTTGAGATATATATTTTGACTATCCAGGCCACTCCAATAATTTTATATAGACTTATGAACAACAGCAATTTCTTTTTTTAACAATTTTGATGGAAAAAAAATTCTTAACAAAAGTAAGAACAAGATGCAGGAAGACATAGGGTCTGGCCAGTTCCTTTTTCTCTTGCTTCATAGACTGTCATGTTTCTACTTACCAACACACACAGAGAGAGTGAAATATTTCTAATGAATGAGGAAAGCATTCATAAGACTTCACTTGTTTTAGTTTTTTTGTACCACCTCCTGGAACTATCACACTGGAATTGTGATACTAGAATTTGATTTGTAGAACAATAGATGTTCAGTTATTGCATTCTAACCCTGGCTCCCTAATATCCTTTATTTTTCAGATATAATTATTTTACTGAAATGTTCATAAAACAGTACATCACATCATATATTCAAAAGTTTAATGCCTAAAGTTTTATATTAATATCATAATCTGATATGGATGAGGATATACTTTATTAATTACATGGAAAATTTATCTCTACCCAACAAATCCTAATTAATATAAAAGGCATATGGATGATAAGACAAGAATTTAGGTGAAATTCTCAATGCAAACAGTAGGCATGGAAAATTAAAAAAAATAGCATGTCCGAGTCTATAGTTTTTAGGTGAAGAAAGTATCTTCTTTCCCTCAATATCTTTGCCTCTAGGTGGGTTGAGTTTGTGATTTCTGGACAAGACACTGGGTCTCTGAGTTCTATTATGTTCTAATGCCTTGGTTTTATGTAATACCCTCTTCCAAGGCTTCACTAAATTTCACCTCTCTGTGGTGAGAAATCTTAAAAGTATTGCTCTTCTCAAAAGATATGTTAGTCCCTCCTTCAATATAGACACTGTCTTAGTCAAACAGTCAAACTTACTATAGAAGTTAAGAAGTTAAATGGACATAAAAGCTAAGGGTCAGCAGAATAAGAAGTTTGCCAAAACTGAAAACACACGAATAAAATACTATCAGACTGTGTGTATGGTAAGTGCCTGTTTCATGTTGCTTCATAGACTGCTGTGTTTCCGATAGAGTTCACATAGGAAGATGTTGAATGCCAAAAGCCACAACCATAGAAGTATCACTAACAAGTACTCCAGTAAGTTTTGCAACACGTCGATCCCATAATATTACCATCTTGTTGCAAGTAAAGTACTGTCGTGTTGAAATATGGAGCAGCCGGGGCTGCGTCCCCAACACCCCGGCCGCCTGCTCGGCTAGCTTATGCCCAAAATAACAACACACAAACTGTATTCATTTAAATACTGCTTGGCCCATTAGCTTTAGCCCTTTACTGGCTAATTCTGATATCCCGATCAACCCATCTCTAATAAAGTGTAGCATCGGTCTTACCGGGAAAGATTCGGCATGTCTGACCTGGTGGCTGGCTGCATGTCTGCCCTGGAGAGAGCTACATGATCTCTCTGCTCCAGAGCACAGAGCTGTCGAGTCTGAGCTCACTTCCTCTTCCTCCCAGTATGCTGTTCTGTTTACTCCTCCCACCTATGTTTTAACCTATGAGGGCCAAGCAGTTTCTTTATTGCTTAACCAATGAAATCAACAGATTGATATATGACACTCCCACATCACTGTCGTTGACTCATTATAATAAAGATGAACCCCATGTCCTGACTCTATCAGGAAGAGGTCTCATAGGTTAAGAAGCCTGTCCTCTATGCCTCAGAGCATAATATCTGACTTACTGTATTCGTGAGTGCATGTCAGGATGAAAGGTATAATGAGAACTCAGTGTATACTGTCTCTTTATCCACTTGCATGAGATGACCTTAGTAAACACTATGCCAGTTGGTCTAAACTGTGTGTTGGCAAAAAGCTTGTACTTTTATTTAATAAGTGACTGGCCATGAGGAATCATTCCCAGGTGCAATAGAGAATCGCATGCATTATTCATATGAGACAGGTAGGGTTGACTGCAAAGGAACAAGGGTCAAATAAACTGTGCACTTAACCTGTTGCCAATGCAAAGTATAGTTTTCATGACTTTTAGGGAACATCAGAATTGGCCATAAGACCAAGATATTTAAAGAGAAGGACTCTATTTATTCAGAACAAAACTAAAATTACTGGGGTTCAGGATGACTCCATGACAAATTCACAGAACGTATACTGTCACCCAAGAAAACCCTTACTAAATTAATCAACTTTACTATTTCTTAATTTAAAACTCATTAATTTGGCGTGTCACGAAAGAGGCCAACTTTTTATTTGTTTCATAGTGTCTTTCCTATATATGTTACCTGTGATATATGGGTTACAATGAATGCTATCAAGTGTATTTTGCAAAAACTTGGATGGCAGTTTTTCTAGAATTACTACCTCTTTACTGGAGCCTACAGCTTTCTAGTGGATGATTAGAGTTGAATGAGAAACATGCCATCTCTCATTTCATATTATGTATATCTACTCCTGGTATTATAATGTGGAGGTAGGATTCAACTTAGTTCAGCACATAAATATGTTTGCCATCTTAAAATTTATTTTCAGGACTAATAGGGTTAAAATTGGCTTGTTGCTTTTGGTGGTGTGAAAGAAAATGGCCTGAAAGCGAGTGACACCAATGGGAGGTGTTGTGATGCTGGAGTAGGTGTGGTCTTGTTGGAGAAAGTGCATCACTCTGGAGGCAGGTTGTGAGGTCACATAAAAGCCAAGGCCACATCCAGTGAGGAAGGTCACGTCCTATATGCAACACAAGATTTAGAACTCTCAGCTCCCTCTCCAGCACCATATCTGACTGTACACCACCATATTCTCAGCCTTCATGC
The DNA here is from genome assembly GCA_025134845.1 of Neodon shergylaensis. Lineage (NCBI taxonomy): Eukaryota > Metazoa > Chordata > Mammalia > Rodentia > Cricetidae > Neodon > Neodon shergylaensis. The sequence goes on along the minus strand of JABTXL010006712.1, from coordinate 26,241,404 downwards.
TCCCCACCATGATGTTAATGGACTCTGAAACTGTAAAAGGTGGTAGAAGAGTTCTTTGGTAAGAGTTGCCACCATGATCATGGTGCCTTTTCACAGTGATAGAAACCCCGAGTCTTTGTTCATTAGAGTTATATACGTTTCTCATACCCAGCCTTATGAAGTCCCTAGCAGCTTATGCAAGTGCTGTCCATGAGCTTCACCTGAATCCCAAACTCAGTGCTGAGTTGCAGGGCATTTGTTCTAGTCTATGGGGAGTTGGGTTATTTCTGGATATAGTAACCTCCTGCTATCCTGAAAACACCAAAGCCAGGATGCTCAACCACAATAAAGAAAACAGTACCAGATCTTTAGCCTGCCAAATCACCAGTGATTCATTAGCAAACGTCAATATATTCCAAAGGGGATAAAACAACAAAATTGAGTCTTTGTGAAGAGTAGATGGAAACTGAATTCCAATCAGAAGAATAAGAAAGAGGAAGAAAAAAACAAGCAGCAGCAGAAGAAGTGAAGTTGGAGGAATAGGAAGAGGCGGTAGAAGAGAAAACCCTTCTGCCCCGTTGTTTAAATTCAAGGATGGGGCTGGAGAGACGGCTCAGTGGTTAAGAGCATTGCCTGCTCTTCCAAAGGTCCTGAGTTCAATTCCCAGCAACCACATGGTGGCTCACAACCATCTGTAAAGAGGTCTGGCGCCCTCTTCTGGCCTCCAGGCATATACACAGATAGAATATTGTATGCATAATAAATAAATAAATATATAAATAAATAAATAAATAAATAAATAAATAAATAAATAAATTCAAGGATCTATCAGGTTGAGGTCTCCAAGGAACATTCTTGATCATCTTACAAACAGTATGAACCTTGGGCTCATTTCTACTATGTTTTATGTTGATTAGTTTGGGGGAGTGTTGCTTTTAATTAATGAAGTGACTAGATAGGATTTGGGGTAGTTTCTCTGAGGAAGAGAGTAAGATTTCCCACAGATATCAAGGTTTAGAAGAATGGCCTCCTTTACAGCACTGTATTTCATTATTGTCTTTTCTGTCGAACAGAATAGTGGCTGTGAGGTGACTATTCATCTTAGAGCTCTGCGTCTCAGGCCCTTTATAATAGTGGGGGTGGTCATGTGACTTACGTTTTTCAAAGAAATGGAAGCAATAGCAATGTTTGTTTCTCCCTGGTGAAGAGTTTAGGATTCAGGAGTGTCTGTCAGGAACTCCCCCTCCTATTGCTAGTACTTTTCCACCTGAAAACATTCAATAATAAAGCCCTGAGATATGATGGATTCATAAAATGAAGAAGGCTGGGTCACTGAAAGATCACTTGGAATAGAGCCATCCCCTGAAGATAAATGATCTCCCAGAGCTGTTTTATGAACATAAAATAAATTTCTATGGCATCATGCCTTAACATATTTGGTGTCTTCTGTTATAGCCTAGGAAATTGTTTTTAAGTTAACAGAAAACAGAACAAACAGAAGATGCTTGTTTCATAAAGAGATACATTCACTCGTGCTTGTAGGAAGAAAAGATGACCCAACTTAATACCAAAGAGTCTAAAATTGGGTAAAATTACAAAATACATGTGATAACACAATTATGTGAACTGCAGGAAAAAAAATAGAGAGCTGATATCACTCCAAAGATGAAAAGGATTTTGTGAAGGTAACCCTTACACAGAGACATCCTCATTTTCTAAAACATTAGCTAGTAACAATGTCTAATGGTGAGATAGTACAGCTAATTTCAATATTAGGTGTACTTTAATATGTGTGCTATTATAAGTCACCAGCTCATTAGTTCTTACTAATTAGTGTGTAGTCTAGGAAAGATCTCTGACTCTCTTTTTCTCTCAATAAATGACATGCTGATTTGATATTAAATATTATTTTTGAAAAATTTTCCAAAGTGAGTACTTCTTGATGTCAGCTTCTCCATTGTTTGAGAACTCTCTAGGTCTCTCTCTGCTTAGTCTTTCTCCAGATGTAGCATCACCTCTACAGTCCCTTCCAATTTTATTCCTTTTGTCCCTTTGATGATTGACATTCATCAGCCTCCTGTGGTAGTCATAGATACCACCCATGGCATTGCTACTATCCTCCAAAATTTCATTCTTCTATGCAATCATGGCTGCCTCCTACTGTCAGTGCCTACCTTGAAAGGGTCAATCATTTCCAGGATGCCGATATTTATTAGAACATAGAAAAATGATTGATGATGTCTTAAGTCATATTTGCAGAAAGGATTCTCCAAATGGTGGCAATACTAATATTGTAGCACAATTATTTATTTATTTGTTTATTTAGCTTTTTGACCTTTCTCTTTGTTTTATAAATATGTGCACTTATGCTTCTCTAGCGATATGTACCTATGTATGTATGGTGCTCATAGAGTCCAGAGAAGTCCTTGAATACACTTGAGTTAAAGTTACATGCTGTTGTGGCTGCCAATGTGGGTGCTAAGAATCAAACCTTGGTTACCTGCCAGAACACAATGTGTTCTTAGTTTCTGAGAAATCTATCTAAATACCACAGCTTTAAAAATGCTATGTGATTCCCCTCTGTATGATGTGAATACCATTAGTTAATAAACTGCTGTCAGCCTGTGCAGGAAATAGGAGTAGGCAAGAAAAACTAAACTGAATGCTGGGAAAAGAAAGGCAGAGTTGAGAGAGAAACCATGGAACTGCTGCTGGAGACAGACACGCTGAAACTTTAGCAGGTAAGCCACAGCCATGTGGCGATACACAGATTAATAGAAATGGGCTATATTAATATGTAAGAGTTATCCAATAAGAAGCTAGAGCTAATGGGACAATCAATGATTTAAATAATATGGTTTCTGTGTAATTATTTTGGGTCTAAGTGGCCAGAAACTAACTAGGGGCCCTATTACAACAGAAAAAAAAATGGGAGTTAGCTCCGCATTATGCATGTGAGCAATGAGTGGCATGCAAACCTGGTTATTTTTTTCTGACATATTTCTTCATAATCTATTTCAGAAGCTCTATTTCCTTTCCCTGGATTTCACCATTTTAAAGGAGAGTGAGTACATCAAGGTGATCTTTAATTGTCTGATTTCCAGGTAATTTATAAGAAGGTATCATACTATCAAATATATTATTTGCTACTGCAGATCTCAGACAGGATAGAGGTAAAGCCCCAGAATTCTATGTGCTCCAGTTAAGACCATTATTTTATTGAAACCCAATTAGACTTTGTTATTAATGGAGAATAAAAAATCCAGATGGTCTTTAAGGAGCTTGAAGATTCTTCTTCTTCAGTTAAACTGTTACCATTGGCAGAGGTTAATATGAGCCCAATATCTCTACATAGATTTCAAAGCATAGCTGCCTATCTCCCAATAGATTGCAACCTTATCTGATGCCCCACTGTGTAGTAATGGGCTGCTTCCCGCCGCCTGACTGGCTTACACCTGGGCTGGCAGCTTCTTGTTGTCCCAGCCACATGGCTAGTTTATATCCAAAATAATCACATGAAAATCTGTATTAATTAAATCACACTGCCTGACCATTAGCTCTAACCTCTTATTGGCTAACTCTAACATCTTGATTCAACCCATTTCTAATAATTTGTATGTCACCACAAAGCTGTCGCTTACCGGGAAAAATTCAGCATGTCTGACCTGGCAGCTTCATGGCCGGTGGCTCTCTGCCTGCCTTCTTCTTCCCAGAATTCCCTTCTGTCTACTCCACCCTCATAAGGGCTGCCCTATCAAAAGGCCAAGGCAGCTTCTTTATTAATGAAATCAACACAAATGCAGAAGGACCTCCTACACCACCACTGTATGCTAGAAAATGAGGAATGATAGTGAGGTTATGTTTGTCATTCATATATATATATATTTTGTCATACATATATATATATATATATATATATGGCATAAATTTACATACTGATGGCATGAATTTATATATGAATGTGTGTATGTACAGGTTTTGATTATTATTCAAAGGATGAAAATTAATGTTTCATTCTAATACCATTTTTCTTTTTCACATATCAATTCCCAGTTTCCAAAAGACTTCCCAAGCTCCAAAATCTAAACTATGTTCCCTGGAATTCATCATTAGCACAGTTGAAAAAAAAATTTATGGAAAAATATTTAGCTTTTAAAAGTCATTAAGTAATTTACTAAACTTTGTATGCATCATTGAGCACCTCCAACTTGATTTTGTTTTATAAATGATGTAAAAATGATTAAAAATTTTTCTTTTAACACAAAATAATAGAATTTTATTTTACACAATTTGATTAAAATTCAAGGTTATTACTGTTATTATACAATTTCTTAGAGTTTTATCGGGGAGAAGAATTTTATATTAAAAATAAAAACTAACATGCACAAGGTCCTGTGTATACACAAAGTTACAGTGTAAATTTGGTTTTCTGGCACATGCCTGCAGTGTAATAACAATTCATGAGTCAGGGGTATCACAAGTCAGCGGATATCATTACTGACTGGCTGCATAGGCCAAACTTGGCTAAAGATTATGTTTCAAGAGAGAATTCCTATAAGACTTATACTTTATGGTTTAGTGTTCAAATCAAAATATGAAAATAAAAATAGTTAAAATATATGACTGAACACTGGGAAAAAGAATATTTTTATCATTTATGTTGCCACAGTATAGCTTATCATATATATATATATATATATATATATATATATATATATATTTTAATATAATAACACAAAGGTTCTTGATTATACCTCAATTATGGTATAATGAACAATGGCTCTAAAATTTTCATGAAAGGAAGATATGGTCAAATGCAAAATGTGACAAGAATGTAGGATGGAAGCTTGTAGGGACAGGAGGAAACATATTGTGAGTTTTGATTGGCAAGAAGGGGGTAAAGAAACAACAAACAGATTTTGTTTGAAAAATGAGATAAAACCTTTTTTATAAAACCTAAGAAACAATATTATTTGGGAAAGGAAAGGCGCTTTGGGGAGAATTTTTACACACGTTTTTATTACATTACTTAAAATGTAATACAGATCATAAGGACATCTCACATTTCTTATAAAACAGACGTTTTGAATAAGAGCTTTAGAATTTGCTCTCATTTTGGTTATATTTGGAAGGTCCTCTTTTGGTATCAGTTACACGAACTCATCCTATTTCTCTCTAGTTAGAGGTTAAGGTAAAGACCCCACCATTAAAGCACATTCTCCTTTAGAGCAATGATGTTTCAAAGTAATCAGAAGTACTAGACTGCCAATATCATTGATTCCCTCATAAATATGTGTTCAAGAAAAGTTAGCATTCCTTAAGTGTATGTGATTTCACACATGTAAATATTTTCTAAATTATATAATGAAAGAGCTCCCCGTCCTCCCTTCATCCCTCTCTCTTTCTCTCTCTCTCTCTGCCACTGTCTCTGTCTCTCTATCTCTGTGTGTATGTGTGTGTGTGTGTGTGTGTGTGACTGTGCATGTCTGTGTCCATGTGCGTGTGCATGCTAGGGTCAGAACAGTCACCAATCATTCTTAGTTCTTTGATACAGGGCTTTTTGTGGAATCAGAGTCATCCCATTGTTACACTATGCTACAGTCTAGGAATCTCCATTGATCATACCCCACATATAAACTATGGGATATAACTCACATGTGAATAAATCTATCCTCTTAATGGAGTAGTATTAATAATCAACTTGTTATTCGATATTTGAATTCAGTTTCTCATGACTACACAGGAAACACTCTTATCAACTAAACTCTAGTCCCTAGAAAAAACAAACCAATATTGTCATTAATTAATAATTTCAAAGAACGAATGGATTACACATCAATAACCATGTTTTCCAAAGTTTATTTTTTCCCATTTCCAAATTTGTGTCTTTATTCCTGAGCATTTTTTTAAAATTTTAAGTGAATAATGTATGGTTTTATATTTTTAGGATGTTCAAAGTAAGACTGTAATATAGTAATGTAATATATAATAATTAGGTCAAGCTACTCAATGCACTGACTAATTCAAATGCATATTGTTTTTCTACTACTCAGTGGTTAAAAAAAAAAAAACAATGACAACTTGAATTTTGCATGCAAATAGATAGAAGGAGAAAACACTATCCTGTTTTGAGTCTGAGATAACCCAGACTCAAAAATATGAATATGGTATCTACTCACTCATTAGTGGATTCTAGCCATAAACAAAGGACATTGAGCCTATAGTTTGTGATCCTAGAGAAGCTAAGTAATAAGGTGAATCCAAATAAAAACATATACAAATCCTCCTGGAAATTGGAAGCAGACAATCACCATGCAAAAGTTAGGAGCATCGGGGTGGGGGTAGGGTGGGAGGAACAAGAACTCTTAAAACATAGCATTTGTGAGTGGAAATTGAATAAAACTCAACTTAGAATGAGAGAGGTCAATGTTATCGAACAGAGTTAAATCATCAAGTTTACAACCAAACTATTTACTGATATATATGCAATCATGAAAAAGCTTCTCACAGGCAAAAAAAATTATAGATTATTTTTAAATAACCTTGAAAACAATCTTTATCAAAATAATAAAATCACTCTTATAATTCTACAATGCTCAGCATATAACAAAAAAATGAACTATCCCACTCACAGCAGTACTGGAGAAGCTAGCAAAAGTAACTGAGAATTAGATGTTAGCATAAATGATCCACCAGTTTGTACAACCTTACAAGAAAAGCATATCACTAAACTATTGATTTGACAAACGAATGTGTAGCAGATAAAACAATGAGGTAAGCAGGCAAAGGACTAACACATTTGGATATGGATGGTTAGAAGTAATTCATCCAGCTATATTATGACTTCTAGCACCTTATTGTGACATGCTTGCCATTACTAATAATCTAGACATCTACTACATGAATCCTTCATTCAAATCTTGTTCAAAATCTTATTAGATTAACCATGATTTTTATGCCAAAATAGTTTCAGTTTACCTTTAGTGGAACAAATTAGTAATTAGTGACACCTCCAGTAGATTTTGTGAACTATCACTTCTAGCTCATGTAGCCTGAGTTTGCAATACAAAATTGTCCTTATAAGAAGTTAGGAAGAGCTTGAGGTGGTAAAAACACTTCATATTTATTGTTTGTTTAAAAGGATGGCATAAAAGAGGTGAGATATTCTACTCCTATTTCTTTTATTTTTTAGGTGATTTATTGCAAGCTTGTTATCTCTGGAAAAACACTGGCTCCATTTTTACATTTATATGATTATTTTTCTTATTAACTGTTTGAATTTCTTATAAATTCTGAATTTAATTTTTTTTAATAAATACATGTCATAGAGATAGATAAATACATGGTACATCCTTGTAGACCTGGTTATTTTGGTGGAGCAAGGCAGAAAGACCATGAACACAATACTTTTGGAAAAAACTTTCTTCCCATTATTTTATCTTATTTTTTTCAAATTAGGTTTCAGCTTCAGCTTCAATATCAGGAGGTACTGCTACTCAGAAGTTAATGACCTGTGTACAACAATATTTGATTATTTCATCACAACATGAAGTGGAATTTAAGGCATTTTCTGTCTGCCTGACTTGAATCATACCTTCCTCTCACGGATGCCACAAGCAGGTTGACAACACACCAAAGGTTACTTCTATGATGCCTGTAATATGAGCACATCACTACTCTTCCCAGACTAAATCATTAACTATTCTTACTGCACTCCTTTGAAAGATAAGTTACCATAAATTTTAAAGTAGATGGGAACACCTTTCCTGTTTGGATGCCTTTGATGCCTACTAATGGATGTTATTTTTCTGTCAAATTCAACATAGCAATTTTAGAAGATAGCTATGAATTTTTCATGTGACAACAATCTGAGGAGTTACTTTCATAACTTTTATCCTGAAATTTTGGCATATAAAGAGAAAAGTTCACTTTGATCTCTTTCTTTAGAATAAGGTATTAATGAAATGAAGAATGTGATTTAAACTTGCTATATAAGCTGATACACTGATATACAAAGATGAGTATTTTCAGCACAGTGTTAAAAAGCAAAAGACTGGTAGAGGTATATAGTAAATGTGCACAAAATCTTTCACTCATTGAAAAGAAGTGGTGATGTGGAATTTCCCTCTGTATGCTGTGATTACCATTAATGAATAAAGAACTGCTTTGGGCCTCTAGCAGGGAAGAATTTAGGTAGGCGGGAAAAACAAAGCTGAATGCTAGGAGAAGAAAGGCAGAGTCAGAGAGAAACCAATTAGCCCCCATCGGAGACAGACACAGGATGGAACTTTATCCATAAGCCACAGCCTTGTGGTGATAGACAGATTAATGGAGATTGGTTAAATTAAGATATAAGAGTTAGCCAATAAGAAGCTAGAGCTAATGGACCAAGCAGTTATTTAACTAATATGGTTTCTGTGTGATTATTTTTGGAAGTATGGGCAGCCAGGAAACAAACATGTCGTCTCCTACTACAAAGTGGGGTCATAAGACAAAAGAGTTGTTTCCAAAATTGAAGAATTTTGATCACTTAGCATTGCCATTTTCTTTTGTTTTGTTTTGTTTTGTTTTGTTTTAGACAAGATTTGTCTCTATAACTCTGGCTGTCATGGAACTCACTGTATAGACCTGGCTGTTTTGCCCACATGCATGTTAGTGTGAGAGTGGTGGATTCCATTTAACTGGAATTATAGATGGTTGTACACCACTATGTAGGTAATTGCAATTGAACCAAGATACTCTGGAAAGGGCAGCCAGGATTCTTAACCACGGGGACAACTTTCCAAGCCCTGCATTGCCCTATTTTTCATGATAACCAAGGCTCATGGATATTAACATTTTCCAACAATTCCCCCTGAATATCTGTAGTTTAGGTTTTTGTAAATATAGGTGCATGTGAGGGTTGTTGGGTCCAGGAGCCTTGCACAAAGATGGGGACAGACCACCAAAGTCTAAACCAGAAGCAAACTTTATTCCAGAAACCAGATTCCAGGAAAACCAGAAGCAAACTTAAAAATAAAAAAAAAAAAAGAAAAAGAAAAAGAAAATGACACTGCGGGCCACAGAAGCTTATAAGCTAGCTGAGACCACAAACAAAAGAGTTCGGGCTTCTGAAACGGGCAAAAACGGGTCCTCGAGGTCCCCTTCTTAGAGTAACGAGTAACAAACATTAGGTCTGAATAAAGAATTTTTTACAATCCGGAGGTAAAACTCAGATACAGCTTGCCTTACTTTATAGTCTTCATCATTTAGTTTCTCGGTACTTCCAGACAGTGTTTACTGAAGCCCTGTGCTCTTCCTTTGATGCTGCCAATTTCCCATAGCAGGGACAATGCCAAACTCAGAGATCACATTTCTCTGTCTCCTAAAGGTTAACTCAGCTCGTTGATCAAGGATGGCCAGGACACTACTCTCAGTTTGCAGAGAGAAGCTCCAGTCTTGTAAATAGATCAGCTAGTTGTAAAATAAAATGACCTACGCCGATTGAAGCTTCTTAAGCGGCTGAGAAAGTAGCTCACTGTGAATGACTGAGCCTTGATCTGCTGAGAAAGCTGTTGGTAGTCGGCTTAGATTTACAGCTTTATATGTCTCTTTTTCCCATATCCTGAGCTTCTATATTCTAAATTTGGTGTCTATATTTCTATTCCTATATTTTAATTCTTATTTCTTAATCCTTCAGAGTGGGAGTCTGTGTGCATTGTGTGCGTGTGTGTGTGTGTTTGTGTCTGTGTATCTATATGTACATGTGGAGGTCAGATTTGTAGATCCATATATAACACCCACAATTTTTTTCCATGAAACTGGGTTTCTTACTAAACTGACACAAACCAACTTGACTAGGCTATGCTGGCTATTGAGCTCTAAGGATCTTCCTGTCTTGACCTTCCCAGTTCTTAGATATTATGCCATTGTCACCACATTTACATCTTATTCTATTGTGTGGGCACTTGGTGTGTGTGTGTGTGTGTGTGTGTGTGTGTGTGTAGTAGGGAGAATGCATTTCCTGGTAATGGTAAGGCAAGCATTTTACCTTCTCATCTATATTTCCAATCCTACAATTTAAATTTAAAGGAAAATGTAAAATAAGTTTAAATTGCTTCACTTCAGTCAGTCTACAATATATTATTTGGTGTGATTTTAATATTCAGTATTGTATACTTTCTATATCTATGACTGATCAAAATTTTCTGGCACATTCATCTGCTCTTTGGATTTTCTATAAGCCCTGATTCTGTAATATTGTCAGAGCGGCAGCTCTCTCTAGCTTTTCATCTTCCACTTTCTTATCTTCCTGAAATTCAGCGTTTTATTACAGCGCCGCCAACACTTCCATCTCTAGGGTTATGAGAACCTCCACGATTCAAATCTAAAACCTGTTCCTTTCACGGCAATCACAAGGACCCCTCAGTTGCATTTTGTAAATTTGAGTCCATCAGCTCCTTCCTCAGACCCCACTTTCTTAGATATTTTTGGTCTCCTCACCAGCTTTTTGACTAAAAACATCTTTTCTTTGTTTCATTCTCACTGCCTACTGCGTTAAACTTCAGTTGCTGAATTTCTAGACTTTTTCTACTGGAACTTTGAATGTTAAGAATCTATGAACTTCAATTATCCCTGTTTTTTTCTAATTGCCTCGTAGTTGCTTGATCTACTATCTGACTTTTGCATTTCAAATATAAATATTTTATCTATTATCTGGCTTTTGGCATTCCAAATTGACACTTCAAAATGGAAATGCCATTATTTTTTTAAATCCCTAATACATAATGTGGTTATTTAAATGAGATGTATCCATATCCTTAGATAGCTAAATAATTTGTTTCTAGTAAGTGACAGTGTTTGGATAGGTTTAGTATTTGTGTCCTTGCCAGAGAAAGAATGTAAGTAGGGTCTGAATTTGAGGTCAAAAGCCATTTCCAGTTCCATTATGGTACCTTTGTTTCGTGATATGTGAATACTCATTTGTTGCTTAAAGCTACATGCAAACTCATACCACCATTTGGCCATCACAGACTAATTTAGCTTTGGAAACATGAGCCAAATCAATCTTTTAAAATATAAGTTGCAATATTCATAATTATTCCAGAAATAGCAAAATTACTAAGACAGAAGTTGGTATTAGGAAGTAGGCTACTGCAGTGAGGACCCTGCTCATGGTGTTTTGTTTTGCTGGTTTGTTTGTTTAACTTTTTTAAATGTGGAACAATTTGTGACGTTGAAACAGAAATGTAAATGACATTTGAGGGTGGCTCTTAATGGCGCTTGATAGGCAATGCTGAGAGCAATTCAGACTTTGGAGGTAGAGCTTAAGAAATTTTAGAAGGGAGATTACTAGCAACTAGGCTAGAACTTGTTTTTTTGTACTTATCTGGACATTTAACTAGCTAGAAAATAGGCTTAATGATATATGTGAGATCTTTTAAAACCTCTAAGTTAGTGCATTACAATTTGTGGATCCTCTTATTTTGTATTTGGCATTATTTCAGATTTACATAATATGATTTAAATTACATTTGTCAGTTTTTTTTTTAATTTCACTATTTCCCCTATGAGTTAGTATGGAAAGGAAATAAAATGCTATTTGATATAAAATACAGATTCATTTTATTTATTACACATTTATAAAATGTATAACAGAAATAAGTAATACATTTTAGTTTTTGTTTCAAAATATTTCTAAAGAGTATATCTTTGTGTCTTTGTATGGTTTAAAGGTACAGAAACACACGAATTCACTAGTGGAATCCAGAGATCATTGTCAGGTGTCTAACTCTATGGTGTGCAGCAATATTTTCTTGAACTATGGTCTCTCATTTTCTTTGAAGCTCACAAGTTATGCTAGACAAGCTACATGGTCAGTTCTCCAGGGTTTTCTCTCTCTGTCTTTCGGTTATGAAATATTACGTTCCAGGTCACTCAGCTTATTGCATAGGAGCAGGTAATGTGAATTCATTTCTCCATGTTTGTGTAGAATTGAACCATATCCCTAGACCCTATAAAATATTTCTGAGGGACAATACAAGATTCTGTACACCCTAGTTTTCACTTATAAACATCAAATTTGCAGCACTGAAGTACTATTGGCTGATGTGATGCTTGTTATTATTATTAAACACTTCAGTGAGTGTGACCTAAAAATATTCTTTCATTCTATTTAGCCACAGTATAATTATGAAATAATGAAATAAAAACTGTCTTCTTTATCACAACTGTGAAAATTACTTCATAAATACTCATTGTGAATTATATGGCAAATAGCACACATTTGTTTTGTTTTCTTCCTCATTTTAATCTAGGATATAACATCACATGCCTCTATATTTCTTTAATTTACATTAGCCTGGAAATTCCTCAAATTTCTACTTCTATTTTCATGATTTGACTTTTTAAAAATAGAGCAATTCTCTACTATTGAATGACCTTTTCCCCTTCTTGTATTTCTTCATTATGGCATTTCACTTTTTACAAGATATCACAAACTAATATAACAGTTTCTCGGTAATTATAGCACCCTGTATTTGTTTTTAATACACAGATGAATTTTTATTGTTTGGTGTTTGAATTTTCACTTATCAAATTTCTCTTTATTGATTGTGTCTTATGGATTTGGGAGATTCTTTGAGACTATCTTCATATTTTAATTGAAATGCAATCCAGGGCTTTGACATTTAGAAAATTTTAAATATCACTATGAACCATGTGTGCTGACACACTCCTGTAATCTCTGCTCTTGGGACAGGGAGGCAGGAGAGTCAGGAGTTCAAGTTTATCAAATAGAGTTTAAGGCCATATTGAGTATCTATTTTGAAAGTTTCCAAAAATTAGATTATAATTAGCACTCCTAACCATTTTATTGATAAATTCTAGGTTTCAATATTTAAAAACTTTCCTTTGCAATATGTTGTATGGAAAATGTCAAGCAATTATCTCAAGGTAGCAGCAGCTGGCCTTTCCTAATTGGCCAACTTTAAAATAATTGAAACATGATAGTCTCCATGCAGAGTAATTTTCTCTTTCTATTTCCTGGCTTGACTCATTTGTTCTGACACCTATGTTCTATAGTAGCTGTACCTATTAGAAAAAACATTTAATACAATTAGAGTTCCTTTATTTTGAAGATTTTTAATTTCATATAAGTTGAATGAGCTTTCACATCTGAACATTCATGCGAATATGAGAAATTTTGCCATATTTAAAGAAAAGAAATGATACGTCTGAGAGAATTGACCTGAAACCAGAGCAGTTCATACAAGTCTACACACATTGCATGGTACCTTATGTGCTATATCCTGGAACCCATTTACTAGTTACACTGAGGCAGCCCACTTCACAATAATTTAATTTATTTTATTTTAATTATTATTAGGTTATGGTGTATTTTATCTCAGATTAATGTAAATATTTTTATAGGTTAATTTAATGATACAGAAAATGTTAGCTATCAAAGGAATAAAAGTGACTGCAAAGTACCTGTGTTTATGAAAATATTCTCATTTGAAAATTATCCTTTAGTACAGAATTGCCAAAATTTTAAAATGTACAACACATTTCAAAAATTTTTTATACCAAATCCTTATAGTATTACAAATTCAATTCTCTGGTTTTAGTGTTTACAATATATTATAAAAATGTTTGTCTTGTATCAATATATTTATCCTTTTCTTTTCTACCAAGCAATCATCTTTATGGTGTTCTCTCAAATATGCTTTCTGATTAATTTATTTTATGTGTATGATTAATTTGCTGTATGTATGTATTGCAGCACCTGAATGCCTAGTGCCTGCAGAATTTGGAAGACTGTGTCAGATTCCTGGGACTGAAGTAGTAGTAGACAGTTGTACACCATCATGTGTGTGCTGAGGACCAAACTTGGGTCCTAAACAGAAGCAGAAAATTCTCCTAGCCACTGGGCATTCATTCATCTCATTCATACTGTTCTTTAAAGTATTTTGATAATACCACTTATCTGTACCCCCCCACACATATTATAGTAAATCTAATTTAAGCAGTTCCCACTTATGTAATGTCACTTGTATGTCTTCTCTTCTAGAACATCTGCATTTTTGATTCACATTTGATTAATTTTGATAGAAATATGTACTATCATCTTTAAAACTTCTTATCTGATATCTATTTTATGTACATGTGCTTTCTCTAATAATTACCTATATATCACACAGTGTGAAAATCTAGAGAATGAGCCTTTGGGGAAGTGATTATGTCACAAATGTGTGCTATTCTAAGACTCAGCGAAAAATAGAGGGCTATAGAAGACAGAAGCAGCACCCTTGTATTTTCTCTATGTTATCAAACATGTGGCAATACTATTACCCAGAAGGAACACTGGAAACTTAATACTGGACATCACAATCTCCAGGAAGAAACCTGTGTTGTTTATTATTTACACAGTTTAACAATCTTGTTGGTATTGTGAAAATATGATGATAAGGCTCTCATTTTTGAAATTATAACTTAAGAATCTTTATTTTTTAAAGTAAATTTAACCTGCCACTTTGTTTTTATATGAAGGCTCATCAATGCTCAAATGAAAAAATAAACAATAAAAATAACTATTTTCTATTTTCCTAAAAATATATCAGCAAGATATAATCAGACAAAAATTAAAGTTAAAAGCTACTGTCAAGAAACCAAAGGATCTAAATCCATTTCCTGCAAATTTCAAGATGTCTTTATTTTTTCTGCTGCGTAGTACTCCATTGTGTAAATGTACCACATTGTCCTTATCCATTCTTCAGTAGAGGGGAATTTAGGTTGTTTTTATGTTCTAACTATGTCAAACAATGCTGCTATGAACATAGTTGAGCACATGTCCTTGTGGTATGATTGAACATTCTTTGTCTATATAACCAAAAGAGGTATTTCTGAGTCTAGAGGTAGATTGTTTCCTAATTTTCTGATACATTGCATACTGATAGCCAAAGTGGCTGTACCAGTTTGTACTCCCACCAACAATGCAGGGGTGTTCCCTTTACCCCACAACCTCTCCAGTATAAGCTATCTTAACCTTCCTTCTCCCAGTATTCAGTCTAGTTTTCCTAGCTTACCCAAATTCTTCCCTATCAACAGGCAAAACCAGTTTCTTTATTCATTAACCAATAAAAGCAACATATATACAGAAAGACCTCCCACACCACTTATAAATGAAAATTATATTATAATATTATAATGAAGAAACTTGTCCTATCAAGCATCACATTTATTGTAATATTGTTGTGAAGTATATATTTATAAGCAATAGTAAGAAAATATTTGTCATGAAAACCAACCAACACTTGATTATTCCACTGTTTTTATGAAAGACTTTTGTTTACATATTTCCTTGGGAGAGATGTTTAAAGGGATTTCAGATAAACATCATGAAAGATTGGTTTATACTCTTGGTTACTTACTAATAAGCATACGTTGATTTTGTGATATTTGTGTTTTTTTGGTTTTCTATAATAGTGTTTAGCAAATTAACTTGACTATGTATTTTCTGTCATTTCTTTTTGTATAGCTCTTTTATAATAGCAGAACCTATTGAGGACTATATGCATATTGGAGAAGACGAATAATGCCAAACATATTTTTATATTCTGTTACCATTCCAATCTTCTTAAAATTTTGACCCTTAGCTCTAAGCCACTAAAATCATTCTGAAAAGAATGGAGTCCAATACTCAATATCAATTTAAAATACAATACCTATGTTGCAAATGTTTTCTCAGAAGGGGCCAGATAATAAAATAAATAAAAAACTGATTTTTCTAAGTGAGGCAATCTTTATAAAAAAAATCACATAAATCAGTGAGTATGACTTTGTTTTTCCAGAATAATGTTTTTTAGAAACAGAATGGAGGATACATTTAAAACTTTCAGTCCACACATAGGTACAAAGATACATTTTTACACTCACGTAAACAATAAAGAGCTCAATCTATACAACATCAAAAATAACTGCCATATATTCCCCTTCTTTTGTTTTCTTCTATGTTCTTCTTTCTTCTTTATTTTCTTCCTCTACTTCCTCTATCCACTCAAGGTCTATTTCTATTCAAGTTCATATTACCTGAAACTTTTAGTTATGCATGATGCAATTATGCAACAATTTAGGCACGCTATTACCGTTTTTTTAATATTCCACCCAGTAACTCTTCTACAGTAATGTTAGTTTTATATTCTGGATACAATTAATTTATTATGCATACGAGTTTCTTCTTAAACCTCATTTTAGCTCCACAATCTATGGGCTAAAAATAAACCAGCAGCTTTCCTTGCAAAAGGAAAACATAGCAGGCTGGGTTATTTTGCTTCAAATTATCATGGCAAGCATCAAGTTCAGCATCAGCTCGCCAGTTAAGCTTCTTTTTCCCTTTGTCTGAAAGAACAGCATGATTTATCTTGGTAGGGGCCCTCTTTGTTGTTTCCATCTTACTGGACTTTCATTTCCTATATACTCTGCCACAGGCTACTACTTTTTAATAAAGTTCTGTTTCAAAGATGCCAAACATAATGAAAAATAAAAACAACACTCAAACCAGAAACTAAGTGACAGAGAATGAATCTTAGTTGCAAATGCCAAGGTCTCTCTCAGCCTTGAATGAGGGTGACATGGACTGTCTACTACTTAAAAGAGAAGGTACACTATGCCACCACAGTATCCAATGCCATTCCAGGGGAAAAAGTGCTGTGTTCATGTAAATTCCTTGTTTTGATAATTTACTACATTAATATCATAAGGCATCCTTTTTTCATGAAGGTCAGTGACAAAGCTTTAAATCATTATTTGTTAATAAGATGTATTTTTCTTTTTATTAGATATAGTTTTTTTCTCATATAAAATATGATGATTACGGCTTCCTCTCTTTCTCATCTTGACATATTCCACCCCACCTTCACTCTTGCCAAGATCTACCCACTTTATTTCTCTCATTAGAAAACAGGCTTCTAAGGGATAACAATAAAATATAATATAATAAGATAAAACATAAACTAACACATTGGAATAAGACAACAAATGAGAAAGTAAAGATCCCAAAGGAAGACACAGAAAAGAAGGAACCACTCTTTCACCAATCCAGGAATCCCATGGGTACAGTAAGCTGTGACATATAATATAGAGTTAAAAGAACAGTAGGCTAAGGAGAAAATTATATATATATAAATATGCATATATATGTGTATATAAGTATATATAAATATTATAATACATATATAGTGTTACATTATATACAATATATAATATTATAAATTTATTATTTATTTAATTTGTGTATATATTTACATATGGTATATATGTCTATGTATGTATATTTTTAAATTTCTGGATTGACATTATGGGACAAGGAACTTCCAATGATGCGATCATGCCACCAAGTTTGTTCTTTATTGACCATCCACCACTGGGCTTGCAGTCCATCATTAAGAATAATTTGTTTCCCAATGAAATTTTCTTGGAGATTATTACATAGTCTTTTTGCAAGAAGTTATCAATTGTAGATTGATTCTGCTTTAAGAATGGATGCATGTGTCCATTTCTCCTTTCAATTCTAGAACCCTGAGGTTGTTTGAATGTAATTGGTTCCCATGAGCTAATGGGCAGTGGTACTACTAGGAGAGGTGGCCTATTTCAAGTAAGTGTGACTCCGTTGAAGAAAATGTGTCACTGTAAGGGAGGGCTTTGAGGTCTCCTATGCTCAAGCTATACCCAGTGTGGACACAGACTTCCTCTGTTGCCTGTGGATAAAGATATAGAATGCTCATTTCCTTCTCTAGCACCAGGTCTACATGGACACTGCTATGCCCACAATGAGGATAATGGACTAAATCTCTAAAGCTGTAAGTGAGACCCCAAATTAAATGTATAACATTATAATAGTTGCGGTGGTCATGGTGTCTTTTCGCAGTAGAAACTCTAACCAAGATAGACTCCATCTGATGAGGATGGGAATGCTGACTCAATCTCTGTCAGTCCATGCGTACATTGATATTGATTTCGAAGGCTTTGTTTTCTTGGTGTTTTTCATGCTCTCTGGCTCATGTGTACTTCCTGCTGTGTCTTCCAGAGATTGATCTGTCAGCAGCCATGGGAGATACAGGGGCAAAAACTAGTGCTCAAGAGGCCAACCTACCAGATGAGTGATTACTTAATAGGGAGCCACAACTAGAGAGGTCATGAGTTACTGGCTGTGGGAACCAGTTTCTCGTGTCTGTCATTTGTCTCATTAGTCACTTCATTTCTTCTCTAAGAACGTCATTTCTTCGCTAAGAATAGCTTTGAGTGTTTCCCCACTCTTTGCGTGCTTATCTCATGAAAATATTCCATTTACTGGGCACTTATATCTTGGAATGGTTAGGAAGACTTTTCATTTAGCTATATAATTTTGAAATATAGAAAATATACTGGGACTTGCTTCACTACTGGATTTTTTTGTAGCAGTAGTGGACTGTGGACACTTAAAAGCTTGCTTTGTTCTTTTGTCCAGACTAACTGCATACAATTAGCTCACTTTCACCTCAGATCAAGTTCAAACTAGACTAAAAGCTTTTCATAAGTTAAAACTTTGCAGACAAGCGGTGGTGGTACAGTACTTGGGTGGCAGAGGCAGGCAAATCTCTGTGAGTTTGAGGCCAATATGGTTTACAAGAGTTAGTTCCAAGACAAAGCTACAGAGAAACCCTGTCAAAACAAACAAACAAGCAAACAAAAACTTTCAACCAAGCTCAAGGTCAGAGTGGCAAATGTCTAACCAAAATTACTGTACAAAGCATCCTAAGGAAAGCATGCCAATTCCTTGCTTGCCAGTCTATTAACAAAAATACTATATCTCCAAGATTATCTCGTTGGACAGTCTACCTCTACCCTTTGGTCACTGTCTTGTCCAAGTAAACAGGGATCTTTGGGTTGCCCTGGCAACACTTCGGCTCCCTAATCACTTACCACAGGAATGTACTTTAGACTAATGCGAAGGTAATTCTTGTATTTTTTTAATCACTTCAAGGCTCCTGAATGAGAAGAGGTTTGAGAATAGAAGAAGAAGCTAGAGGAAATTAGCTGAGAACAGGAGAATTAGAATGGAAGGAAAAGAATAAAGAGATTTGCTTGGAAAAGCACATGTGAGAGAGTTTTCTCATTTGTGCTCAGATTTCTCTAAATTCCCTCATTTACTGTAGCATCCTCTGAACCCTGAGGGGCATTGAGGCTGGTTCTCAAAGGCTCCTGTTAGTTATCTGGACCTGGAGGAAAGAGGTCTGCTGGAGACATTTCATTTTGGGCTTTAGTGTCCCCAGCTCCCTAGCTCTCTATCTTTCCATCCACTACAGGAGGAAGCATCTTTGATGATGATTGGGCAATGAAAAATCGGTAGTATTAGGTTTTCTCCTAGGCCCCTGTGCTACCTAGTCTTAGGTTCTTGGTCACCCAAGCAATGTAGAGTATGGGTACCATTTTGTGAAGTGGGCATTAAGTGAAATCAGATATCTGCTGGTTAGTGCATCACCGTTGCACCAGTCTATCTTGCAACCAAGACACCATTCTAGATCTAAGGTATTGCACTTACATTTCTTTTTTTACTAGCTTGCAGATTATTTTGCTATATCAATTTGGGTTAAAGTTTCTATGTAGCCATCAGTTAAAGTTTGCGACGTTCAATGAATTTTGTAGGTGTTGTCTTCAGCTATGGAAGCTTACCATTAGTATATGAAAGAGAACAACTAGAGTCCAGAAAACTGCTTCATTTGTTCAGGGTTTTTCATGGGATCTTTTTGGCTAACAACTCTATTAGATTTAGCCCAATCTGGGTACAAGAAGTTTCATTTAGTAACCAAAGATGGCCATTAGGTCTCTAATTCCTATATTATTTTGTAATATCATTTTAATCACTTTCACATATGTATATATTTTAGGAAGCTTCTACTGTACTAGGTTTCCAAACTATCTACTCAAATATTCCTTAATTTTAGCTTTTTCTTCAAGTATTCTGCCTTTCCCTTTTCCTTCCTATTCCAGAATTCCCATCTATACCTATATAATGTGTTTTCATTTTAACTTCTAGTAATTTTACCTAATTTGCATCTGCTACTAAATCCATATTTCCTCTTGCTAAAACCATAAGGAACCATAATAAATAATAATATCATCAACTTTTATTTTGAGTACTGATTTAGAAACATAGATTAGGGCTAAGTATAAATTTTTATACCCAATTCCTAATGTATATTTCCAAAAGAAATAGCCTACTCATATATGAAGTTTTGTAAACTGAACATTTTATTTCTGTATTTGTGTGTATAATAGGCAAACTATAAGATACAAAACCTAATTTGATACTTATTTTAAGTTAGTTATATATTTAAAATAAGTAATATAATTTTCCTAATAAATAAGTATACTTTAATGTTTTATAACCTAAAATGTTATTGGAACAATTATTGTACTGTAATATAATAAATTGTGCAGTATTGAAAAAAGGCATTTATTTCTTTGTTTCTATTTTGTCTAAGAAAGGTCTCATCTAACCTTTACAGGTTAGATATGCAACCTTGCTATTTAAGCAACTGTGACCTTGAATTTTTCTACTTCTGCCTCCACCTTCTAAGGAAGCAGCTATACTATGTTTGTTCTTTCTGCCATACACAAAGCTACTCTGCCTCATTTTCTTTGAAATTCCTCCAAAGCCATGAGTCAAAAATCAGCTTTAATGCCCCATTAGTTTATTTACTCTGTTACAATGGTACAAAGGTCACAAAAACAGAAAATTGATACCAAATAAATGAAAGAGTTGTTGTGATAAAACTAACTTCGATCTTTCAGTCTGGTTTCTAGAAGGAATTCGGAAAAGTTTAAAACTTCAGAACTGATAGTAAAAAAGAGAGTAAGAAAATATGGTAAATGAGCAATTTTGACATAAAACTTCTTTTAAAGGTGTGTTTATACTAAGTATATATAAATCTAGTATGATTAGTATAATATTTACACCATTAAAAGAAACAACAACCTGTTTAGTGAGATAATAGGAAAATGCCTTGATAGTAAGACATCAATCAAAAAGCCTCCAAGCTCTAAAAAGAGAAACATTGATGGCTATTTTTTGTTGTCAACTTAGTGAGACAATAGGAAAAAAAGCCTCTAGAGTAAGGCATCAATCAAAGAAGCCTCCAATGTCTAAAAAGGGAAACATTGATGGCTATTTTTTGTTGTCAACTTGGCTACATCTGGAATTAGCTAAAATCTCAAAATAGAGGGTGTACTCATGAAGAATTTTTGCTTACTTTGATGTAGGATCATACATCTCTAATCTGGACCTTTGATGCGGGAAGATACACCTTTAATCCAGATTTTTTGAGCCATAGAAAATACAGAGCTAATCTGGGTCATGTATTCTTATGAAAAGTTATATAAAAACATGGGAGAAGAAAGTTTTTGCTCTATATTACTCACTCTTACCTTGCTGCAAAGTTCTTCCCTTCATTGGCATTAGCACTTATTTCTTCATGATTCCAATATATACTGAAGACCAACTGAAGCATCCAGCCATATGGACTGAGCAACTATTGGATTCTTGTATTTTCCATTCATAGCCAGCCATTGTGGGCAGAGCAAGATCACAGAATCTACACAATCCCAACTAACACATAAGCTTATTAAAGGTAGGACATTTCAGCGTAATTTGCTGGTACAGGAATACCTGAGAAACTACTTCCCTAAGCTCTGTACCACAGAGAATCCGTGGGAACTTCAACTATGGTTTGAGGATCCTTAGTGGAATTGTAAGTTGGCAATAGAACTTGGAATCAGATTACTTGTCTTACTGTAGGCACAGTTTTCTCATCCCAGTAGCTGTTTACCAAATAACTACAACAGAGTCTTATTATTAATTACAGATGTTCACTGATAGCTCAAACTTGTTACTAACTCTTAAAACTTAAATTAACTCATTCCTGTTAATCTATGTATTGCCTTATGGCTTGTGGCTTTACCTGTCCTCTAGCATATCATGTTCCTTTTGTGCCTCCTGGTGACTCCTTCTTCCTTCCAGCATTCTCAGTTTGATTGTCCCAAACTGAGTTCTTTATTAGCTAATGAGAGTAATATAGACTCAGAGTGTACGAAAGGACTATTCCAAAGCAGATTGCAATGAAGGATGTTGAAAAAGCTTCAATGACACTTTGAACATCTTCCAGTGTTCTTACTTTTCAGCATGAGAATATGAATTCAATTGTCTGTTAAATAAGATGATATTATTGGACATTTTAAAATTGAAGTGTGAAACATTGTGACTATCACAATTGGAGTGAGATGGGGAGATTTCTAAAAGAGCCAACTGGAATTTGAAAAACTGCATTTGAGAGTCAAGTAGAAACCTGGTGCAATGGAAACTCCCAAGACTTTACAAGGATGATTCAAGCTAAGACTCATAGCAATTATGATTATGTAGACCGAATTGGCCATCTCCAGTGGAGAGATTGGTACATAAACCCAGCCATTAACCTTTTACCTACAATCTTACTTGTCTATAGAATGTGCTGGGGTAAGGATGGCACAGAGATTATGTGAGTGACCAACCTATGATTCATACAACCTTAGCCCATGCCATGAGAGTGAGCCCACTCTTGACACTGCTTGGAACTCCAGGACCCAGAAGTTGGATGGCTCAGACACCAAGGATAGAACCAAACATCACTGGAGAAAAAAAAATGTCAATGTAGTAATGCCTAATGATATTCTGCTATATTCAGATTATTGGCTCAGATATACCTATCCCAATAGTCATCAGAAAACGTTTCCAGCAACTGGGGAAAACACATGCAGGGACCAACAATCAAGCATTAGACCATGCTTAGGGCATTCTGCTGAAGAAAGAGTGAACTGTTTCGAGCAGCCATGGGGGTCAAGGACACCACAAGAAAACCAGCAGAATCAAGTAACCCAGAATCATAAAAGTTCACAGAGACTAAACTAACAACCAGAGAGCCTGCATGGGACTGACCTAGACTCTGCATATAAGTGACAGCTGTATTGCCTGGCCCTCTTGTGGGACTCCTCACAGTGGGAACACGTTCTGTCTCTGACTCATTTACTGTTTTGTAGGACTCTATTCATCATACTGGGTTGCCCTGGCCAGTCTTACCACAAGGCAAGGTGCTGAGTCTTACTACAACTTAATATGACATGTTCTGTCAATATCCATGGGAGACTAGATGTTTTCTGAATAGAAACAGAGGAGGAGTGGCTGAGCAGAGGATATGGAAGGTGAGGTGGTGTTGCAAAGGACTGGGAAAAGAGGAGAGAGGAATCTGCAGTATGGATATTAGATAAATGTCAAAATATTAAAAATAATTTATTAGAACTAATCAGAAATTGTAAATGCTTCCAGTTACAAAAGGAAAAGAAATAAAAAATGCTCAAAACAAAAATTAAAATGCTGCCGAACATATCTATAGTGATCAATGATAAACTAAAGATGAATTAAATCTAAAATTGAATAACTTATTTGTAATCCCTTCTGATCATTTTCATTTTAAAACTCTGCCATCCAATGAGATGGTTTTAGGAAGTGGAATGCTTGTGAGTTAATTAGATTGTGATACAGTGAAGAGAAGGAAGAATTGCATGATGGAATTAATTGCCTTAGGAAAGGAGGACATTCAAAATCCATTTTTTAATGCATGTGAGAAGAAAATGAAAAATGCCCATCTGTGATACAAATAGGCACATCTGACAGCTTGGCTTGTTCCCTTTAGGCACTGAATTCCCAGCTTCCAGAACTATGGGAATCAATATTTGTTGATTAACTCATCTAGTATTTTGTTTTTTTTTCCAGTCCAGGGAGATTAAGGAAAAAGCTACTAGAATGCCTCAACTATAGAGCCTCAATGTCAGACGTATTAATGGACATTCTCTGGGCTTATGGGAAATATCATTAGATAAAGCTAATATGAGATATACTAAGTGATTTAAGACAGTGTTGATGGGAAAATTGTGATGTTTTGTTCTTGTTTGAGAACAGAATACAGGTTTTATTAACTAGAAGAATTATCATATTTATTTAACACCTAAGAATCTAGAGGAAGCACAAGCAGACTGTATAACAAATAGTTTTATATGAGGTACAGAATGTAGGATGGAGACAAATAGTACATTACTAGACATCTATGAATTTAAATGAAACACACCTGATCTCTGGCTGCCAAACAAGGTAAGGATTATTAAAAGACAAGAGAGGGCTACATTGAATAACATAAAGAGATGGGACACATGACATCTAGAAATTAGTGAAAATCCACTTTATAAATGAAGGAAACAATAGACTCCAACTTACAGTTCCAAATGCCTTAGTTGAATGAAAGTTGCCCTCTACCCCATTGTGATACCAAGTTGCAAAAACAGGATGTTCCTGGGTTTGGTGAAGCAAACATTTAGAAGGAGCTTTCCACAAGCTATATAGTACATTCCTCCTAGTCAGGGGGAAGGACTAGTTTGTACTATTGCTGAGCAGGGCAATCTTAGTTACTTTTCTATTGCAGTTCTCAGACTCCATGACCAAGAGAAATTGTAGAAGAAAGAGACTATTGAACACTTACAGCTTCAGAAAGCGTGCCCATGACCATCATGGCAGGGAGCCTGGTAACATCAGGACAGACATGGTGCTGCAGCAACAGCCAAGAGCTCACACCATTATCTGAAATTAATAAGATATAGCGCTAACTAAGAATGGTGTGGATTTTTTTAAAACATGAAAGCCTTTCTTTCTCTAAAGACACACCTTCTGCAAAGGCTCCACATCCTAATCCTTCCCAAACAGTTCTATCAACTGGAGGCCAGGAATTCAAATGCATGTACTGTGGAGGTTAATCTTCTTAAAACCACCAAAACAGCCATGTCAGTAGATCACTCACATAACTATGGTGTCTTCAAATTCTGTGAACCAATACCCCTATATTATTAACTATTCAAGAAAGATCCAGACATGTCCATTAAAAGCAGTAAGCAGGTACTCATGCAGACTCACAGACAAATCCATTCATATAATAAGTGTAGGGCACAGTGTTCACGGGAAAGCAAGCATTGTCCTGGCGCAGAGACTGCTCAGCAGCCATGCAAATGATTTCTCTAAGCGACTCTGTATGAAGATGCAATTATTCAGTATACCGAATAAAGTGCTTAGCTGTACATGGGAGGAAGTAGTCAAGGTGATTAGACTTCTACTTAGGATCAGGGTTATCCTTCAGATACTAGATTCTTCTACAACAACATAACACATAACAGATTATGTACTTGTCTAAGTTATTTTGAATTACAAAGAGACTTTTCCCAAAGGGATTCTAATCTGTAGAATTAGTTACAAGGCACAATTTAGGGAATTATGAAAAATGTATTCTTTTCAGCAATTAAGAACTATTGAGTGAACTGGTGACATATTTTTAAACTATTAATTTTTTGTATTCTTTATTCACAATTTGTATTTTAATTGCTTTGTTTCAGTTTTATCATGCTAAAATAGGTGTTTACGATTTTTTTCTTTTTTGAAATTATACAATAGTGTATTTTTTCTGTTCATTCTCATTCCTAGGTCATAAAATTTTCTTTTCATTTCTTATTTAATCCCAGATTTGTGTTTTATATTTTCTCATGCTTTATTAATACCGTGAGCATTAAATATATTTTAATAGCATTTTTCTGACAGTATTCTAGATCTTTTGTTTTCAACCCTGATTACAGATGTTAGTATATTTCAATAGTGTACTTATTATCAAAATATTTTATGTTCTACTAATTCCTGTTTCAACATTAATTAGTAGTAAGAGTTATAAATTCAAGCAAACAGTAAATAAGAGCAAACACAAATCTAACCAAACAATAATGAGAAGTTAAAAATAAAATCTAAATCACACATTTATCTTACATATTCATAAAGTGTAATAAACTAAAATTAGAGGTGAAACAAACAAGCCACTACAAAGTTGAAAAAACTCACATGTCCTCAAACACTGAAATGCCTGAGAATTGATTTAGAATCCTATTTCAGAGGTGGGTGAGTGGGGAGATAAGGAGTATTTTGAAGAATTTGAGGAAGGGAAAACCATGACCAAAATATACTGCAAGAAATAAATATTTTCAATTAGAAGAATTTGAGTAAATGCACAGGATATTAAATCAGATGAACAAGTACCAGAAATTAACTGAGGGCATAATTACAAAGTTAATAGTAGAGAAATGAACATCATATATATGGGGAACACATTGAAAATATGGAGGAAATAATTCATCAAGGAAATTTAAGTTATGACATGGAACCAAACAGGAATGTTAGGCATGAACAAATCAATTAATTAAAATAAATTTAAAAATAATTCAAAGAGTCACAAAACAGAGAAAACCTAGTATGGGCAGAAACATGATCAAGAAAAGTTACATTCAAGATGTGTACATCAAAGATCACAGAGTGAACTGAAGCATGACTTTGCCAAAAGTCCTTGCATATGACGAAAACATGAAAGTTAAGAATCCATGAGATTAAAGAAGAACCTTATTTAAAAATTAAAGACAGAAATGCCTATTAAATGAAATTATACTCAATAATGTCAAAATGTAAAAAAAAAAAGCAATGTGCATCCAAGCACAGAGATCATGCATATCATTAAATAGGTATAAATGAGGATGAACATATCTGATATATGATAGAAGTTATGAAATCTACAAGATGGAAAGAAAATTCTGTAGTAGAAAACTTCTAGCTCCTAAGGGTAAACACGTCACAATCTCAAAATCTACCACTAGAAACTATACAGTTCAAGAAAGCATGGAATAATACACCTCAATCCATGGAAGCAAATTATGGGAAACCAGGCTGACCACACAAAATCAAGCTATTATTTATTTATTTATTTATTTATTTATTAAAGATTTCTGCCTCCTCTCCACCACCGCCTCCCATTTCCCTCCCCCTCCCCCAATCAACCCCTCCTCCCTCATCAGCCCAAAGAGCAGTCAGGGTTCCCTGCCCTGTGGGAAGTCCAACCACCTCCTTCCAGGTCTAGTAAGGTGAGCATCCAAACAGCCTAAGCTCCCTCAAAGCCAGTATGTGCAGTAGGATCAAAACCCAGTACCATTGTTCTTGACTTCTCAGTAGTCCTCATTGTCCTCTATGTTCAGCGAGTTCGGTTTTATCCCATGCTTTTTCAGACCTAGTCCAGCTGGCCTTGGTGAGTTCCCGATAGAACATCCCCATTGTGTCAGTGTGTGGGTGTACCCCTCGCGGTCCTGAGTTCCTTGCTCGTGCTCTCTCTCCTTCTGCTACTGATTTGGACCTTGGGATTTCAGTCTGGTGCTCCAATGTGGGTCTCTGTCTCTGTCTCCTTTCATCACCTGATGAAGGTTAATATCCAGGAGGATGACTATATGTTTTTCTTAGGGTTCACCTTCTTCTTTAGCTTCTCTAGGATCACGAATTATAGGCTCAATGTTCTCTGTGAAACTAGACTGTAAAATGCTAATCAACCCAATTATAAAATGGGGCACTGAGCTGAAGAGAGAATTCTCAACAGAAGAAGTTCAAATGGCCAAAAGACACTTAAGGTCATGCTCAACTTCCTTAGCAATCAGGGAAATGCAAATCAAGACAACTTTAAGATACCATCTTACATTTTTCAGAATGACGGGGGATGGGGAGAGAAAAGTGAGAAGGGGAGGATGAGGGAAACTTGGGGAAACAGGATGATTGGGATAAAGGAAGGTTGGACAGGGGAGCACGGAAGCATAAAGCATAATTCTTAGTTAAGGGAGTCACCTTAGGATTGGCAAGAGACTTGAACCTAGAGTGGCTCCCAGGAGCCCAAGGCGAGGTCCCCAGTTAGTTCCTTGGGCAGCTGAGGATAGGGAACCTGAAATGACTCTATCCTATAGCAATGCTGACGAATATCTTGCATATCACCCTAGAACCTTCATCTGGTGATGGATGGAGATAGTCACAGAGACCCACACTGGAGCACCGGACTGAGCTCCCAAGTTCACAATGAGGAGCGGAAGGAGGGGGAACATGAGCAAGGAAGTCAGGACCACGAGGGGTGCACCCAACCACTGAGACAGTGTGGCTGATCTATTGGGAGCTCACAAAGGCCAGCTGGACTGTGACGGAAGAAGCATGGGATAAAACAGGACTCTCTGAACATGACGAACAAGGGGGGGGGGGCTGATGAGAAGCCAAGGACAATGACCCTCGGTTTTGATCCTATTTCAAGTTCGGGCTTTATGGGAGCCTAGCCAGTTTGGATGCTCACCTTCCTAGACATGGACGGAGCGGGGGAGGACCTTGGACTTTCCACAGGGCAGGGAGCCCTGACTGCTCTTTGGTCTGGAGAGGGAGGGGGGAGAGGAGTGGGGGGAGGGAGAAAGGGGTGGGAGGAGGGGGAGGGAAAGGGGAGGCGCGGAGGAGGCGGAAACTTTTTTCTTTTATTTTCTCAATAAAAAAAAACTGGAAAAAAAAGAGAAAAAGAAAAAAAAAACACCAATGATAGCCGTTGCTGGAGAGGTTGTAGAGGAAGGGGTACACTCATCTATTGCTGGTGGGAATGCAAACTTGTGCAACCACTTTGGAAAGCAGTGTGGCAGTTTCTCAGGAAATTCGAGATCAACCTACCTCTGGACCCAGCAATACCACTCTTGGGAATATACCCAAGAGATGCCCTATCATGCAACAAAAGTATATGCTCAACTATGCTCATAGCAGCATTGTTTGTAATAGCCAGAACCTGGAAACAACCTAGATGCCCTTCAATGGAAGAATGGATGAAGAAAGTTTGGAATATATACATATTAGAGTACTACTCAGCCGTAAAAAACCATGACTTCTTGAATTTTGCATGCAAATGGACGGAAATAGAAAACACTATCCTGAGTGAGGTAAGCCAGACCCAAAAAGAGGAACATGGGATGTACTCACTCATAATTGGTTTCTAGCCATAATGAAGCTATTTTTAATTGATGTACAAATAATAAAATAAAGATAATTAGAAACTAAAACAATTTCTGACTACCAAACTATTAGGAAGAAGAGGAGTCAAAATAGGCCCATACATAAGAGCACAGGGGAAAAAATAGTTGGACAGTACTAACAAGTATTCCACAGTGCCTGACAAAGTAAATTGAAGAATTAAGAAAATAACACATAATAATTCAACAAGCCATGAAACAAGAAATCAGCTGCATGAGAAAACTGAGAAACTATAGAAGCACTAGAAAACCAACAATTGAGAATCAGATGATAGTAAGTCATTGAAAAACTCCTGTAGGGAACGGAGAACTTTCTGTATTAGAAGAAAAGTGATAGAACGGCATAACAGAAATTTCAGTATTTTGTAGAGGGTCTTCAATTTTGTATGTTCACAGCTATGACAGCATTCAAACAAAAAATGAGAGTTATCACATGAATATGTGCACTTTATAATGCATCTGAAGAGCAATGAGAACAACTCAAAATGCACATCAACAGATGACAGAAACAATAAAGATTAGAGATAACGTTCATCACATGGGGAATATATAATAATATGGAATGAAGGATAGACAGGGATACATTTTAACAAAAATAACATGGTTTACAAATCTTCTAGACAAACTAGAGAAAAGAGAGAGAAAAGGGTAATAAACAAAATCTTAAATAATATTAAAATTATAAAAGGGAATTTTACATCAAATTCCAATAAAATCCAGGAAATTGTTAGTGGTTAGTTTGAAATTTTATATTTCAAAAATGTAGAAAAAATTTAGATATAGTAATTAAAATAATAGATACATAAAATTTGCTAAAACTAAATTAAAAAAATATGGACATGTTAAGTAGATCCATAGCACAAAATAAGATTGTGGTCATGTATAGACTCCGAACAGAAAAAGCCAAGGGCTAAATCGTCTCATTCCTAAGCTATACAAAGCCTTAGAAGAATAACCCAATTTCTTCTTATTTTATCAGGAATGAATAAACAATAAATAGCACTAATCTTGTACTAGAAATCAAGTATTGTCTTTATAATAATACTAGGCAACTGCACCAAAATAAAATTCTTTACCCATTTGCATGATGAGCAGCGACACAGAAATTCTAAGCAAAATATTTCCAAACCCTTGGTTATTTAGCCATAATTCCTGAACATCCCGGTAGTGTCAGGCATTAGGTCCTTCTCCCAGATTGAGCCTCAGGTTGGATCAGTCATTGTTTATACCCACTCACCAGCTCTGATACCTAGAACAAAAGCAAACATGACAGGATTAAAAAAAAAGAAAAGAAAAAAGTAAAGCACAAATGAGATGATTGCTGTTAATGTTCTTCTATACTTAGAGATCCGGGACTTGCCTAGTCCAATAACCATCTCAGAAGAATCCTCTGCCAGCTGATGCTGGGAGCAGAGACCCACAGCCAAACATTAGGGAGAGCTCAGGAAACCCACAGAAAGGGGCGGGGCGAATGAGGATTATAGGCTCTAGACAGGTCAAAGACACCAGGAGAAGACAGCCCACAGAATCAACTAAGCAGGGCTCATAGGAGTGCAATCATGGAGTCTGAAATGCTTGGACCTTCTCTAGTTCACCTGCATATATGTTGTAGTTGTTTAGCTTGGGGTTTTAGTGGTGGTGGGGTGTCTCAGACTTTTTCATCTGCTCTTAGAATCCTTTTCTTTTTACTGGATTACCTCATCCAGCTTTAATATGAGGCTTTGTGCCTAGCCTTACTGTAACTTGCATGCCATATTCAGGTTTTATTTTTAATCAATTGGTACAAGTATAACAAATAACTGATCACTGATAGATACATCTATGACACAATCTCTACAACAAAGCCTTGGGGAGCAACACAGAAGAGGTTTAGGAAAGATCCAGAGAACCAGAAACATACAAGGTTATGTCTTCTGTATATTATAGAGAAACTGTACCCATAAAATCTCATTAATATGACTGCTTAAAAAAATACCTGCAGCACAAGTTGACAGGGCAGTGTGGTTGCAGACATATCACAAGGTCCCACTCCTAGATGAATAGCTCTAAGTAATTAATGGCTACCGAAAAGGGGAGAATCTGTCTTTTCCAAGGACAGTCTCTCTGATAGATCATCTAGTCCTGACTAACACAGACACATCTGAGCAACATTAAATGAACTCAGAAGGCTGGATTTTTAAATACATGTGTATGTAACAGTAATTAAAGTAGAAGCTGTCATGATTGAAACGGAAAGATACAACCAGGAGGAAATGGAGAGGTAAAAAATATATGAGTACAGTAGGCACGTATGTATAGAATATACAGGCATATGCATAGTATTTTGTTCCAGTATCCTAGCAAACCAAGACAAACATGCTCTGCTTCAAATAACCAGGTGATAATTATAGGCAGCAAGAAAATTTGTTCAGTAATGAGGAAATATTAAAATAAACTGAAGTAGAATAAAGGAGTTTCATACAAGTATTTTACTCTAACTTTTAACTGAATAGTGCCTATCGTTGGAAAAATAAAGCTGCATAGTCATAGCTTTTAAATTTAAAAAGCCCATTTCAAAAATCAAAAAGCTAGTGTTGAAAGTGATTTTGTCTGAGGATGAGCCAGGAAAAGAAAGGTGGATTTATGTTTTCACTTCAGGGTTTAGTGTTTTATTGGATCATAGATAGCTACATGTCACCTTTATTCCAAACATGGGAAAAGGCAGAATTCAGAATTAACAACTTTATTGTAAAATGAGTGAGTATTAAAAGTCCTTGAAAGAAGAAAACTTGTTTTCTTCAGCCTCTTCTGCATCTCCCACTCTGCAATACAAAGCCGCAATTACTGTGAATTGTTAGCCTATCATAGGTTCACTTGTGAGTTATGTTCACAGAGAGACAGATGCTGCAGCAGTGCTCCAAAAGAGTTGTGGTCCTTGTGGTTTTTGGCACAAATGCTTAGGCACAGAAAAAAAGAATGATCAATTTGTAGCTTAACTCATTAAATTAATAATGAAGGCCAGGGACATAGGGACCATAGATTCTGTCATTTCCCCTTTATAAATAAGAAAAACAAAAAGAATGCTTGTGACTTTAGGAAGAGCAAAGAAAAAAAATTAAAACCTAGACTTGCCTTGAGAACGCTAGCATATGATGCATACGAGGCCTTACCAATTCTTTAATTCTATTTCTTCTTAATTGACTTTAATTGCCATTACTTGTCAACAAGGACAAGCAGACCTTACATTTTAAATGAAATGATGCAAACTCTATTAAATAGTACCTGGAAGATTTCAAACCAATTCATTTGTATGTAGCAATAGCTTGTATGTAGTGGTCTTTTTTTTTTCTATAGTAAAAAGAATGAATGCATTTTTCACATTCTCAGAACAGGTAGCTATAGATAAGTTGCAGTTTATTAAATAGTTACATTTCCTTTTGAAATTTCTCTGGAAGTTGATGCAAAAAAATGAAGAAAAGAAGTGATTATTGTATCTATTTATATTTTCACCTAATATCCATGTAAAGGATTACAATAAAAGTGTATTCAAACCTTTTATCTTTAGGTAAAATTACTCATAATCAGCTGTTGAAAGAAATACTGGGCTGTTACTACAATATGCAAATTATGAGAATTCATTTAAAGGGTGAATATTAAGTATTTCCTCTCCATTAGACATCTAACAGGTATATACTCTTGATTATGATCATAGCAATTTTTTGATTACAGCCATCGAAGCTAAGGTTTAGAAAGCATGATGCTCAAAAGTGATTCATGAAGGACTAAAGAATTCTTTAATCACTAATTATTTGTTGACTTGTTTAAAACGTCATTTAAGATAATCATCAATCTGAATACAGGGCAATGCCAGTTCGGACACTCTCTCCACTATTACCTAGGATCTTCCCTGGGGCCAATCTTGTGGATTACTGAGAATTTCTCTAGAGCCAGGCATCTTGCCAACCCCATAATGGCTCCCCCATCTAGGCATCTCTCTCCTTGCTCTAATATCTGTTCCCCCTCCATCTCGACCATACCATTCCCTCAAGTTCTCCTCAACCCTCTCCTTCACCCTTCCTCTTCCTTCACTCCCCTTACTTCTACTCCCTGAACTCCAATGTTCCCAATCATGTCAGGCAACACTGTTTCCATCCCCCAGGTGGGTCCATATATGTTTTTCGTTGGGTTCATGCTTAGCTTCTCTAGATCATGGACTATAGGCTCAATGTCCTTTGTTTATAACTAGTATCCAGTTATGAGTGAGTACATATCATATTCATCTTTTTGGGTCTGGGTTACCTCATTCAGGATAGTGTTTTCTAATTACATCCATTTGCATGCAAAATTCAAGATGTCATTGATTTTCACCACTGAGTAATACTCTAATGTGTAGATGTGCCACACTTTCTTTATCCATTCTTCAGTTGAGGATCATCTAGGTCGTTTCTAGGTTCTGGCTATTACACATAATGCTGCTATGAACACAGTTGATCAAATGCTTTTGTAGTATGATTGGGCATCTTTTGGGTATTTCCCAAGAGTAGTATTGCTGGATCCTGAGGTAGGTTGATTCCCAATTTTCTAAAACAGCCATACTGATTTCCAAAGTCATTGTGCAAGTTTGCATTCCCACCAGCAATGGATGAATATTGTCCTTACTCCATATCCACTCCAGAATAAGCTATCATTAGTGTTTTTGGTCTTAACATTTCTGACAGGTGTAAGATGGTATCTCAGGGTTGTTTTGATTTGCATTTCCCTGATAGTTAAGGGAAGTTGAACATTTCCTTAAGTATCTTTTGGCCATTTGAAATTCTTCTGTTGAGAATTCTCTTTTCAGTTCAGTACCCCAATTTTTAATTGAGTTATTCAGAATTTTACTGTCCAATTTTTTGAGTTCAGTCCTTTGTCTGATGAGGGGTTGATGAAGATTTTTTCCCATTGAGTAGGCCTCCTTTTTGTCTTTTGACTGTGCCCTTTGCTTTACAGAAGCTTTGCAGTTTCAGGAGGTCCCATATCACCATAGAGCCTTCATCCAGCAACAAAGTGTAAACAGAGGCAGAGTCCCACATCAGAGCACTGGACTGAGCTCCCAAGATCCAGTTGAAGGGTAGAAGGAACGAGAATATAAGCAAAGAGTTTAGACCATGAGGAATTTATCCACTGAAGCAATTTACCTGAGCTAATGGGAGCTTACCAATTCCAGCAGGACTGGGAGGAAGAAGCAGAGGACCTAGTTAGTCCCTCTGAATGTGGTTGACTGTTGTATGGCTGGGGCAGACTAAGGAGCCACTGGCAATGGCACTGGGATTTGTCTCTACTGCATGTACTGGCTTTTTGGGATCCTGTTCTCTTTGGATATATATCTGGTTCAGCCTAGATGTAGTAGGGAGGTCCTTGGACTTTCTACAGGTTATGGTGCCTTGCCCTCTCTTAGGATTGGAGGGGGTGGGGTAGGAGGGTGTGTGTAGGGAATGGGAAGAGGGGAGAACATGGGAATTTGGATTGGATTTTTTTAAAAAAACATATCTAAATAGAAAAATCAGTAAACAAAAAAGGTCATTTAAGAATTTGTTAGTAACTGTCATTACATACAACTGAAGCCAGAATGAATTTGTTTCTAAAATGTTTTTCCATTTTGACAGAATTCTAAATGCAGAATCAAATGGGTGACATCCACTGGAAGGAAGCTAATGCAAGTTTAACTAAATTAGCCTCATCAGAGATTAGCCTCATCTGAGGTTGAGATTTTAGAGGGTTTGCCTTTTAATGAATATTTGCATTTATTTGTAACATTAATATGCTGCTGGTAGTCACAGTTAAATCCTATCTGAAACAGAAAGACAACTATTTTTCAAATATAAGTTAAAAATTCTATATTCAAATAGCTACAATATTTTTTCAATAAAAGTTATCTCATTTTGTTATTTTATTCTTATCATTTCTGTCATGAGAAAGTTATTATAATTAACAAGAAGTTGTTTTCATGAAGACTATCATCAAAGCCTAAAGGTTAATATATGGAATATCATACTTGTTTGACTTTAGTAGTGAAATATTAGGCATTAAAATTAATTCTTTCTTTGGGTGAACTGGAGGCAGATGCAGTAGAGAACAGGAAGGATGAGGTTGGGGAGATGCAAGGAGAAAACAATGGGAAAATGACTGGAATTAGGGGCATTTTGGGGATGCGGTAAATACCTAGTGCAATGGATACTCCGTGAAATCCATAAAAATAAACCTGGCAAAGACTCCTAGTAAAGGGGGACCTGGACCCTGAAGCAGCCATCTTCTAAAACCAGGCAAGGCTGGGACACCAACTCAGAAACAAAGCCTTCGACTACAGTTCGTCTTGCCTGCAGAGTGTCCCGGAACCAGAGCCTAGCAGAATCATCATCAAAGAGACCAGAGAAATTTCACCCAGCAACTGATGAGAGCATATGCAGAGTCTCGCAGCCAAATATTATATTGTACCATTTTATTATTTAACTAGATTAAAACACATTATTATTTTCATTAAAATTTTTACAACAAAACTGTTTCATTCTTCTCTTTCATCTACAAGAACTGTATGTTAATACATCCTTGAGATAATTTAGGATAGATACTTATTATTCCACTGATAAAGGAGTCATTTAAATGTTAAAATGTAAGTCATATAATGTTTTATGAAATATGAATCAATGATATGGAATTTTAGGATAAGAAAGGAGAGCATTTAAAAGCAAATTACTTGTATTCAATTTACCATAAGCAGCCTATACAATGTAGTTCTTGCTATGAGCTGAACAAAAGGGCTCCAAAAATTGCTCCCAGGAAAGGACACCATGTAGGTCCCATGACTGCTATTAAAGATGAGTTTCCAGCTAAGGTCAGGATGAGTAATAAGCAATTATACCACTCAGGGTTGAGTTAAAAAGCACTTAATGTTTATATGACCTTCTATGAGTAGTTTGGTATATTTATAAATATTTGCCATTTGTTTGCCTCTTTGTCATTGACTAAGGATTGACCTGTGTTACTTGTCACTGACACCTAACACCAAAATGAATTGAAATTCTGTCTTTAGAAATAGGTTTCCTTGATACGGTGACATTTATAAATGGATCTTTAAAGACAGTACATTTTCTATATACTTTGTTTCAATTTCCTGTCATTCTTAAGTGGAGATTTTTACAATACTAAATTTATCACATCTTTCCAAGATCATTCCTCTAACTTTAAGTTTCTAGTGTCCACTTCATCTCTACAGGAATCTATATTTATTTCCCCTTCACCTTAACTATGTATAACTTTCTTATGTATAAACTATACATAAGAAAATCCTTTAAGGGCAGGATACAGCATTCTTAACAAAAGAGAAAGAAAAAGAAAAACATAATGGAAGTATAATGATTTAGTGTTTTATCACTCAAGGGAATTGAAAGTCATGATGCCTCTTAAGGTGAATGATTTTCCAAAAAATGTCAATTTCAGTTTGTTTTACTAAACAGAGATTTAAAGAGAGGACCGTTCAATTGGCATACCATGATGTGAATCACTGCTTTCCTAAAGTTCCTGTTTTCATTCACTTTGTTTGAGTGGCTTTAGCCCATCTTGTTTTGTGTTTTGCTTTCATTAAAAAGAAATCTCACAATTCTAATCTTTGCTGTGTGAATTAGTTGTCTTACTGCTCTTATTTTAGCACTTTCTGCTTTTTCTTATCAATTTTGTAATTTTTCATAATATGTTGTTTTTAGTGATGATATACAACTAAGGTTCATCTTTAAATATTCTGTATGTTGCAGGATATTTTCTTTTCTTCCCATGTAACAAGCATGTGGTTGTCTGCTTAAGAAGTAAACTAATAAATTAAAATACATTTTAAAACATAAAGTTAAAACATAAAGTTATACTGGTGATTGCTTTATTTTCAGAAGTATAATGTGAAATAAATTTGTGTTGTTAGCTATATACACAACAATGAAACTAGCAGGAAATGACACCAAAATAACTAAACCAATTCAAGAGCACACTTCATTCGATGTTTTAATTATGCATTTTAGACCATTCTTCAGTTATTACTTTCCTCTTAATATGTATAGTACAGCACTGTTGCACAGAAAGATAACATCTGAAAGTTACATGTCCATTGGGCACAACTATCAGCATTTTTCCTCTGTTTGGGTCATGAACCCAATTAATCCTCATTTCGGAACAGATAACAAAAAGACCAGTGATCATGCACACTAAATGCTATCTGACTCTCATCTGACACTCATTGCTGATTGAACTTGGTGCATCTTGAAGCCTAAGAAATGAGCCTTAGCAGGCATATAGATCTCCCCGTATGTCTTTCAAAGCTACTGCAAATGCTTTTTAAAACTCAGCAAAAATGAAATGGCAAAGTGGTATGTGAGATTATATTTTACTAAATGATGGTAAATGTGAGGATTAAATGTATCTCATGCTTTTTAAAAGAATGTATTTTATTTTTACTTTATTAAAGAAAATGTATCAATTTTAGAGAGTAATTTAATTATTTTATTTAAATATATATATTTATTTATTTATTCTTGATTTACGGTTTTTTAAAAAGTAGGAATCTTAGTGGTATTTCTAATCCTTACCTTTCTCAAGGTTATTACAACAGTTAAACTTCTGTGTCTCTTATGGTATTGTGTACAAATATTCATTTTTTACTAAATACAGTAGCTCACATATTAAACATTTTGTTTACTACTTCAATGTTCAATAATATAACTAAATATTAATAATAATAATAATCCTATGAATGCCTATAATCTCAACACTGAGTATGATTAATTCAAAAGGAATTTTATGTGTCTTGGGTCAGCCTGGGCTTCATAGTTACTTCTAGTCTTGCTTGGACTATAGCATAAGATCTTGTTTGAAGAAGCCAATGGGGAAAAAATACAAACATGATTAATATATAAGGACAGAGAAAATGAGACAAAATGTGACAGAGGCCAAATAGCACAGAAAGAAAGCCACTGATATGTCAAGTAGCAATTAAAATTTTCCTCTGGATCCTTATCAAGAGTCTGCAAAATTGTATTTCCTCTGTGGGAGGTGCAGAGAGAGTCTTGTTTGATTTATGTTTTGGGTCAGAATTTTAACATTTTAAATAATATGATTATAATATATAGGATCACTTGCCCCAGATTAATGCATGATTAATGGGTGCTAAACAGTGAAAAACCAAATTAATGGGGCATGCATTTCAGAATGGCCCTTTTCTAACTGAGACTAATTATAATAAATCATTATTTAAATGTTTGAATATATTTTAGAATCTCTGCTCAAAGTATTTGCCACATGATGGCCATAAGACTTTGGTTTGTTTTAAAATTCTCAAGAAACCAATTGCTGGGAAAATGGCAACAGCATCTTCAAGGTGTGACTTATTTTTCAGTTCCGTCATTAATATTGTTGACTATGGATGACACTGGACAGGGATTTTATTTCTTTTCATATTAATCAAGGAATAGATGTTCAGGTAATGTTTTACTAATAACCTTGATTTTATTTTTTCATAAACCTTAAGTCATTACAGAAAGCTAGTGATGGTTTGGCAGCATTAAATATGCAAAATATTATAAAGTGTCACTAGAACACTATGGTCCTCAGAATCTTCATTTCCTAGTTGTTCCCAAGGTATACAACATCAGTGAATTATTATGCTCTTCTGGTATAAATATCTCACAGTATACTATGTTTGTTATAGGAAACAGGTGTGTATACATAAAAGTTGAATCATGTTTTGGTTAAGGAAACAGTCTCATTAAGAAAGAAAAATATTTCAGATAAAACTTTCAATGATGATTTGAAGATATACAGAAAGTATCCCACCAACAAATGTCCGGTGAAGAAATGACTCATAAAGTTAACTGTACATTGGAATGAAGTGAATACATAAGAGCAAAGTACTTGAAGAAGTTAACTGAATTAACTACAATGTTATGGACTTCAAAAACATTAATTTGATTATGCATTACATAATGTATATGCAAGCAACTGAGCATAAAAACAAAAGTACTAGTTCAATTATTTCATTATGAAATGACTCTTTTTAATTAAGCAAATCCAAATGGGTATCTGAGATGTTAATGAAGTGAGAAAAGAGACACAGTGACTTGTACAAAGAAGATAAAATAAATCAAAGTTAAATATATTCAATTATCTCTTGACTACCGTGGATTCTTATAATCATAGAGAAAGGCAGGACCAGACACAGCCAATGCTCTAAAGAGGAGACCTAGGCACTTGAAAGTCAGTGTCAAGTTTGTACAAGTTTATAACACTCAGCAGATGACTACCCAGTAACATGACTAAAAGGGCTAGACTGAAGTTGGATTAATCATCCTTCTACTATGCAGGTTCCGTTTATTTAGCCAAATGAATGGAAACATGGTTTTCACAGGAAACATAGTTTTCAATATATAGAGAACTGTTCTTGGTATTTTTCATATTCATTTTGAAGTATTTCTGTTTGAATAGCTTATAGTTTCTTGTAGAGGGCTTTTTTGTTTCAGATTATTACTTGAAAATCATAAATAGTATTTATTTTATAATCAGGAATGAAGGATCTAGTCCACTTTGTGTATGTCTGCCCTCTTAGTCCCACCCAAAGAATCCTCTATACACTGACAGGAAATTTCCAGTGTTTGAATGAGGAAATTGAAAGACAAATAGATGGAATGTGCTAATCTACGTGCCCTCAAAGCTTTTCTAGCTTAGAATAATAATATATTACTCTTAAGAGACTGAGGGCATTTGGAGTTCATAATTGATTGAAATTCAGTTTCAATATGTAAAATAAAAAATCGTGGATTATTTTTGAAGCAGGTATCTTAACTTTTCATTCTTTTTTTCCAAAGTTTAACACATACTAGTGAGTTAAGCCAAAGTAATGCATTCTTTCATGGTAAACTTAGCTCTGACTTTATATGGAAAGTACAGTCAACGTGTATCCTTGCCCAAACTTGAGATGCTGTTGGTGGAATTAAGACTGTGAAGATGAGTCAGTGGGTTTAGTGGACAGGTGACGGCTTCAATGGACAAGAGAGTGTATGTTTATAAGGAAGAAGCACATTGAGCTTAACTTTAATTAACTTTGATGGGCACTTCTCAGACAATTCTAAGCAAAGTTTAGGCCCCCAGAAATTCATAAGAAATGCAGTTTTATAGCTTCAATCATAGGCAACCTGCCCCCTCCCCCACGCTGATTCAATGAGGCAGCTCATTAGCTGTAATAGACGTTCTCTGGCTTGCTAAGCACCTAATTTGCTACTAGTAAATGACTTTAAGCACAGAGAAAAATAAATCAGCATAAAAATCATAGCTCCTATGATAATTAAGAAAACCAAGACATGTTATTATGTATCTGAAGATGCTTCAATTACATAATGTGTCATATATTTTATTGTATATGCATATATTCACTTCCATTTAATTCAAGACTCCAATCAGTCATGGTAATATTTACTATAACTGGTGTAGTTCCATAGTTACAAGTGTTTGGGGGATCATAATAGATAATAATAAACTAGGTCCTCTCGAAATTTCATTAAACTCAGAAGGCTGAGGAATGTGAAACAGTAGCACATGATATATGACAAAATATAATTTCTTGCTGGTACGCACAGTGCTGATCCAACTGCTATCATATTTCATAGAGAGCGAAGACTAACAAGAAAAAGTCTTCACGAATCTTCGTGTCAATGAGGAAAATGAACTAGCATTCAATTGGGATAAGTTTTTATGATTAGAGGATGGTTTGCTTTGCTGAAGACAATATATAGACTGTTTACTGTTCTGCTTTAGCTAATTCTCCTGTTCATACTAATAAACCTATGGCTTTTAAATAAGAAAAAGAAAGGAATAAATTATTTATTAAGTACGAGGACTGGTCTGTGCTGTAACTGGCCCCGTGGTACTTTCATGTGTAGGTGTTTTCTTTCTGATCGCAGCATCTCACTGCTGACAGGATGTTGCTAGCATCTCTCCTTAGAGACATATCTTTTTTGGAACTCCACTTTAGGCCTCTGGATTTGAGCTTGGTTGTAGACACAATGAGATAATTCATATGAGAATACTATATCTATATGAACTATACCACATGCTAATAGATATTTTTTTCTGAAATATTAAAGTATTTTG
The DNA here is from genome assembly GCA_025134845.1 of Neodon shergylaensis. Lineage (NCBI taxonomy): Eukaryota > Metazoa > Chordata > Mammalia > Rodentia > Cricetidae > Neodon > Neodon shergylaensis. The sequence goes on along the minus strand of JABTXL010006712.1, from coordinate 26,200,295 downwards.
AGAATTTCACACAGGTTTATAATGAGGATTTGGTCAAATTAATTCATACCCTTTCAAATTTTCTACATTATCCTCACAATCATGCATACCCTAGGAATAACCAGTGAAATACAAAGGGGGGGGTTGTTGAAAGGGAAGTCTCTAACCACATTGTCTTCTACTCAGTTTGTACCTGCTTATATTTTGCCAAATCTTTGTAAAAGAAGAGTATAAGAAAAGAAGAAAAACTAAACTGTATAGACTGCTAAAAGAAAAGAAAAGCTAGCATTTATCCATTATTTAAGAGATCAGAATGCATTTCATACTATTTTACTACATTGTCTCTGAGTATTTTAAATTTCTCTACAACACTATATCCTTAGGAGACATAAGCTTTACAATCTCCTCTTTTCTGAAATATCAGAAACTATACCCATAAAATCTTATATCAACAGTATACCATCCATATGAATTTTATGGGGTTTCATCTATTTCTGAGAAAAATGTCATGGGATTTTGATTGAGATCTCATTAAATTTATAATTTCTGTGCCATGCAAAAAGACTTAAAATACTATTCTAGAGATACTTGTTTTGTCTTGTCCATTCTCTCTTTAATCACAATGGCTGGAAAATGGGAAAAACTGAATGCATTTCAACTAATGAAAGTGTAGTGCATTTACGGTGTTATTCTATTCATCTCTAAATAAAAAATAGAAAGATTAAATTTTCATGTAGACAGATGGAACTAGGAAATAGTATACTAAGTGAGGTAATTCAAACCCATAAATATAGGCAGCTAACACATCTATTCCTTTATTTGTGGATAATAGATCTCAATCTTTATATATCTTACTGCAGAAGGCAGGAAAAGAGAGAAGGATCACAGAAACAGAGGAGGGAAGGCAATCCACAGGAAGGAATAGTATGACACAGATACAACAGAGAAAGAAATGTTGAGATAGTGGCATGTGCTTTAACAGGAGCAAGTGAAGGACTGGGTAACACAGAGGGTGTGGAGGAAGAGGGAAATAACACTAACCTGAATAAACTGATTAAGAAGTAGCATTATCTGTGTACTTAAACTCTAAATAAGTTATATCTATATATCTTTTAAGTATGCACATATTTTACCTAAAGTGATATCTCTGTCTTTGAAAGTCACAGGCCAACTAACAAAATCTCCAGTTCCAGGAAGAGTTTTTCCATTAAGCTCTTGGTCTGGTGGCCCCAATGAACTTCACAAAAATAGAAGCTATTGCCTTTAACCTAGTTTGTACCCCAGACTTAAATTTAAGAACCTATTGTTAAATGCCTGTACTTCATACGGAGGATTTAAGGGAATCTGGAAGGCACTAACATGAAAGTCTCTCACTAAAAAATAGCGCTCATAGTATGAGAAGGTACAATGCCAGCTATCAAAGGCAAATGGCAATCATTTAGTTCTACACATAGCTCTGACACCCAGGAATCACAGCAATATGTGGCCTGGCTTGATAAATGCAGTAAGGCAATTGTGGCACAGAAGCCAAAAGACTGAAGAGAACATGGAAAGAGCTTTGTATTGCCTTCCTCTACCCAGCTTGATTCCCTTGAATAAAGGCCAAGAGCACACTGGCAATAGTACAACTTCAGTTTTGGTAGATATGCAAGCATATTTGAAATTGCGGGACTGTGGGAGGTCCATTAAATACATAAAAGGACACGGAGTAAAATCAACTTGAGCCTATAAGACAAGCTGTTTATACTGTGGATGGAAGAGTTCACCTGCCAGCTTTAGACACAATATCAATCTCCTCTGGATCATAGATTCTGTATGCTGACCATGAGTAACTACTTTCCAGAAAATTTCACTTGTAAAAGATTCTGATCACTTAAGAATCACAGTTGATCCTTTAGCCCCGTTATCCCATTATCCCAGTAAAGCAAAGGTTTCATCCCCATGAATAATTAATCCTTCTTGAAATTAGAAACTATATAAATTTGATTTTTATTGGTGAACACAGTTAAGAGACCACGTATTTTAAAAAAGATGGGATTTTAGGTATTTATATTTTTAAAGGCCATAAGACTCTTAAAGGTGGACAGTATTTAATATTATTATAGTAACATGAGATCTTAGGATTGAATAAGAAGAGTTACAACAGCCGGGTGGTGGTGGCACATGCCTTTAATCCCAGCACGCGAGAAGCTGAGGCAAGCAGATCTCTGTGAGTTCGAGAACAACCTGGTCTACAAGAGCTAGTTCCAGGACAAGCCCCAAAACTATAGAGAAACCCTGTCTTGAAAAACCAAAATGAGAAGAAGAGTTATGATTTCATACTGAGTTATTGATATGTCAAGTGTAGAAGGGGGTCAGTTGTCCTCATTAGTTTGTATCAGCTAGACATAAAGTAGGTTGGATTGGCCACAGGACATGCTTGTTGGGGAATTTTTGATTAGTGATAAATGTTGTAGGGCCCAGCCCACTGTGGGTAGTGCTACCCATAGTGGCATATGGTCTTGTATATAAGAAAACAAGTTGAGTAAACTATAGGGAGCATTGTAGTATGCATCATTCCTCCATACCTTCCATGAAAGATCTTGCTTTGAACTTCCTGCCTTAAATTCCTACTTTGGCTTCCCTTGATGATTGAGGAGAACCTGCAAGCTAATATAAGCCATTTCTTCTCCAAAAGACTTCTGGATAGGGATCTCTAGGACAAAATCTTAAATCAAAAAATGTAAGTATGAATTGTTTCTTCAGCCTATGAGAAATCAGTCATTTTAAAAGATAATATCATAAGCTATAATACCTTGCCCAAAAATATGAATGAATAGTTCAAACAATTTGGAATCAATATCAGATACTTTTTTTTCTGGATATTCATAAAAATAAACTGGTGCTTTCAATTAAAGTATAGAGCAATATCTTTGTAAAATAATATTTCACCTGACTGAGAACTCCCTAAACTTGTTTTATTTTGAAAGTGAATAGATGTTTACTGTACACTAGGTAATGAATGTGTAAAATTTAATTGCATTAAGTGTATCAAAGAACTTCATAAGGCACAGCAGTGTATAAGAACTGGCACATGAAGACAAATAAGTCTTCTTTTAAGGCAGAAGGGGGAAAAAGGCCAAAAGTGAGGGTATTGAAATAGACTTCAAAATTCTGTTCCTTCAAATATAAGATCTTTATATCTGGGATTTGCTGTGGGTAATGGTCTCATACTCTGTCACTTGTATGCTTTTTAATAAAATGTTGATTGACCAGTAGCCAGGCAGGAAGTACAGGCGGGGTGACTAGGCAGGAAGTAGAGGCAGGGCAATGAGAACAGGAGAATTCTGGGAACAGGAAAGTCTCAGTCTGCAGCTATCACCCAGATGCAGAGGAAGCAAGATGAGAATGCCACATTGATAAAAGGTAGCAAGCCACATGGCTAAGAGAGTGCTTGCTTTTTGAGCCTCCTTAATACCCAAGGAAAGGTGAATGCACTATCTGCTCATTTCGCAGCCCCATGATGCAAGATGCCCCTTCCACAGCCCCACCATGCAGGACAATCAGATGTAATAAGGCGTCAAGTTAAGCAGGAACTTAGTTTATTACTGTGAGCATCAGCTTATATAGCTTAAGTGACATAGTGTTATGTGGGGGTATCTCCATCCAACGAGAAGCAGCCAAAACCACCCTCTGGCTGGAGGGGCCTGAACCTAATTTCTGCTGTCTCACACTCACTCAAACTTGAGCCAGGCTCTTTTCTGTTCTGTTGGCCTTCAGGTACAGGCCCTGAGATAATTTTGTCCCAACACACAGACAAGAATTATGGGCTACTTTAAGAAGTAAGAGTTAATAAAAAGCCTGAACTAATAAGCCAATCAATTTATAATTAATGTAGGCCTCTGTGTGTTTATTTGGGTCTAAACGGCTGTGAGACCTGATGGGACAGAAACCTCTATCAAGAGGGACCCTGCCATCTCTTTCTGACTACATGTCTATTCTTTGCCAAAGAATTACATTGAAGATGCATCATTTTTTATTATAAAAACATAAAACATTGTTCATTTTTAATTTTGAAAAAGAAACCCTGTGATACAGCTTTAAAAAGATCTGAGAGTGGTCAATCATTATTTGTTCTAACTTGAGTACTATGTTCCAAGAGGGTACCCATGCCCTGCATTGCCTCAATGATGAGGAAACAGAGACTGGAAAGCCTAAAGACACATGATAGACCCAAATGTACTGGCAAAAGAAATCAATGAAATGATCTCAATAAAACTCTGTTATACTTAGAGATTTGTGCCTTGTCCCGTCATCATCGGAAATGCTTTCTCCAGCAGCAGATGGGAGCAGATGCAGAAACCCATAGCCAAACAGTACGTGGACATAAGATTTCATCAGTCCCTCTCCTTGGAGAACTGGAACCCTAAAGAAGAAGGACAAAAGATTTGGGGAGTAAGTGGAAATAGAGGACACCAGGAAAGCAGGACTCACATGGGCTCACAAGAGACTAAAGTGGCAAACACGGGGTCTACATGGGTTTGCACCAGGTCCTCTGCATATGTGTTATGGCTGTTATTCCTGCAGGACTAACAGTGTGTGTGGGTATGTCTGACTTTTTCCTGGTCTTGAAACTTCTTTACTTTTAGTGGTTTTTCTTGCCAATTGGGTTCTTTTGCTTAGTCGTACTGTGTCTATTTTTTTTTTATTTTTTTTTTTTGGTTTTTTGAGACAGGGTTTCTTTGTGGTTTTGGAGCCTGTCCTGGCACTAGCTCTTGTAGACCAGGCTGGTCTTGAACTCACATAGATCCGCCTGCCTCTGCCTCCCAAGTGCTGGGATTAAAGGCGTGCGCCACCACCGCCCGGCTCTGTGTCTATTTTTGTACTGTTTGTCAGTGGTCTCTTGAAGGTCTGATCTTTCCTGAAGAAGAAACAGATGGGGAGTGGATCTGGGGAAGAGGAAAATTTAAGGGTGAGTGAAGATAGGAGAAAGTGTCATTGGTATATATTGTATGAAAGAAAAAGTTGTTTTTAATTTTTTTAAAATACTTAAAGTTTGCATTAAAAATGACAGATGTAAAGATAAAGACTGAAATTTCTTCAAGTTATCAAAGTACACATGCTAAATGATATCTTAGATTTCATCCTTATTCCTATTTCTATATTTTGGGTGAGTGTAATCAAGATCAAATCTATAATACAATGAACATTAGGCTCATTACACTCTGTTAATATCTGTTTGATCCATGTATAAGGTGAGGAACACTGATGTTTATAAATATCTATGAAAATAAACATCAATATAATTCTTCATCCTCAGTTTTGCACTTCAAAAAACAATTAAGCACTGACTTTTAAATTTTGTTCCTCATTTTCAGAATAGTAAGTGATAGAGAAAGTTGTCTTAAGCAGTTTATCTGAGTAAAATTAATTCATTTCACCAACATAAAGAAACATTAAATGATGAATATATCTTTTGACTGTATGTCCATAAAGATAAAATTTGTGAATTTAAAATTAGAATATGTTAAATGGTTACGTTGATCAGGGTGAAGGTGATGCCAAACATATTCATCCTCCTTTTGCTGTAGATTTGACAGAAACTAGGTGATGTCTAGTATGGCTTCCATGTTTTCAACTCAGTTCTTCTGAGAGATACTGATGTATTGATTGTACACAAACTAACTCTAAGACCTAAGGGGTGAGTTTTTTTTCTATGCTACACCACAGCAAAATTCCATATTTAATTGAACTGAAATGAACTGAAATTAAGTGTTGACTTAGTCCATTAACATTGTCATAACAATGCATCATGGAACAGATGTCTTATGAATGACAGAATTTATGTTCAAGGTGTTGAAGGCTGGAAGTCCAAGTGAAACTGTTCACAGATTGGTAACAAGTAAAAGCCTATAACGTTTGGTGTATAATATTTGATGTATTTTTTTTTTATTTTTGAGACAGGGTTTCTCCGTAGCTTTTGGTTCCTGTCCTGGAACTAGCTCTTGTAGACCAGGCTGTCTTTGATGTAATTAAAAAAAAATATTCCTTATATGTTTTCAGGTGAGGATTCTCAGACTCAATGAGTTGATCACTTTGAAAGGTTCTACTTCTCATTATCATTTATTGAGAATGAACCTTTCAACACATGAACTTGAGTACAAGAGGAACATCAACAATAAATAATTTTATTCCACATCATGTACCATTCTTAAAATTGTCCATAGACTGTCCTAATAACATTACTAAGTATAGTATTCAACATGAAATTGAAATTTACAACATAAATATTACAATATGAAATTTGTGATAGTTCTACTCTATCAGTTCTTTTATTATTCAAGATTACTTTAAGTATCCTGATTTTTGTTTCCATATAAAGTTGAAGATCATTTTTATTTTTAATTTCTGTAAATAATTATTTTGAAATTTTGATCATGATTGCATTGAATCTGTACTTTGCTTTTGGTAAGTTGGCCGTATTTCTCAAAATTAATTTTATTCATACACAAGTCTAGATTTTTTTCTATCTTCTGGTGTCTGCTTCAATTTATTTTACAAGTCTTTCACTTGTTTGGTTATATTTACTCCAAGATATCACTTTTTTGACTACTGTGAACCTTGTTTTCCTCTCTTCTTTCTCACTACGTTTGACATTTCCATATAAGAAGACTACTAATATTTTGTGATTTAAATTTTATATTCTACGACTTTCTGGGAGTGTTTATATGCTGCATAATTTTTTGTTAAACTCTAGGATTTTTAGTGTATAAAATAATATAATCTGAAAATAAGGATACTTTTTCTTCCTTTCCTATTTGAATCCATTTGATCTCCTTCAGTTGCCTTATTAAACTTCATAAGACTTCATGTACTATATTGAATATGTATTGTGAGGGAGGATGCCCTTATCTTGTTCCTGATTTTAGTGTAACTACTTTGAATTTCTCTTCATTTAAATTTATATTGGCAATGACTTGCTGTAAACTACCTGTATTATGTTGTATGTTGGCTAGTTCATATAGTAAATTTCATTTTTATGTTTTATTATATGTTGAGCTATCCTTGAATATCTGGAATGATGCCTACTTGATCATGGCAGATGCTTTCTTTAAAATGTAACTTTGTGTTGATTTGCAAGTATTTCATTGAGAAAAACTTTTTGATTATGTTCAATAGGGAAATTAGTCTACAATTCCCTTTCTTTTCTAGATCGTTATGTGGTTTGGGTTTCAGGGTAACTGACTTCATAAAAAGAATTTGGCAACATTCTTTCTGTTTCTATTTGGCAGAACAATTTGGGGAGTAATGACATAAATTTCTCTTTGAATGTCTGGTAGCATTGTGTACTGAAACTATCTGGGTCTGGGCTTTTGCTGAATAAGAGTTTTAATAACTGCTTCTAATGCATTAGGTGTTATAGATATGTTTAGATAGTGTATCTCATCATCATTGACTAAGTTGTATGTATTGATAAATTTACCATTTCTTTTAGATTTTCAAATAGGATAGAGTATAATCTTTTAAAGTATATTCTTGCGATTAGAGATAGTCTCATTTTGAGTCACATTCTTTCACATCTTTGGGTAAAATGTTGGGCATTGTAGGGTGAAGAATGATGAATAATTTTGTTTCCCAGAAAGTAAAAAAGTCTTTTGTGATGGGCATATTCTATGACATCAACGTATAAATTTTGATGTTTGAACTAATCACATCACAAAATGAAACTCAGAAGGTAAGGATGAAGTCTGATTTTAATACAGAGTGAAGTCAGAGATGAAAGGGTTAATGTCAGATAATTCTGTCTAAAATTTGTAAAACTATCACTGACATGTGAAAAACTTACTGAATCCTAGTCAGAGACAACTAGAAACATAAATGACCTTGTTTTTCTTCCCTTCAGTGATCCAAAGTCAACACAAAATGAGGAAAATGACTGGCAGGGAATGTAGCATGTGAAGTGAATATTTTAATACATGTAAAAATGAAATATTTGATCCATTTCTTTGTATTGGTAACTTTCTGAGTTCTGTTTGTTTTATGTGCAACTGAAAACCTTTGAAAGACATCGAATAAACATGAAAAATATTTGTAAATGTATTTGCAAAACTACAAAGAAAACACAAAACTAATTCAACTAAAATGTTTAAACCAAATTGTAGCAAATTATTTTTTGATTCACTTTTATAGAACTTAGACATTGTATACCTACAAACTTTATTCCACTTAAGAATTTCAAGCTAGTTTTTAATCTCTCCTAATACCTACTGTTAAGGAGACAGTGATACAAAAATGGACCAGTCATTACTGAGTCTAGTATGGTGTCACACCCAGGTGGGTTTCACAACGAAACTCAGTCCTGAGCTGTTTCCACTTGCTTGTCTGATAATACTGGGTAGAAAGCTGTAGAATACTGGTGTGTATTCTTCTGTTGAGAATTCAATATTAAGACAGAAGAATCTCAAATGGCTGAGAGGCACTTAAAAACTGTTCATCATCCTTATCCTTCAAGGAAATACAAATCAACATCATTTGAGATTCCATCTTACACTTTTCAAAATGGCCAAGATCAAAAAGAATGTGGAGCAAGAGGAACACTTCTCCTTTTCTTGTGGGAGTACAACCTTTTATAGCCACTTTGGAAATCAATATGGTGGCTTCTTAGAAAATTAGAAATTGACCTACCTCAAGATCCATCAATATCATTTCTGGGCATATAGTCAAAAAATCCTCTATCATAACACAGAACACTTGCTCAACTATGCTCATAGAAACTTTATTCATAATAGACAGTGACTGGAAACAACCTAGATGTCTGTCAACAGAAGAATAGATAAAGAAAATGTAGTACATTTGCACAACAGACTATTACTGAGTTGTTAAAAATAATGGCATCATGTAATTTGAAGACAAATTAGTGGAACTAGAATAGATAATTCTGAGTGAGTTGACCCAGACACAAAAAGATAAACATGGTAGATCTCACTTATAAACAGTTACTAGCCATAAAGTAAGGAATAACCATCTTACAATCAACAGACCTAAGAAATCTAAGTAACAAGGAGAGCTCGGGTGGGGGAGGGGGTGTCTTATTATTTGGGGATGTGAGAAAGAACACTGGAATTTGATGATATTTTGGTTAGAATTTTGTTTAATATAGATTTGAGAATTTGGTTGTTGCATACACACACACACATATACATACATATATATATATATATATATATATATATATATATATATATATATACATATATATATATATACTCACACAGCCTTTTATTTTGAAAAATGGTATGCACTTGAAATCAGTTCCTGAACTTCAGGCCATACATTTATTTATTTATTTATTTATTGAGCTACATATTTTTGTCCATTCCCGCCCTCTTTCCTTCCAAACTCTCCTTCTATCCTTTGCCCATGATCCTCATGTTCCCATTGTACTCATAAGATAATGCCTTTTTCTATTTCAGTTGTAGATTAGATCCTTGTATGTCTCTTTTAGGGTATTTATTTATTTATTTATTTATTTAAGATTTCTGTCTCTTCCCCGCCACCGCCTCCCATTTCCCTCTCCCTCCCCCATCAAGTCCTCCTCCCTCGTCAGCCCAAAGAGCAATCAGGATTCCCTGCCCTGTGGGAAGTCCAAGGACCACCCACCTCCATCCAGGTCTAGTAAGGTAAGCATCCAAACTGCTTAGGCTCCCACAAAGCCAGTACGTGCAGTAGGATAAGAAACCCATTGCCATTGTTCTTGAGTTCTCAGTAGTCCTCATTGTCCGCTATGTTCAGCGAGTCCGGTTTTATCCCAGGCTTTTTCAGACCCAGGCCAGCTGGCCTTGGTGAGTTCCCGATAGAACATCCCCATTGTCTCAGTGTGTGGGTGCACCCCTCGGGGTCCTGAGTTCCTTGCTCCTGCTCTCTCTCCTTCTGCTCCTGATTTGGACCTTGAGATTTCAGTCCGGTGCTGCAATGTGGGTCTCTGTCTCTGTCTCCTTTCATCGCCTGATGAAGGTTAATATTCAGGAAGATGCCTGTATGTTTTTCTTTGGGTTCTCTTTCTTATTTAGCTTCTCTAGGATCACTAATTATAGGCTCAATGTCCTTTATTTATGGCTAGAAACCAAATATGAGTGAGTACATCCCATGTTCCTCTTTTTGGGTCTGGCTTACCTCACTCAGGATAGTGTTTTCTATTTCCATCCATTTGCATGCAAAATTCAAGAAGTCCTTGTTTTTTACTGATGAGTCTCCAAAATATATAAAGAACTCAAGAAACTAGACCGTAAAAGGCTAATCAACCCAATTATAAAATGGGGCACTGAGCTGAACAGAGAATTCTCAACAGAAGAAGTTCAAATGGCCGAAAGACACTTAAGGTCATGCTCAACTTCCTTAGCGATCAGGGAAATGCAAATCAAGACAACTTTAAGATACCATCTTACACCTGTCAGAACGGCTAAAATCAAAAACATCAATGATAGCCTTTGCTGGAGAGGTTGTGGAGAAAGGGGTACACTCATCCATTGCTGGTGGGAATGCAAACTTGTGCAGCAACTTTGGAAAGCAGTGTGGAGGTTTCTCAGGAAATTCGGGATCAACCTACCTCTGAACCCAGCAATACCACTCTTGGGAATATACCCAAGATTTGCCCTATCATACAACAAAAGTATATGCTCAACTATGTTCATAGCAGCATTGTTTGTAATAGCCAGAACCTGGAAACAACCTAGATGCCCATCAATGGAAGAATGGATGAAGAAAGTATGGAATATATACATATTAGAGTACTACTCAGCAGTAAAAAACAAGGACTTCTTGAATTTTGCATGCAAAAGGTTTCCTTGTTATAACTTGGTTCTCTGGGATTTGTAGGCTGTTTTTTCTTTGCTTTATGTCTAAAGACTTATTTGTGAGGACATATTATACTTGTATTTCTAGGTCTGAGCTACCTCACTCAATACGATTTTTTTTAGAACCATAAATTTGCCTGCAAATTTCAAGATGTCATTATTTTTTCCTCTATGTAATACTTCATTGTATAAATGTATGGCATCTTCTTCACCCATTTTTCAGTTGAGGGGCACTTAGATCGTTTCCAGGCTCTGGCTATGGCAAATAATGTTGCTATGAAACTAGTTGAGCACTCATTTATTTTGTCTTTGCATCAATCCACATCTCATTTTTTCTCACCTGAACAAAATGAAACAGATCATCCAGGTTCAGAATGATTATGTCATACTAAATCCTACCAGATTGTCTGGAAATGGCATCACCAAAGAATGAAGAACCACCTTAATATAGTAAGCACCTCTAATTTTTCTTTGACCGCTCCCTTCCAATAGTCAATTTTCTTATACACAAGTCTCTTCTTCTTTCATTGTAATAAGTTCAGTCACAACATATTTAGCCATATTCTGTATGAAAAGACTACTAGACAATATTGCTGTTGAGAATTCTCTCTGTCACTATTATAGGATAGCTTAACAAAAACAACTTCAAGAAAAGGGTTTATTTATCTTCAAGTTTGATGACAAATACCATTATTGCAGGAATTTGTGGTAGTTTTTCACATTGATCCACAGTTGGTAAAAGAAGAGTAATATAAATACATGTTCTCAGCTTAGTTTCAGTTTTAAATTTTTATTAATTCCCTAAATCTAGCCTAGGGAATGGAGCCATAGAGGTTAGGTGTTTCAACTTTAAATTAACCTTGACAAGATAATCCCCTATGTATATGTGCAAAAATTCATCTTTCCAAAAATTATAGAGTTAACCAAGTTGAAAGTTGAGATTAAATATCACAATTTCACTACTTGTCAATCTGAAAATCAAACACATCACTTTAAGATCATAACTATCCAGCCCTGATTTCAAAGTCTTTATTTCTATAGTCATATTACAGTTGCAATAAGTATATAAAAGTAGGGTGTCTCTCTTTCTTTTTGAAAATTACACTATGTTTTTAGAACTCCAATTACATGTATTTTTTGCTAACCTATAGTGATACATTTAAATCATACTCAGTGTTTTGTTCCTATTAACAAAATGTATTTTCTCATTTGTTTTGATTTGTATTTTGACAGTTTATTGAGTCCAAAATTATCTAGAACATCAAAACTATATTTTGAAATCAAAGTTGTACATAACTTCAAGCAACATGAATTAGCGTACTTTGTAGAAATTAAAGATAATTAAGATTTTAAATAGTAGATTATTAAAAATTAATATTTTGCTCAAAAATTATTATGTAATTTAAATATATTATAATGATTACAAAAACAGTTACACTGAACCTAGTTAAATATGATTTATTTCTCAGAACTCTATTTATTAAAAATTTTAAATGAAAATAAAATTAAATAATATCTTCAGTAGTATGTGCTATATGCAAGTCAATATCAGAATTAATGTGAAGTATAGGAAGAAATCCTTTTGTTACCCTAAAAGAAGAATTTTAAATATAATTTCATTTCCTTTGAAGAAATATTGAGCTTATATTATCTAAATGTTAAAAGCATATCCTAAAGTAAATATCAATATTAATTAAGTCTTGGGGCAACATTTAAAACTACCATCAAATAATATTTTAAAATATATGTAATTATGTATATATTATTTTCATTGTTAAAAATCACATTGTTCAATCAATAAAATACAATCAAATATAGAATTTCATCTGAAGAAAAAAAGTATAGTACAACAATCAAAGAGAAAAAAATACATCTTTTTACTTTATAAAACATTCATAATTAGTTTGAAATCATGAGAGCATCAAAAATATACTTTTGTTTTAGTAGTTGCACTCTAGGCAATGATGTAATCTTCTAACCTTTTCCTATTTTAAACTGAAATATACATTATCATAACATATAGAAGTCAAAGAAAACATATGACCAGATACTTTAGTGTTTTAGTCAAGACTTTTTGTTGGTCAGTTCTTTATAAAATATTAGTTTTGCAGAATTGGCAGTGTCTAGGTTTTAGAAGTCAGAAATATCAACACACAGACTAACAGACAAAACTGCATTTATTTTCACAACAATATTTCAACATTAGAAATAAAAAAAAGAGGCCGAATAAATAAAGGACACCTTATTTGATCTCATTCCATTGAATGGAAAAGACCAGAAGTAAATGAGTCATCACTTAAAAATATCTTTAGAAATTCACATATTTTGTCTGAGGACTCATTTTAAAATATATCTGAATAAAGTGAGATTAGAAGATTATCTAAGAATTAATCTAATTCTTTTACTTTACTAGAACACCATGATTCCTAAATTCATTCTAAAACTTTTCCTGATTCCCACAGATGAGTGTAGCTCTCATATTTCAAGAAAAAAAAATGCTTGTTCAGCACACAGAGACCATTCAGAAAACCACAACAGGTCATAATGCAAAGATCTATGTATCCTGTTGAGCATCACACCAATGGAGAGATCTAAAATGCAATGCCTAATCCTAAATCTCAGGGAACATTGCTGCTGAAAAGTGTATAAAGTTCTAGACCAGCCTGGTCTACAGAGCTAGTTCCAGGACAGGCTCCAAAGCCACAGAGAAACCCTGTCTCGAAAAAAAAGAAAAAGAAAAAAGAAAAAAAAAAAAGAAAAAAAAAGAAAAAAAAAAACAAAAAACAAAATAAAGTTCATAACAGGATGTCTGTATGAGATTCTGTCTCCCAGAAATGACAAAGAAGCTTTACAAATGACATTGCAACAGTATAACTGCTTGAATAAGATCAGAGCAATAATTATATCAATAGATATACTGCTGAAAGTAACAAAGACTCTCCTGGGTTCCCAGGAAAAAGAAAAACACGTATCTAATGAGTGCTTAAAAGAGAAGAATCATCCTCTTAGGGTCTAGTGCCCTAAACAATTATCCAATACAGAGTTGGCCATGAGATCATAGATACACAAGCTACATTAAATGGACTCAAAGTTTTTATTTAAAGATTTATGTATGCATGGGTAATTATATATGTGTTTATAATTTGTATGTGAGTGTGTGTTTAATGATAGTAATGAAAAAGAGGCAATCTGAAAAAAGAATGTAAAGAATGATGATATGCAAAGCAATGGAAAAAGGAGACCCCGAAGGGAGTGATATAATTATATTTTAATTCTAAAAAATTAAGAAAAAAATTAAGAAAGTAATTTATAGTATAAATCATTGAAATTATAGTTCTTTAAATGAGACAGTGTGTCTCTGCATATTATTAAAGACCGAAATATGGCAGTTTGATCGTGAAGCACCTTTTAGACTTAATGACTATTTATTCTATTAATGAAATTTCAAAATATTATGAAATTAGCCTAGCCTTTGTTGTCTTATATTGTAGGAACAGTTTTTGATCAGTACCCAATTAAAAATCTTAATTAGGGATGGTTTGTCCTAGAACTTGAAAATCTATGTGGATTTTGCTGATCATCTGTTCATTGGACTAATGCCCAGAAAAAATACAGATTGTTCATCAGTTCACATAACTGAACATTTTTTTTAAAAAATCTACTTCCATACAATCATAAACACTCCCCATTTTCTGTGAACGTGTTTCTTTAGGTAGAAATAGAATGCATTGATTATGTTAATGATTATTTCAATAGTGAAACAAACATATGAAGCCATATCATTAACTATAACATATACATACCTGAAGTAGGAATTTCCAATTCAATATGAATTACATAAGAATATGCATTTGACATTTAATTTGTCATTAATGTGTCACTGCTTACTATTTGTTGTCTATCCATAGGAATAAGATTTTACCTGTGACAAGGATTTTACACTATATTCATTGCTATTGCTACAAAGATAGTTAATACCCATAGGAAAGTATTCAAAATAGGAAAAAACATCAAATATGATTAAAATATATGTGTAGGTTGGCAGCTAGCTACCTGTTTAATTGGAGTTGAATTCACAGTGTATTGTTTGAAATGATCATACTTTTATATTCTCAAGGCAACTGTAATTTGAGTAAAGTAGCAGCATAACTCACAGCTCATGGCAGATACACACCAAGAAAATATTTATGCTGCAAACATTTTGAGATAAATAAAATTCTGTTATATTTTACACTGACTACATAACAAGAAGTAATAGTGTTCATCGTCATTCCCTGATGATTTATAAATCCAGTTTTCATACATTTCATGGAATTAATATTTCCAGAGCTATTTAAATGCAGTCATAACTAGCCTTATTTATAGTTTCTTATTTGTAAGAGACACTAGGTATACTTTATAAAATGGGAAGTGATGGGTAAATGCATTAAAGCAGTCCACACCAGTGTGGGGCATGCAATACCTGTTTACCTCATCTATTGTTTAAACAAATTTGTACTCAATACTTTACATTTATGCATGATGAAACTTCAAGAGGTGTCCTTCTAGGTTTTTAAATATTTGGTAGGTTAAATGCTTTTATAGACCCGATACTTGACAATATTATCAAAAAGATCCCTGCTTCTAACAGTCTGTAGCTTAGTATTCATTAACGGTTTCTTGTCTGTCTTGTTTCTGACTTGTATATACATGTACAAATACATTTCTTCATTCTATCTTAATTTAATATCCACAAAAAATGATAATCATGCTTATCTTGATTTGTGTGAAATCAACTTTTCCATACACCACATATGGGAATATCATGAAGCACTTCCCTTTTTATTTCCTATTTATTTCTTTCCAACGATGGTCACGAGCTTTATCCAGGTTCTTGCACAAAGGATGGATTGCATTATTTTTACGACTGAGTCAATTCCACTGCCTATGTGCTGACACCTAATTGTGGTTCTGACATTTCTTTGATAATTAATGCTGCTGAACAATTGCATATGCCCATGAGCATTTGTATGTGTGCCTTTGAATAATGTCTATTTGATAGGTTGCCAACTTTTAAATCAAGATATTTGTTTTTATATTTTAGAGGGATTATCTGTTCTTAGTGGCTTTTTGAGTTTTCTTCTATTCTAGAATATCCATTTTTTTCACAGATGTATAAATTTCAAATTGTTTTACTCATTTATAAGTGGTCTTTTTCAAACTCTATAAAAATATTTTATTTTTCTGGAAGAATTTTCTTATGTGTAATTTTGCCCTTTTTCCTTTGCTTTTTTGTTATTTTTGGATCTGTCTAAAATCGAGTTCATTTAATTTGAAAGGGATTTGATGGGTAATGTTCTTATTATACCTGTTATTTTACTTTTAACCAGTGTTTTCTATTCCATTCGTTGCCCTTAAACTCATCCCTTGTTGCTAAGTAAATCAATCTATTTGTATGCTTCATTCTTCGATGACTTAATAATATCTCTTATATATATATATATATATATATATCATAACACAACTTATGTGTATCATGAAACTTGCAAGAAACAGTGTTTGGATTTGCTACTATATATTATATTTATTTATTTGACTTTTTCTTTTTTTTGGGAGCTTCCCACCTGAGCACAGAATCTACATTACCCTGCCCTTCCATCTCCTTCCAACTTCTGTGTCTCCCAATTCCATTTCATTATTCTTCTATATTTAAATTGTTCTCTCTCTCTCTCTCTCTCTCTCTCTCTCTCTCTCTCTCTCTCTCTGTTTGTGTGTTACTTGTATGAGTATATTTTAAATGTTCTGAGATAGGATTTCACTATATAGTCCATGACATCCTTTAATTCTCTATGCATTTGAATTAGAATGGAAAATCATGATCTCTGCCTGCCTCAGTTTCCTGAATGCTAGTGAAAAATATATGTACTACCACCACACCTGATCAACTTTGAAATTTCTGTCCACTATTTAATTCCCTAAATCTGGAATGTCAGACAGCTGTGAAGCAAAGAATGTGGGTGCTGAGAAGCCAACCTCGTTGTTCCGCAAGGTCAGGAAGCACTCTTAAGTTGTCTGGAGTAATAGCTCATAAGTCTTCATTCATGCATACAAAGGTTTGGCATACAACTTTAAAAATATTAGCACATTCTAATTTTCTTTGTGTACTTTTTTCTTGACAGAAAATTTTATAACTGTGCATGTTTCATTGTTACTCATAAATATTATTTTTAGTGGGCAAACCTTTCCTTAATGTTTGCTGTACAGAATTTTGTAGATTCACCCACACAACTTGTATTTGTCTATACATCTATGATTTCCAAATCATCCTTATAATAACTCTTTCTTGGTGGATATCTTTTGTGTTTGTGTGTGTTCATTCTACTGTCTTTTTAATTTCCTTTTTAAAAAAAATTAAAGTCACCTTATAGGCATATCAAGATGTCCAATGTGTTTATTTGTGTTATTTTTTCTTCCAATATTGAAAATCTTTTCTCTTTCACCAATGATAATTGATTATAAATTGTCACATAAGAGAATTGGTTATATTAAATTGTACTACTTTTTTTCTCTTTCTCATACCTTGATATCTATACCCATCTTTGGTTATTTTCTGTTACTAATTCTTCAGATAGGCATTCTGTGCTTTCGACATTACCAAGTCCTTATTAAACTTCTATACTTTGGAATGTCCCTCTTCTGACAATTCCCCAGGGCTTCCACAGTTCCTCTTTCTTCCTCTTTGACTACATTTGATTTTCTGTTTTAAATGTAATTTTTCAAGTCTTATAGATCATTAATATTGTTCTGTTTGAATTTTTATTACTGTTTGCTGGTGTGTGATATGTGTGTGTGTGTGTGTGTTTAAACTGTGTGCATTTTCATCTAAAAAAAAACTTCCAGTTTGGATGTTCAGTTGCTTTCATATATTTACTGCCCTTGTTTGGTTTTCTACCATGGTGGTTCATACTATGAACTAGAGTCTTTGAATTTTCCCCTGCTTTATTTTTGTCTTTCTCTCATTCTGCACTGACTTACTATGATATCATCCATCTCTTTAGAATGTTAACATACATTTTTGTGCCATTTTATGTAGCAGGTATGTAATTTGCATTTTGAATTTGTTTTCCAGAAGATTACAATTAAGGGATTGCCTTGAGTCTCAAATGATAATTTGAAGTTTGAACTTTTATACTGTATTGAGACAGTAAAAGACATTTGAAGTTGGACTAAGTGCATTTTGCATTATGATTTGACTATAAGGCTTTGTGGCCCATTGTGACATGTGGTGGCTTAAAGGAGAATGCCCCTCCTATCTCGCTGTATTCAAATATTTAGTCTCCAGTTGGTAGGACTGATAAGGAAGGAAGAGACTGTGTGGCCTTGTTGGATGGGATATGTAAATAAGCACAGGCTTTAATATTTCAAAAGCCCATGCAATCCCCAGTGCAGCCCTTCATCTGATACCTTTGGGTCAAGATGAGTGCTCTCAGCTCTTGTATCATGCTTTCTGGATTGCTGCAATGTCCCTTGCCAGATGGTCATGAACTCTAACCCTCTGAAAGGGTCACCCTCACGTAAGCTATTTTTATGCTTTTTTATCACAGCAATGTAAAAGTAACCAAAAGCAACTTGAGGGACAGGGCTGAGTTTTGTGTATAATTTGCAGTCCAGCTTGATGAGAAGTCAGAGTAGGAGCTCAAGGCAGGTACCTGGAGTTAGGAACTAAAGCAGAGACTGTTGGAAATGAAGCCTATTTGCCTGTTTGTCATGGCTTTTTCTGCCTTCTTTCTTATTTAACTCTGGGTCACCTACCAGACTTGGCACTGCCTACGGTGCCTGGGCCTTTCCACATCAATCATTTGTCATAAAAATGACAGCAGACTTGCCAATAGGTGAGTTTTATGAAAATATCTTCTAAATTGTTAGTACTTCTTGACAAATAGCTCTAGCTATGGCAAGTTGTCATAAAACCAACATATTTATTATGTCTCTTAGTTACAATAGTGAAATATTTTCCACCTTTTACCCACTTTGTTGAATTTCTTTGACTTCTTCTAACTGAATTTACTCCTTATTGATTACTGTCCTTTCATTTCATCTGTGGTTAACTGAAAATGTGCAATACATGTTGACATGCATGTCACCTAGATATTAAATGATCAGGAATTTATTCCAGTCTTCAGCATATGACATCTTTTATGCCTACATTTTAATCACAGAGGCATACACACATTAAACCTAGAAATGATGAAACCAAATTTCAGGACAGTCTTTCACCTTAATAGACCACTTTTTACAGATGGCTGAAATCTAAAAAATCCATCTGTGAGTTCTGGTCTGTATGCAGTTCTCCTAAATGTTTGATCTCACTTAGCAAGTGCACTTTAATGACAACTCTGATTTGGTTATTGCCTGTAGTTGGTGGCTCTCATTAAGCCACCAGCGTTTGGAGGCAGGTTCTGGAGCCTGACTCTTTTCCGTGTTGACTAATACAGTGGAAGAATCTCAGCATGAAGACATTGACCCTGAAGTAGCTGTTGTATAGTTGTTGTATAGTTTTTTTTCCCAGTACTGTAATTCAACACGTTAGACCTGGACATGGTTTTAGGATTAAGACCCACAGTTACTTTTTTTTATACTTCCCTCATGTGTAAAACACCTCTCTCTGAACTGTGATATTTAGAGATGATGAAGGAACAACATGGGAATATTTTATATATCTGCTTTAATTTGATTATTTTTAGAGTAAAATCCCAAATTTACTTCCGGGGATTGAACTCAAGTCCTGCTCTGTGCTCTACCTCTGTGATATACCTTTTATTTTATCTTTCAGTTTTGGTATCTTTTTTGCTGTCCTGAAGGCAAGAGCCATGCCAACATTCAATTAGACTATTTTGTTTGTGGTTTGGAATTTACTTTGATGTGTTTGCAGGGATTACCACAGGATCACAGTCATAGGTCATCTTGTTCTACTCTAAATATATATATATATATATATATATATATATATATATATATATATATA